>JAQMYG010000015.1:22722670-22733586 GCA_030014215.1 Clariallabes teugelsi
AGGCATGATGGGTGATCACTGATAGTGTACAGGTGTGTGGAGAATGAGGCGGTAAGATGATTGGTTGGAAGAGTGGAATGGGAGTTCTCAGGTGATCATGGCGGGGCTGTGGCTTGACGTGTCATGACAACACTCTTGTCCCTGGCATCATTTGACAGGTCTTTGGTCTTGTCCATGGTGGTGTGTTTTGAATGGATGATAAAGATTCTGTGGACAGGTCCCTTTTACACATGTAATGAGTTGCTGTTGGGAGCACCTACTTACTGTAAATTAATCAGTGTTCCACATGAGCACATAACCAGTCTATTGGAGACAGAATTATTGTCAGTTGGTAGGGGATCAAATACATATTTTACTCACTGAAGTGCAACTCAATTTATGACATTTATATTATGTGTTTTTTTTTCTGAAATTTTGAAATCCTTTTAAAAAAACTTATGGTAAAAATTACAGACCCTTTTCTTTGACCTTTTTCTTTGTAAGTGCGCAAACTTTTAAAATCAACAGTGGATCAAATAGTTATTTTCACTATTTAGGCAGAGAGTTCTGTGAATGAAAACATGTCTTTATTGTCCAGAGGAATTTCCGAAATTCTTAAAGGTAATGATGACACAATCATGATCTCCCACGGCACCCTTGTAGTGGAACTTAGACATTATAGCCATAATTAATGATGTGACATTGGTGATCTTGCCACTTTTAATGATGATTTTAGGTGCTGTGAGAACATTAGGCAGTTACTTTATATCTTGATGATCACACAAATTGAGGACATGCAATGGAGGAAGAGCAGTGTGAAGACAATGCACAATGAGATGCCCACCAATCACCCACCATGATCCTGCATCAAACATGTACTGTAGTCAGGAATCCCTCATATCCTTCAAAAATAAGCAAATGTGAAAGCAAATGTGGTTTCCACCAGTTCAGGGAACTGAAAACTGTCTGCCTCCTCAGGAATCAAACAATGACTGAGCTATTTGGGGATAATCCTCAATCCATAGGTGACACTAATTACACATGCAAAGGATTGAGTGAAGCCCTTTGATGGTTGACGGTGCAGCAAATGAGCGCACAGCTGCAGTACCATCAGGGAGGATTTATCACTGTCCAGCTGCTACTGATTGTGCTAGAAATTAAACAGAAAGAGCAGCTAAATGGGCTTTAGCAATGTTAGCTTTATAACCATGTGCAATCAAAAAGCTGCAATTATAATAATTTACAGTGATCACCACATACTGTACAATCTGTCATCTTGCTTACGCATAATTGGCTGCAGATATGGGAAACCGGAAGAGGAGGAGGAGTCAGAGACAAGTTTCAAGTTGAGTTTGCTTGGGAGAATTGTTTCACAATCTCATCGAGCTGCCCTGCTGTGCCTGATGAGACAGACTCAAACCTAGAGTCAGGCTGTGAGGTGCTGGAAGTTGGAGCATGTTCCATATACTGCTTCACCAAATCATCTTGGTCTAACTCAGCACTTCCACTAAGAGAGCATGCCACTGCCTGAACACTTTAACAGCAGCTTCAAGATTTTTGCACTGAATTAATTTATTTAAAGCAGTATCCAGAATCACTTGAACTGGTGATGATGTTATCACATGAATTGCTGAATTAGACAAAAACTGAGACCATCTCTGTCCCACCATAGTCAACAGGTATAAGGGCAGTGGCACCTTAATGTGTGAAGGCTCAAAATTACTGATTGGAAGGTCGGTGCTTCAAGCCCCAACTCCGCCAGGTTGCTGCCATTGGACCCTGTCTGCTCTAGGGCCACTGTACACTTTCTGACCCTGCGCTCTGACGCTAGCCTACTAACAAAAAGCTGGGATTTTATTGTGCAGTAATGTATACGTGACTCATAAAGGCTTAAGGCTAAACTTGTTGTAAATCTTTCAAAAAATCCACCAAAATACTTTAGATGCCCAGTAATCAGGAGACTGAGAGCCATGGGTACCAGATAGGGGGAAATGGTTTATTGTGTGGACACAATGATCGCCTGGGCTGCTAGTCTAAACACAACTTTTAAAGCAACTACTGTAGGATTTACACCACTCTGATGCTAAGTCGATACAAGAGACCTGTACAGAGAAACCATACATTGAATATCAAGCTGGGAAAACATACTCAAGGACATAGATATCCATATAAGCAAAAGGAAACAAGAACATTTATAAAAGTTACATTAACATGAACTATTCTTGAATTATTCATGTTTATTTTAGCTGGGATGGGCAAAAGCAATTTATTAACTGATCATCATCAATATTTGGATGATTGAAATCAATATGAAGTAAGTTTCTTATTGACAATAAATATTCGGGTCAATGGCTCTTCCACTGAATTCCATTGTCTTTTGCCCTTTACAAATGGACACATCTGCACTGCAGAAATGCTGGTGTAGTAGTTAGGTAGTGAGGTTGGCCTCACACCTCCAGGGTCATGGGATTAATTCCCACCTCAGGTCTGTGTGCATGGAGTTTGCATGTTGTTCGTGTGCTTGGTGGGTTTTCTCTGGATACCCCAGTTTCCTTACACAGTCCAAAGATGAGCAGTAAGCTTGTGGCGTTTGTAAATGTGCTTATGTCCTCTGCATTGGATTGGCACCCCGTTTGGAGTGTACCTCGAGTACCTGAGATAGGGTCCATGTGCAAGTGACCCCGCACAGGATAGGCTGTATTATGCATGAACAAAAGGTTTCTGCAACCCCCCCCGAACCCTCCCTTTTACACATACTCATTCACACACTATAGATAATTTAGCCTACCCTGACTGAAGAGGTGATTCTAGACTCTATTGGGCCCCTATGTAAAAAAAAAATCCCAAATTTATCACCATTATCTTATAAATAATAAATACGTTTGTCAGCCCTGGGTCCACAAGCAGCTGCCTGCCTTGCCTGTTGACAAGCATCACATTTACCTGCCTGTCTTTGAACCGTGGGAGGAAACTTGAGGACCCAGAGGAAACCCAACAAGCACAGTGAGATGCAAACTCCATTCACATTAAACCCTCGACCCCGGAGGTGAAGTGCTAACCGCATGTGACCATGCCATCAAACAGCTCAAATGATTAAATGCAATAAGATGAAACAGCTCCTTGTGTTAACTATTTCTGGACTTATTCTGGACTCTGGACTTTATTATGCATGATGTATAATCATCTTAAAGGCACATTAAGTAACATTTTTATGGCCCTTTTTATGGGATTTTTTTTACATTCTAAAGTATCCTTTAACTCAGACAGATCTCTTCATAAAAAAAAAATTGTTTGTAAGACCTAAAACTAATTTAAGATGCACTTTAAATAATTTGTCTGCTTTCTTTTTATTGTTTCTCAACATTAGAATTAAAAAATGTTCTAATATAATAATAAAAATTTAAATAGGTCTGCACATTTTTGGTCTTAGTCCTAACTTAGTCCTCGTGTATTGTTACTGGACCCCATAATTCTACTTGTACGATTAAAAAGGATATATTGTCATGTATGTATAAGGTAATATCATGGAAAGACATATCAGGATAAATACAAGTGGTATGTAAAGAAAAAAAAAACATTAAGTTTTGTTCTAGCATTGATTTGCATAAAATATGCAGTGCAAGAAAAACAGACAGCCAGGTGGAAATAACTTCATACAGCAAATGTCCAAAAGGGAACTACTGACCCCTACTGAGTTCTAGCGATACACACTTGGTATGTGTTTGATCTATTTAGAACATCTTGTATCTAAAATCATTCGACCACATACTGTACTGTAGGTGAACTGTAATGACAGAGAGGTCAATAAGGAGGACACTGTCCAAAGTACGTCCCATTTATTCTGAGGAGGACCTTCAGTGGTACATTCAAACAACCTTGATGAACCAAAGAGCTCCACAGAATATCATTTCTGCCTGTGGCCATCAAACTACTGTATATAACTTTTCTTTCTGAGTGTTATACACTAGGAATATCAAACCAGAATTCCAATATAGACTTTCATGCCACATTTATACATCATCAATATTTTGGTCAATTCTTTTTCAATGTTTTTTTTTCTCAGTGAAATAATCTAATGATTCTTATATTTTATTTTAGATTGCATTTTGAGCGACTGCAGCTTAGCAGTTTCCCTGAGGGGATCAATAAGGTATTTTGATTTTTGATTTGATTCTTATGGATTGAATTACTGACTGTAATCTATTACCGTTCACAAAGAGACCATAAGAGGCCCTGCTCTGAACAAATATTATTTAGGAGATACTGTACCTTGTTCTGAGCACAGCACTGATGCTGACAAGGCAGTCTGAGTAATTCACGTGCTATGAGTGTATAAATCTTGGCAACTTTATCTATCCTTATATCAGTGTCAGGTTCTGTACAGGACCTCTCTTGGCAGAATGTTTTCAGCTGAGGGAGTTTCTTAACCTGACAGAAAGTGGCAACAAGCACTGGTCTAGCACTGCCACCTCTTTTTTTTTTCTCAGATTAATGCTGCCATAATGGTCTGTTGTTATGCAACTCGTATTGCCAAATGTTCATGCAGTAGCATTTCAGAGAAAGTAAAAGAAGTATATAAGAAGAAGCGAACACTTTTATAAGGATGACTACAGCAGGGGGCAGAGCTTTCTCTGACAGACACCCACAGAGTCATAGACGAGCCTGCTGTCATAACTCATCCCGCTGGCTCAACTCCTTGCCCACTGCACAAAATGAACAGTACATTCAATTTAAATGTCCTTTACATGACTGTGAGCTTAACTCATTTTGTGCAGTAAATTATTAAAAGTGCTCTACTACAGTAATAGGAATACTTTTTTAACTACATTGTATTTGCTCATTGGATCATATGATTTTTCCCAATTTATGTCAGTATTTATGTCCATTTATTACATTTTTAGACTATTTTATTTTTTTCTCTATTTATTTTTTTAGACTTTAATTACTGGTCTGTGTCTGACCACTCACTCACTCACTCACTCACTCACTCACTCACTCATTGTCTATACTGCTCTATCCTGTATACAGAGTCATGGGGGGCCTGAAGCCTATCCCAGGAAACTTAGGGTACAAGACCGGGTACACCCTGGACAGAGTGCCATCACAGGAGGTGCAAGGTGACAGGGCTAACCATTAAGTCACCATGCCACCTGTTCACTTTGACCATTTTTGTAAAAATTAAGGAAGTTTAGGGTATAAACTATGCCATGCTATAGGGTAGTAGGGTAAAAATTATTTAGTTTTGTTTTCTTCAATTGTCTAATGTGCAGCCATGTAGTTTCCAATAAAATATTTAAGAATTTACAAACTAAATTTTTATTTAAATAAGTAATTAAATATCCTTTTCATTTATTTCTGGGCACCACCAGCCCCAAACAAATCAAGTTGCTGTTGTTATCTTGCGTTTGATTATTTTCCAGTAGCAACCTATCCTGATGTGTGTTTATACTTATACTTTAGTAATTTGCCAATGATTTAAATGTTTGACTAAGATAAAAAGTTGCTTTTTATCTTAGTGAAAAAGTTACTTTTTATCTTAGTGAACAAAACAAACGCGTAAAGCAGAACATGAGATTGGTAGGTCCAAGGCTTGCATGGCAGTGACCGATACAGTATGTAGGTACAAAGTGTATGTATATTTTGCAGTGAGAATGTGGTCTAAACATATTTTAAGATCATTCTGTGACTATGGATTGTAACCTGTGCTTAGTTCTGTGAAATGAAAAGTTTATTAAAATTAATAGGAAAAATCTGTTGAAAATAATCAAATCAATTAAAAATAGGGCAAAATCTATGCAAACATCCGCCCTGTCAGAATCAATGTGACAAGGTGAACTTTTTTTGGTAAAAAAAAAAAAAAAAAAAAAACCTGTGGAGCTTCAGTTAGCAAAGTGATTTACTGTCCAAGCTGACTGTGTACTGATTATCACATGTATTTTTAATTTCTGCAAAGTTTTTTTTTTTTATATATATATATATTAATACTTCACTATGATAGAATGGACATGTTAAACTTGACAACATAAAACTACACAATATGGATAAAATTTAGCAATACAAGTCTAAACACTTAATGTATTTTATGTATTACTTTGTGTATTTAATGGATATATAACTCTTAATGTATATTTGTAATGATATGTGTCCAAATGTTTGATCATTCATAATAAAAACTCAGAATTTCATTATCTTGCAATATGTTAGTGATATCAGTGTGATTTTGATGAGGACACCAAAGACACTTGACACCTGAACTCATACTGTATAAACCAGTTAGCTCTGATCGAGTGATCTGATTAGATGAGAGGCGTGCCACAGGTGGTGATAATGGACAATAACAGCACTTGTGGGTTTAACTGTATGTATCGCTCCGTGTCCCAGGTATTCTACATTCGTTAATTACACTAACTGTCGGTCACAGCATGGGTGAAAGTAGGTCAGTACAGTCCACCTTACTGAGGAGAGAGCAGCTTCCTGCTAAAAACCTCATTCAAAACCAGTCGCAAAAGCACTTAAGCAAGAAAACACATCTGATAGCACTGTCATCTTAAACAACACCTTAAATAATTAATAACTGCTTGTAAGTTGTTTCAATTATTTTATAATAATCTACTAATAAGCTACTTACTCAACGTAAACAAACACCAACTCCAATAGATATCAATTAGAAAAACTAAACTGAATATTTTTAGTGGGATTAGTTTATATTTTCACAGCTGAAATAACAGTGCTGAAGTGGTACAAGTGAATTTTCTTTCAAAATTTGTATTCGATCTACTTTTTCGATTTCTCATCTGCGATTCACTCTCTGATTACTAAACAGGGAGTTCATTTGGCTGACGACGAAATAAGTACAACTTAGTGTAAACAAGTCGTAAGACACTTAAACTTCTAACATTTTATTTCTTTGGTTTAATAAGTTAGGCAGAGAGGTCTGCTGTACAGAAAGACAGGCAGACATGTAAGTGTGGTGTAACCTGAAATAATAATATCCCTGATTTCATTAAAGGTGGCAAGGTGGTGTAGTGGTTAGCACTGTTGCCTTGCACCTCCAGGTCATGGGTTTGATTCCTGCATCTGGTCTGTGTTTCATGATTTATTAGTAATGTTTGTATGCGCCACACAATTTGGACTCTTAACAGTAACGCCTGGTGGCTGACGAGACATGAACACACACTTGTTTATGTGTAATGGCTTTATCAGTGATGCATTAATACAAAATGATTGTGATGCAGTCACAGGTGTGAGTACTGGGTGATGTCGATCCTAAACTATATAAATGGTGGAGCTGTAGATTTGATGGTGTTGGCACGGATGTACTGTATGAACTGACTCAGAGTTGAGATTTTTTAAAAATTATTATTATCATTATTTTATTTTTTTTTCTCTGTGTTAACAGGTTCACATCTCGGTGTGTTGTTGCTATGAGACATGCAGGCTTCAGCTTCGCAGCGCTCTGATTGGTTGTCACGTTGGCCCGCCCGAGCCAATCAGAGTGAATCCCGCTTCCCGTGCGTGTAATCCCGGTCCTGCAGTCTCCCCGTGCGCTTGCTTTATCTCTCGCCCCTCCCCTCTCGGTATTATCAGCGGCCTCTATTTTCACGCTCGGCGCGTCGCAGGTTTGGCCGTTGAATCCGCCGCGAGCGCCATGTTGATGCAGACGCGGGGAGCGATGGCGCATCGGGTCCGTGGCGAGGCGCCGGCTCGCGGCGGTGGAGAGACGCGCAGGGATTAGAGACGTCGCGCGGCGCAGCTCTGGGGATCGGAATGGGTCGGAAAGGCGGTCGTCTGCGCGCGGAACGGTGCGTGAGTCCTGTCGAGACACGTCGCGCGCAGGGCGGCCATGAGACGCGTCGGTTCCAGCGCGTGCGTCTCCGTCCCCCGAGCTCGTTCTGCAGGGCCGCAGATCATGCAACATGTCGATCTTTTAGCTGTGCACGCACAGTATTTGCTGTGTGCTGAACATCTCATCACTTGTGCATGTTATTATTACTATTACTATTATTATTATTATTATTATTATTATTATTGCGCGCGCGATGATCATTTTGGAGCACGGATCATCCACCAAAGAGTTAGTAATGAACAAACCATGCTGCTTTATTGAGCTGCCCTTCTGCACGTGCACAAGTTTAATGAGCACTCATTTGTGCACAGGACAAACAAACAGGTCTTGCATGGTAATTATTGTCTTTACAATGAATGCACCACTGAATTTTCTTATGTATGTGTGTGTGTGTGTGTGTGTGTGTTATTCATATAGATGGCTGTGGCAGAACGTATAAAGAGCAGCATCCTTCACCAGGTAACTCTGTTCTTAAGTACAAACTATACGTGTGGTTTATTTCTCATGTCAGCATCTGTGTGTGCGCCAACCTGCTGCATCAGCTCTGAGGATCTCAGGCTAGTGGTGGAGTCATTAAGATCATCCAGATCACCCTGTGTATCGATAATTGATCGGTGCTTTACTGTAGAGCGAGAGAAAATATACCATGTTTTTGCGCTGCGTAGAAACAGAAATCGTGTCTGCTTCGAAACGAGTTACTCGATGTATTAAGCAATGTTGCTTATCTTTACTAATAAGCAATAAAATATATATAAACTATATAGTTTCTACATTTATGTGTATTTTATTTTATTTTTGGTGCATGTTATACTTGCATTGTCAGCATAAAAAAGGAAGAAAAAAAAAGCCTGCACAAATGTTTAGATAAAAGTGGGTGAAATTCTAAAGTTATCGTACTCCAACCAAAAACTCAGTCAATTAAATAAACAAATACATTAAATGCAAATATAGTGAGTATTCACACACACACACACGTTCACACAATTTGGGAACAGCAATTAGCCTAATCTGCATGTCTATCGAACCCGGAACCTGGAGGTGCAAGGCGACATTTCTACCCATTAAGCAGCTGTGCCACCTATTGCATACGTAATATAAAACTAACATGTAATAAAATTCCATATTAATAATGTATAAAGTCTTGTTATATAGCAGAGGCAAGTGATGTACAGTATAAAGGTTATTTCTGATGTTATAAACAGAGTAGTTTCTTTGGCTGTAGTATCTCATCCTAATCCTCCAGCTCCCCCTTGGGCATTGTTCAGTGTAAATGTCCCAGAGGGGCGGATTCTCACTCACAGTGATGCTCTGGGCAGTTGGTGCTACACGCTGCAAGTTATTTTTAGAGTTGCATCAGGCAGTGCTACCAGTTAGAATGCTTATACGATGTAGTTACAGAACAACCTGAGGATTCTGGAGTCTAAATAGAGTTGCTTCAGGCAGGTTGCAGAGACGCTGTTGTGCCCTCTGTATGACTCGACAACTCTGTTGTGCAAGTGAAATCCTTGGTGATGTGGACACTGAGGAATTTAAAGCTGTTGACTCTGTCTCTCTCTCTACTGCAGCATGTATGCTCCGGTTTGTTTCCTGTAGTTTACTGTCTTGGTTTCTACATTCAGGGAGAAATGTGTTTCTAAGAGAATCGTTAGCCAAATATTAATACTCTATATTGGAGATTAATTATGTTGATTAAATAGATAATTTTTTTAATTGATTTAGTTTGCAATCAAGGTGTTAAAATCTAGCTGTTCCTTTTTAATCCTACAGGTGGCACGCTAAAATATTCACACACTATAAGCAGCACATAAAAAATTAAATCGTGACCAGAATAACAAGGTACAGTAGCAGAGTGTTGTAGTGGTTAGGACTGTCGCCTTGCACCTCCAGGCTCCGGGTTTGATTCCTGCTCGGGTTTGTGTGCATGTTCTCCCCGTGCTTGGTGGGTTTCCTCTGTGTACCCTGGTTTCCTCCCACAGTCCAAAAACATGCAGATTAGGTTAATCGTTTATTTTATTAAATTTTTTTATTGCCCATAGTGTGTGTTCCCTGCAATGGATTGGCACCCTGCCCTGGTTGTACCCCACCTTAAGTCTCCTAGGATAGGGTCCGGGGACCCTCCGCGAGCCTGTATTCAGTATAAGTCGGGAAAGAGGTTGAGTGAGTGAGTGATCACAGTACAAATCGAATCAGCATCATCAATCGGAATTGTGATAATATTGTATCGGCCGTCCCTGGTGATTCTCAGCTCTGATATTTCTGGGCTGCTAGGTTTTAAGTTTTGAGTTGTGAATATGCCAACTCGCATCACAACTTTAGGCAGAAAATAAATCGGAATACACTGTGACTGGAAGGAGCTGGCAGCCATTCAGGGAAGAGAAACGGCAAAGTGAATTGCCAAGAGTGTAAAGAAAGGAATTGAGAGCGTATAAGATGAATAATCAGTGTGATGATAAAGGATGAAAATGAATTATGCTTTGAGATTTATTTCTGTCTTCACGTAAGGCTTGCTGATAGGAAGCTTGTTATCTGGTTGTGAAGATATTTTTATAATGTAATACAGAGGAAACGGTTGCAGATTATTATTATCCTGAACTTGGGCTGCAGCCAAAACTGCATACAACTGAGCTTAGTAGTCTGTATAGAGTTGCTTATATTAAAACTTATAGTTAAAACTTATATTACGTTGTGCAGTTTGGGGCACAGCCCCGAATTCTCTCCGAATATACCAGGGCTGTACCGAAAGTAATGCAAAAGTGGGCATACTTTTTTATTATTATTATTATTGTTGTTATTATTAATTGAATTTGAACAACCTTCTGTATAAAATATTGTGCAAAGGTTAGAGGCACCTGCAAAAAAATTGTGTAGAGCAAGTATATCTTAAATAAAAAAGAAAAAAATAACTATAAACCTGAGTAAACCGTAAATAATGAAACAAAGTCAGTATTTTTTGTGACAACGCTTTGAGGATCCTTTTAGTCTTAGGTACAATTTGCTCAGTTTTATAGGGAAATTAGCTACGTTTTCGCAAAGTATTTATTAGTATAGCTACATATTAATTAGAAGTTTTAATTTACTGAGATAATGCAGC
>JAQMYG010000015.1:22733686-22747802 GCA_030014215.1 Clariallabes teugelsi
CCCCCCCCCCCCCCCCCCACACACACACACACACACACACACACACACACACACACACACACACACACACACACACAGTTCCTTCTCTGGACTTCCTTTATTTTGTCTGAAAAGTGGTCACTTATAAAATAATCAAGTATATGCAATATATATATACTGTATATATACTGTGTATGTATATATATATATATCTTTTAATTTTAATGTGTATATGTTTGACTCAATAATAAAGTCATTAAAATAATATTATAATAATAATTAAAAAAAAGAAATCCAAAGGAAAGTTTGTACTACACTAAATAACACAGTCCTGCATGTCAGATAATAAAAAGTTATGCCCGCTTTTGCATTACTTTCGGTACAGCCCTCTTATACTGTATCACATTTGTTGCCATGAGATTAATCTGTATGGTGCAGCACAACACATCCTAGAACCTGCAACAGAACATGATCATTATCATCACAGAAGCTCCTTTTAGTCAGCAGATTGTTTCAGATTGGAGTTTAACCATGAAATTTTGTCATTCTATCACAGCTAACACACAGGCACTATATTGACACACTACAGTTTAGTGTGTATTCAGGCACGGCTGTCCAGACTTGGTCCTGGGATCTTTAGGAAGGCTGTTAATGAGCTGATTTGTTGAATCGTGTTTGTAGGATACAGTTTGGGATGTACTACAAAGTAGCCATTGACGTGCTCGAACCCACACATAATCTAGGGATGTAACCAAATACAAATACAGCGTTTGGAATGAACAGATAAAGAGATGCAGACAGGAGTGCTGATAAGATTCACTAGGCATCTACAGGAGACTACAGGTGATCTTCAGGAACCCAAGGGGACACATGAAGTGGCACGAGCGAGAGGAGCAGGAGGATTATATTTATATAGGCATGAGGACGTAGTCTGTAATGAAGCTACAAGGGACAAATAAAGAGCAGTGTATTTACAGCATACAGACTGTAGTAACTGCGTACTATAATGTTTATTAGAAAATCTAACATGAACATGAGGTAGCTGAGGTTGATGAACTGTTCGAGCCAGAGTTTAAGATTATGATAAAGCAGATAGAAAGGGAAAGAAATGGAAAGAACAAAGACAAAGAAAGAAGCGTGAAAGAAATCAAAAGAGAAAGGTACAGTAGAAGGGAAATAAATAAAGAGAGGAAGAGAAATGAAAGGAAGAATGGGAAGAAAAGGAATGGACAGGAAATAAAAGCAATGATAAAAAGGAAGAGAAAAGAAAGGAATGCAGGGAAATAAATGAATGGAAGAAAGGGAAAGGAAGGTAATCGACAAAAAAGTAAGGAAGAGAAATGAATGAAAATAAAGGAAGAAAGAAAAGGAATGGAAAGAAAAGGAAATTAAGGGAAGAAATGGATAGAAAAGAAATGGACAGGAAATAACGTTAGTACAATTAAGAAATGAAAGGAAAGAAGGGATGAGGAAATGAAAATAAGTGCAAGGAAAGAAAACAAAGGGAAGGAAGGGTAAGGAAGAGGAAAAAAAGAAAAATGAAATGAAAGGAAGGCTTCTAAGAAAGAAATGTAAGGAAGCAATTGATAGAAAAGGAAGTTGTTGGAGATTTGAAGCTGTTTAAAGATGTTTGGAGAACTAAGCACATGGCTAGGGAGAACTGCATGGTGCTACATTCCAATATAAATATTTCAGCAAAACGCTGCTTCATCATTGTTATGGGAAAAAAAATCATCAGAACTTTAATCAACATTCTGATTACTGGAAATTATAGAAGTCATGAAATATTTGTCTTGGCTTTCATACGCATACAATCAAAATTTGCATAAAACCATATCCATGGAGACTGCTAGTAAGAACGCTGAGTAGCTGAAGAGTTCTCTTGACTATCCACCCCCCCGTCCCCCGTCCCCCGTCCCCTTTGTCTCTCAGACGTCCTGATTGCAAGGAGGCTCGTCGGTCACTGTTGCCACGGCAGCGCCCGTGGAGGAAGAGAAGGAGCGGCTGTTGCGGTGGCGCCACGCTCTGCTGGAGGGGATGGAGTACCACAGCACGGGAACCCTGCCGCTCCTGGGCAGCCCGCGTTACTGTCCCGGTGCCAACAGTGCCAGCGGGTACCTCTGCCAGACGGGCCACTGCTGTGGGGAGACCGGCTGCTGCACCTATTACTATGAGCTTTGGTGTGAGTGCAGTTTATATTTACACATTGAACTCTTTCATCATTCAGTCATCAGAGAACGACATGCCAGTCGATGGAGGCTCCCAGATGGAGTCTGTATTTTGGAACATGCTTAAAATGCATTCTGCCTTACATGGAGAAATACGTCAGCGAATAAGTAAATGTGATCTCCAGATTATATTTAGGACACAGTTTAACATGTACCAGCCTACTCAAATTCTGTCAAATTTGCTTTTTTCAGATTCACGGAATAGTGACACATTAATGTGAGCATTAGGGCTATTTTAATAACAAAGGCATGATCGACCCACTCTCAACGAGCGCTTGCATCCTGTACAGAGTGGAAAGGTCTTCATCATCGAGCTTTTGTTCACTGTTCATCATCAAAAGTGACAAATTGGCGGTTTAAAGGAAAAATCTGCCCCTGAACGACTAATCTTAATCCTTGACTTCCACAGACGTCCACGTCTCACTTGACATGTGGTTCAGTTTTCACCATCGAATCCATTTGCTATATTACTTCTGATATGATGCTTCTACCTAAAGAGAGTGATGCATAGCTGGTTATCTCATAGATCGCTAATTACAAGGGGCGTCCAAGTCAAAGCAGGACTTTTACTTTTGCAGAATAAAAGAACACACTTATTTCTCTATAGTGTATAACCCGCACATGTCCCAGCGGTTCACTAGTGCTTGGATACAATCAAGGTTTTAGAAAGTGAATCGCTGGCCTCCCAGACGCTCCTTTAATGATCCAAACATGTGCGTTCCACTCGCT
Organism: Clariallabes teugelsi; assembly: GCA_030014215.1. NCBI lineage: Eukaryota > Metazoa > Chordata > Actinopteri > Siluriformes > Clariidae > Clariallabes > Clariallabes teugelsi. The sequence continues at coordinate 22,736,623 of JAQMYG010000015.1, forward strand.
GAATGTGAACAAACGGGACCGACTGCAGTGGGATCTGAGCCCAAAAATGTTGAAATGTTTTACAGCGGATAAGAGTCTCATCACCGTACATTGCTTGAAGTCTTATGTAATGTCAATCTGCATTCAATAACAAAAATCGACTCCATATTATCACCTGTTTTACTAAACTCACACCCTCCTAACACACAGTATGACGGCAGATCAATCCCTGCTATCTGTTATCACCCAAAGGTGAAGGGGTTACCTGTTGAGTCTGGTTCCTCTCAAGGTTTCTTCTTATTGCCATCTCTGGGAGTTTTTCCTCGGCTTGCTCATCATCTTTCCTCCAACTTTTTAAACACAGTTTTTTAATTCAGTAAAGCAGCTTTGTGTCACTGACCACTGTTAGCTCTATACAAACAAAACCCAATGAAATTGAATTCACAAGAAATTTCATCACAAGTCCCGGATTGACTTGAACGCCCCTCGTAGCTGAGCTGAATCTCGGCTATCAGTCATGTAACCACGTCGCATTCAAGGACTCCTGAGTTTAGCATTCGTACTCAACTCCACTATTCATCATTGGATTTCTCATTAGTTTGACATTGAACTTTAACGAGAATTGATCGGTGAAACAAGTTTCCCTTCTGCTTATAAGGGTTAAAAGGGAAACCTAATTGCTATTCCTTAGGGTTGAGATAGTACATTTCTCTCCAGTTGAAGGCCATTGTAGCTTTGGCAGTAATAGTGCAGTATTGTCTCCATGTGGCTTCTATTAAAACATTATTTTAAAAAATAATAATTTTGTTCTTATTTGAGAATAGTGATTAATAATAAAGCAGATCAGCTGTTTATAGAAGTTAAAAATAAACTACAGTACCTTATTACGTGTGTGTTCTTGGTAGCTTCGTAGCTTGCTAAGATACTCCCTTGTTCTCTGGTGCTAACATCGCGTCAATGGTTAATGATGAAATTATTGACTTTCTTTAGCAATTAGATTGTATTTATTTGATAATTAGACATTTTAATGGTATCCTTTTTTTCACTTTGCATTAAAGTAAGCTCTTCATGAATTTTGCTGGCACTATGTTTATGCGAGTGCAACATTAGCCTAGTAGTAATACTAAGAAAGTTAATAATTCGTCATGTACAGATTCGTCCTGAGAGTTGTTACTATAGCAACTAGCACTATTGATGAGCGTCTGTTATAGTAAATGAATCACCTTCTGACCAATCAGATAAGAGAATTAAAACAGAGCTTTAAACACTAGCAGGAAAAACTCAGTTTTAAAGAATATTTGTAATATCACACACTACGTAATTCAGTTCTGGCACTGGAGTTGTTCTCTTATTGTGCTGAATCTAATAAAGCCTTGTGTTCAAACCCATAGCAAAGTCAACATTTCTTGCAAATATACTCGCTCTAAATCGGTGGGATCCATTATTGTTTTGTCTGCTGGCGTTCACCTCATTGTGTAGTGTGTGTGTGTGTGTGTTGCAGGGTTTTGGCTCTTATGGAGTGTATTGATCCTGTTCAGCTGCTGCTGTGCGTATCGACACCGCCAGGCTAAACAGAGAGTCCAGCAGCAGCAGAGACAGAGAGAGATCAACCTGATGGCCTACCACGGAGCCTGCAGCTACCCGTCCTCCATGCTGGACCTCAGTACACACTCCTCTCTTTTATCATCCGCGCTTTCGTTCGCTTTCTTGGGGTCTGTCTCAAATGCTAGACATCGCCTGTAAATAAAAAGCTAAACACATAGTGTGTCACCTGACACGCTTGTTCCAGTACCGCCGCTGTTCATTTGGCTCCAAAATAATCTGAATCATTTCATGTGGCTAGTCCACATGGACACTAGCATTTGTGACACACCCGTTTTTGCGTCATCTTTCTGCCTGTTATCTGCTTGGGACAATACACCTGAACATGTTGTTTGTTGTTTTTGTTCTTGTTGTTGTTGTTTATGTCACTCGGCAGGTTTCCTCGCATCACTCAAACTGCCATCCTATGAGGAAGTAGCAGCACAGCCCAGCACCCCGCCCCCTCCCTACAGCTCGGTGGCTTACCCGCGAGGCTCCGCTCATCCCGGACCGAGTCACATGCTGTCCTCGCAGAGCTCGGACAACTACACCAGCTGCTCATGTGACTCCTGCTGCCCGTCTTCACCCTGTAGCTCCTCCCCTTCCTCCGCGCAGCTCACAGACGAGACTGACACTAGCCACACCTCCACTCCGTCTCACAGCGAGTCGGTCCCCATTAACTCAGTCACTCATCATGCCGCAGAGCGACACCCTGAGTCTCTAACGACTCCACCTCTTAACGAACCTGGCTCCACTTCTCCGGCAGAAGCAACGGAGGTGGACCTGCCAGACTCCGCCTCCCTGGACTGTAACGGCAACAGGACTGTTAAAACGGTCACGAATCCCACAGTTAACAACAACGTGATCAGTGACGCTGAAGAAAGCGCTAACTCGAACGAAACTGGTAAAAGCCGTAACTCAAATGACGTCAATAACCGCGGTGCCACTGAAAGCGCTAACGTACCTCAGCGTAACAACATTAACGATATAAGCAGCAAGACTCAAAGGTCCAACTTCAGTCCAACCAGAGATGATAAATCCACTGACTTCGATCTCTTTCATCCAACCAGCAGCATGCTTCAAAATACATCATACTCTCCCGTCGCCATCCACTCATCCTCTCCTCCATCCTGTTCTCCTTTGTCTCCGTCATCTCCTCCCCTCCCTCCTCCCTTATCCCCGATCTCCGACCCTCTTGGCGCTACCATCTCTGAGAAGCAGAGCTCCCCTGGGCAGTGGGTGGAGCCAACGCAGGCGCACCATTCAGCCCCTCGGCCACAGTCCCCGCCCAAACCCGCTGTCTTTTCCCCTGACTTCCTGGAGCCGGAGCGGCGCGATTCCGCAGTGTGCGACCTTGACGTGGACCAGACGCACTTCCAACAGCGACGCCTGACCGGAGACTCCGGCATCGAGGTCTGCCGCTGTCGGATCAGTCACGGAGGGGAGGAGGAAGAGGAGGAGGAGGAGGAAGACGACGAGGGCGAAGACGGGGATCGTCCCGAGGATAAGCCTAACGGCGCCAAAAGTGACAACCTCCACGACAGCGCCGACTGCTCCGTCCGCGCCCAGCTGTCCCCTTCTGAGCTAGGAGACACGTGCGGGTCGGGCTCAGCCACACCTGCGCGCAGCGACGCAGTCGTTATAGCCATGGAAACCGTTTGACGGACAGGCGTCGCGTTGAAATCCGGCGCTATGCGTCAGCGGCGCTGAGAGAGAGAGAGCCTTCGGCTGCGCGGAGTGGATTGCCTTTTAGTCCGAGTCTAATCTAGCCGTGCTGTTGCGTTAGGACTGACGTTGTAGGGTGGTGAAAAGTGATTTAATAGCATAGCATAGGAAGGTCTCTCTTTCTGTCCCTCTTACACCGTCTCTCTCTCTCTCTCTCTCTCTGTTATAGGATAAATGTCCTCAGTTCCCCAGCGCCTCAGAGAGACCATTGTTAGAGCTACAGTACAGACTCTACCCTAACACACGCTCACACACTCACACACTCAAACAAAGAGTAACCTTTGTGTACGACAACGTCTGGGACGGTGACCTGGTGGTTCAACAATACCACGTCCCCCTGTGAACACTTCTGTACTCAGTAGCACACGCAACAACTCGCCCTTTCTCTCGTTTCTCGGCTTGCAGTGTCGTACACATCGATAGACCTTGAAGCTGCTTAAAACCGTTCGGGAGTAAAGATGCAATAACACACTCGAACTTACACACACACACGCACGCACACACACATCTGTCCTGTGTGCCTCTGGGTAACATAGTTCACACCAGGTCAGGCAGCCATTTTGTGCTTGATGTTAACCGGAGCTTATCAGCCGAATGTAGGTTTTTCACTGGTTCACGCAAAGCAACAGTCTCTCTCTCTTTCCACACACACACACACACACACACACACACACACACACACACACACACACACACATATCAGAAACACCAGACTGCTTTCTTCTTGCTTTCCCAGAGTTTCAGAACACCAGCTTGGCCGAACAAATGCTGCACCTCAACCATGGAAGTAGAAAAAAAAAAAGACAAACCTCAGGACATTGTTTTTTTTTTTGTTTGTTTGTTTTTTGTTTTAGTTTTTTCGTTCTTAACTCTTATTAGAGTTTATTTTTCCGACGTCTAAATGTGGAACACACGGAAACAGCATTGCTCATTGGCGACGCAAAAGCAGCCTCTCGGAAGACTCTCGGAAACTGCTGTCCGACCGAGACAAATATCGATATCGGAAATACACGTACGAATAAATATATATGTAGGTGCAGATTATATATAGACAAATATATATATGCTCTCTGTGAAACGATATATTTTCTAAGCATGCCATGTCATTTGGAGTGCAGCGCTAGAAGCCAGTGTAAAAAAGAAAAAAAATTAATCTGCGTCTGAGAGATTGTGTGTGTGTGTGTGTGTGTGTGTGTGTGTGTGTCGATTCTAGTGTTCCTATGGCATCAGTACCAAGTTACACTTACGTTAATTACTATGGCGTTCCCATGGTGCTGCGGTGGCGTTACCATGACAACCTTCTTTAGTCTGAGCAATAGAGTATGTTTGATGTCCCTGTGAGATTGTGAAAGGTGTGAAAATGTTATTCTAAACGACTTTACCACTAAACGAGTCAAATCAAACATCTGGCTCTGTCATTTGTGTGTCCGTGTGTGTAGTAGACAAAAGTGTGTGTGTGAGAGTGTACACATTCAGTTGCATTTTATACTAATACTATACTGTGTGTGTGTGTGTGTGTGTGTGTGCATGTGATGACCAAAGGCACGAATTTTGACCCTTTTTTTCTTCAGAAAACTAATTTACTACATTATAATACCTACAGATTTGTTAATTTTAAATATGCAAATTTCTAACATTAAGTAGTTCTAAAATTATGTAACTTTCCAACACTGGGGTAAATCTAGTAATTATTTTTGCAACCAGCTGAGGTTTTGTGGTGAGCATGTGCGCAAGGGATTAGTGCCTTTGGAAAAGTTCTTTTCAGCCGGGTTTATATAAAAAAAATTATAATAATAAATAACTTTTTTGTCAAAAAATACTAAAGTACTAAAACTTTATCAGTGGAATTTAATAAATGAAATTATCGATTTTGTACAGCGCGGTAATCACCGCGGATAAACAGCGAAGTAATCCATTAATCACTTAAACCTTCAGCTTATTCATTCATCACTTCATTTTAAAAATTGGTCATTATGAAATGTCGATTTTACAATGTATATACGAGTGGTGTTCGAGTCAAACCGGGACTTTTCTGCTGATTGAATGCGTAAATCAGATTGGCAGCTGCAGAAAACTTCATGCGTAGTACAGTGATGAGACTTTTAACTGCAGTAAAATATTTGAATAGTGCAAACGTTTTAAAGAAAGCCGTACGTCCGTGAATGACGATCCTGGCTGAGGTGGTTTGGAGCCACCTCTTGCTATGAACACCCAGCGAGTGGGAAGTCTGATCCTTCAAAGATCTGTCTGTAGGAACTGTATACACATTCATACACCAACACCACTTGCACGTTACAGGAATGGAACGTCTGAGAGTTATTGCTAAATCCCCTGTACAGTCCTGACCTCGCTCCACATGTTTCAGACCTTATAGGAGTTCTTAGGAGGCCAGGGTTTCATAATTGAAGCAGGCAGTGTGATCGCGGCTCTGGAGCCCTGAGAAATCTTAAAGGTATCGAAGCACTGGTGTAATGCTGGGATAAGTGCACTAGTGAAGCAGGGGATTATATAGAGAAATAAAAAGACTTTTTAATATAGTCATAACTGTGTTATGTTGTTTTATACAAGCAAAAGTCCCGGTTTGACTTGAACGTGCCTTGTATAAATAAGATGACTTTACTATAGCTTAAGGGTTAGGTTAAACTCTTGGAAACAATAATCACCTACATTTTGGAATTTTCCTCAGGATCAATAAAGTATCTATTTATTTGTCTATATTAAAGTATAGGTAATGGGACAAAAACAGTTAACTTTCTTCATATTTCTCAATTACAAGAAAGTATTTATTTTCCAGATCCAAGTTCAATCTCTTTTCCCCCACCGGATCTGATATCTAAAATATTTTCTCAAAAATCCAATTAACCATTTTTTTCTGGTATCTCTTCAAATTTTTTCTTTTGATCATTCTGATTCACAAACATCACTTTTCCAACCAGAAATACTACAGACTACAGAAAAAAAAAATCTCTATAAGTAAAATTAAAATGAAAAATTACATAATGAAAAAAACATCAGACCTTCTGGCTTTACTGACTTGTTTATAAGCTTCTTGTTTTCTTTATTAGTTTTGCATATTGTAGCATATAGAATAACCAGATGACACCTAGAAAGAAATATTATAGATGTAGATAGTTATATCATCGCGGCCATGGTTATGGTCCTCGCTGCGGTTTCACTGTGACCGTGTAGCGCCGTGGTTGAAGCACGACTCCAGAACACCCGCGCAGGTCAGGCAGGGAACCGCCACAAGGGACGCTGAAATGGAACTTCTGCAGAAGACTGCTGAGGAACAGGAAGAGCTCGATCCGGGCCAACGATTCACCCACACACACTCTGGGCCCTGCCCCAAAGGGAAGGTAACTGTTTGGAGTTATCTTCTTACCCATGCCATCCAGGAACCTGTCTGAGATGGGGGGATAAGGGGAAGAAATGCAACTGTATATACACACACACAATATAAATCATAATTCTCATGGATGAAATTTGGGCATCAAATAATACAAATAACCTTCTATATTAGCTTAAAAAATATTTAATAATTCCAAACTGCTAGATTTGTAGACAGTGTGTGAGCTGTGCACCTGGTATGAACTGGTCAGGTTTTTCCCAGTATTTGGGGTCATGGTGGACTCCCCAGATATTCACCAAGACTCTTGCTCCCTTTGGAACATCATGACCTCCTAAACTGCATGGAACAACAGAACAAGAAATTTGCTATTATAAAGTTTAGTACAGATGAACAGAATATAACAGCAACATTTAGCATTTTCTACATTGTGAAACATTTTTATTTTGCAGTAAATTGCTGCCAGCAATAATTGTTAGCATAAATCACTGTAAAAAGTCTTTAATTGAGTCAATAAAATAATTTCTAGCTCAGTATTAATGCAAACAATTAATACATTAATTTGGATTAAGCAAATTTGGATTAAGCTTATTTTCCAAGTAAAGTCAGTAACCAGTAATTTGCTAGACTTTCAGGATCTGCCAAAACAATTACTTTTAATATATATATATATTTTTTTTTTAAATCTCTAAACATCCCAGTATTTGATTAGATTTTTAATGTGAGTGGTTGGATTTGGATTTGCATTCCTGTCTTATCTGTATCTCTGCATCACCATGGTGACCAGAAGTTTTCCCTCTTTGGTGGCAGTAGTGATCTCTGCGGCATTGCCATGGTTACCTGGTGTCCTGCATAGCAACATGGGGGATGAGGATAGGACTGGCAGGGCGAATTCTCATAACCTCACACAACACGCTCTCCAGGAATGGCAGACTGGTCCTGTCACTCAGAGAAGGGTGTCGCTCCCTGCCCACACACTCGTCCAGCTCAGCGTGAAGACGTTCTTGCACCTTCAGCAGGGCAGCAAGAACACAGTGTCCTTAGGACAAAACATTTAGGCATTGGGTCTAAAAACTGTCCACGTGTGCGTTTTATACTTCTGGATAGTGTAGTAAGAACGCTATGGTCCAGAGTAAAGTGGTGGACGTGGTTTCTACTCCGGCTCCAAACGCATCAGCTGCTGTCATCAAAATGTGATCTTCGGTGACACCACTCTCACCACCTGATCCACTCAGGAGGGCATCTAGGAGGTCACGTGGTTCTCCTGGTGTAAGGGTCAGCTGCCAGGATTAATACAGAGACAAATTGAATGCATTGAAGATCTAAATATGAGTAGTGCTTGGATACCAGGAACAATTAAATTTTTTATATCTATAAACTGTTCTGGCCAAAGACAAATGTTGAAACCTTCACTTTTTCCACATGTTGTAGAGGTTAGAAGTTACATGATTTCGAGATCCAATTTGCCATTTTCCAGTTGGGTTTCCAATAATCATTAAAAATAAAGTTACAGATTGGTTTAACGATGCAGCACACCAAATTCCCGCTTGATTGGACTGGTGTTTAATGAATGCCCCATCTCAAAATCTTGCCCGTAAAATACCCTTCAGGTTTCATGCAAACTCATGAGTTACTGCTATTTAAAAAAAAAAATAGGACTATAGGAGGGAAATGTAAAATACTCTTGGCGAGAAAAAGATCTCTAATTGCTCCAATGTGTGGGTGATGATTCGCACTTTACCTTGTGCTCTTCCAGTTTTGTGGTCAGTAATTTGTCTCTGATATGCACACACTCTCTCAGTCTTGCCAAGTCTTTATTGGGAAAAATCTGTGAAAATATGTACTTAAGTATGTACATTTAGAACGCATTACAACACATTCGCTTTAATACAAACAATATACACCGACCAGCAATAACATTAAAAACCACCTAGGTTTTGGGTTCCTCTGGTGCCACCAGGGCAGCTCTGACCCCTTGGGGTATGGCTTCACTTGGTGTCTGGGGATGTCCAGTCATGTCTGGCACCAGGCTGTTGACAGTGTAGGTCCCTTGGGTGCTGTGGGTTGCCGGATGGGGCCTATGTGGATTGGACTTGTTTGTTCAGTCCATCGATTGGGATCTGAGAAGTTTGGAGGCCGCATCTTTACCTGCTGGGTCCTGTGTGGGGTGGGCTGTAGTTCACTGAGTGGTCTAGTGTGTGTCTATTTTGGCCAGGATTTACTTTTTTTCTGCGCTTTGTCCTGCATTGGCTATCTATCTATCTATCTATCTACCTACCTACCTACCTACCTACTTAGCATATGAACCAAATGAACTATAAAACGTCTGTGACTAATTATATCCAATAGTAGGTAATCAACGTAACAAAATATGTTTACATAAGTCTTATAGTAGCCTATTAAATGCATATTATTATAAAGATATAACATACTGCACCTACATACCATTCTTTATGTTTTGCTCATTTATCTTGCACTTTTCTTTTTTCCCACTCTTTTTTGCAAACTGGACACCTGTTGACTTTGCACGTGTCTTCCTTTTTTTTTTTATTTATTATTTGCCAAGCATCCATACAGTACATTAATCACCTCAAATTGAGAGTTAAGACTAAATGCAACATGTTTGTGGAACTATATACAGTTGTACCATGCATATTCACAAAAGTATGAATGAATTGTGGCTTAGTTGGTAGCACTTCATAGTTTGACTGGTTTTGCTAATTGCATAGCTGCACAAAATTAGCGATGCACTCAGATATCCAAATTCGACGATGTTCACAGATGGTGTTGGCTGAGTTCGTCTGGTGTGTTGCATCAATTTTGTGCTGGATTTATGTTCCTTATTTGCAGTCTGATTCTAGTAAACAGGTGACTACAGTTTTGGGGAAATAGAAGTGGAATAATACTTAACTGTGTTTGACTGATGGCACTTAGTAACTCAGTGAAAGTATCTATACAGTGACGGAAATTTCAAAGCACTTTTTGTAAGTGCCTGTTCTGCCAAATGCCTAAATGTAAATGTAAATGTAATATTACATAACATCAACATAACGTGCACGCATAGTGTGTACAGTAAGTACTGAAAAACAGCTGGCTAAAAATGAATGTTAAATCAGTTAAGTGCTGTAGGTGTATAACTTTGATAACGGTTTTAGCTCCAAACCTGTAACCAAGGAAAGATATCCACCAGGTTTCCACGTGCAATTGTCTGGACAATACCATCATTGTAGTCTATGACTTGCTGGACCTCAGGGTCATGGGGGTCATAGGTCGAGCCAAAAACCAGTCTGCACACCACGTTGGTGACGGCTCGCATTATGATTGGCGCCATATCCACATCCTGCCCCCTGCAGGCCTGCAGGTCCGAACACAGGTTATCTGCAGCATCTAGTACTGCAAACATGCAACCATGACATACGTACAGTATGAATCTAGAAAGTGGATGTATAAAATACACAACATGTATTCTTTATGCAATAGGTATTTGTGATTAAAATATTTTATTACATTTATTTTAAAATAAATATATGAACTTTTTGGCATGCATTAAAAAGAATATTTTTCTTTTTAAATATATATTTGTTTATTATTGTATATCATGAGTAACTACATTGCCTTGCAGACATTTCACAGCACTAAACGTAACAATAAAAGTAGCAATAAACATGCCAGGATGTTCTGTCACTGTTAATTCATTTCCTATAACAGCATGACCCATCATGTTTTTTTCCTTAACTGGAAATGACTATATCAATATATCAATGTATTTTGTTTACTATGTATTTTGTATTTTGTGTGTGTGTGTGTGTGTGTTTATATACCAATGGTCTGGAGCTTGCTGGAACCCTCTCCAAATAGTGCGAAGGAGGACTGTACTAGTCTGCGGTGACTCCTCCACAGGGTGTTGTAGTCTGCAAAAGCAATGTCTTTCCATCCACGAGTCAGCACATCTGTGGTAACCTTGACAAATCACAAAGGACAAGGTTGCACAGGATGATAGAGCAGTGTGTGTGTGTGTGTGTGCATGTTTTTGTGTATGTGTGTGTAAGTGTGGGGAGAAGTGCCAGTGTGTATTTGGTAATGAAAAATGAAAAACTAAGGTCACTGATGTGTTTGTTCTTGAATCAGAAAAGTGTTCATGGCCAAATCATGTATACCGGATACAGACTGTGTGTATTCAAATAGCTGGTCAGTTTTTCTTTCATTAAAACTAGAGATCTGTTTTATCTATGATGTTGCAAAATAATAAAAATATAATTTTTGTATTACTCTGCAATGTGGTTAAAATAGCAATACATACTTTTGACCTGCAGTGTGTTTCATTGCTTTTTTCCCCCTCCCGCTCTCTACTATAAAGATACATGTGCATCTCAAACGCATTCTCATCTTAAGTTTATATACTTATGAACGCTTGAGTTATTTTTGTTTATTACAATAAAGAAAATAGCAACCAAAAAAGATATGTATATATCATTTATTTTTATTTTGCAGAGAAGTGTATTAATTAATATATATATGTGTGTGTGTGTGTTTGTGTGTGTGTGTGTGT
>JAQMYG010000015.1:22799574-22810069 GCA_030014215.1 Clariallabes teugelsi
TGGTGGTTGTGGGATTTGAACCTGGGATCTTCTGAACCGTAGTCCAATGCCTTAACCACTGAGCTACCCCTGGCCCTACTATGTGCTGCACTTCATGGGCGAAGGTCCATTGCTGAGGAAAAGACATTTAAAAAAAAATTATAAAAAGAACGAGTGATCTTTGCCAAAGAGTATGTGGATAAACCACATACTCCTTTCTGGGAAAATGTTCTGTGGACAGATGAAACAAAAATTTAGCTTTTTGGCAGTGTACACCAACAGTCTGTTTACAGATGGCGCAATAAAGCTTATAAGGACAAGAACAGTTATACCAACAGTTAAGCCTGGTGGAGGATCCATAATGCTGAGAGGCTGCGTCTGGGACTGGAGGCCTTGAGCATATCACAGGAATCGTGAAATCAGAGAATTACCAAAAGATTTTAGAGCGAAATGTCCTACCTAGTTTGAGATAACTCGGTTTGAATTGAAGATCATGAAGATCTTTGTTCTCCAGCAAGACAAAGGACCCAAAGCAAACATATAAAGCATGAAGGAATGGTTGAAAAGGAAAAAAAAAAGAAAAAAGTGCTGTTTTAAAATGGCCAGTACTGAGTTCTGATCTCAAACCCCTTGAAAATCTTTGGGGTGAGCTGCAAAACGTTCAAGAGCTTGAACAAACGGCAGAAACATGAGCAGAGAAATACAAGCAGCTTATTCATAGCTACAAGAAACGTTTGAAGGCTGTCACTCCTGTGAAAGGGTGAGCAACCAAATATTAAGGAAGGTGGCCTTTATTGCTGCCCATGTTGTTTTTTTCCTGTTTCTTCTTTGAAATTACTACATGCAAAAAACAGTTGTTTGAAAAACAATGTTCTTTGTTTAATTACTTTGGGGGAGAAAAAAATAAATAAATCAAACAATCAATAAAAACTATTTTAAAAATCCTGATTATATAATTTTGGTACATTTTGATTCATTCCTGACGATATTGTACAGATTATGCAAAAAATGAAGGGGTGCCAATAACGTTGAGCAGGACTTTATATACTGTACTGAAATAGAAAGACATTCAGTATGTTTGCCTGGCTGGAAAAAAATTATTCTAAAATCATATGTGAAGTGATTATACATGTGTGCGTGTGTGTAAATAAATAAATAAAGCAAGCTAAATATGCTAAGTTTTCATATGACACACAGAATAATGATTACAGTTAAGATATTGACTTTATTGACCGTGTGTGTACAAATATTTTTTTCCCTCTGCTTTTTGTATTTTTTCTATTGCTGTTGGCCAGGGCTTATACAAACTAACATGTTCTCTCTGTTGTGACTTACAAGATCATCCCCTCCTTGGCTTGTTATAGTAGTATTAGGTTTTTTATTTGGGGGGGGGGGGGGAGACTTTGGGCGAGCTTTGAGACCCGTCTTAGGTTGTAAAATAAATAGTTAAATATTTAAAAAGAATGGTTTTAAAATACGGGTTTCATGGAGATTGCTGCCCATCACATTGCCTCTTCCTCCTCATCTGTCTGGACATTAAAATGTGCAAAACAATGTCACAACTTTTAAGTAATTTAACAACACGAACTGCAAACCCACAATAAACATGGGTTAAGTTTAGCCTTGACCTGTATTACAAAAACCATATGAATGATTCATGTAATGATATCGTAGACCTGATTACAGCTTATGTACAAGGAGTCTGGAAAACATAAGCAATAAGAACTTGCAATGTGGAAACACCGCATTGAAGACAGTTGACCAGACACACACACCTTGAGACAGAGTTCGTCCTCAGACTCAGGAGTGAAATCATAAAGAGCTCGACCTGTCTGTCCTTCTCCAACACACACTGTAGGTGCTACAAAAAGACAACACAACAGTCATTGTTGACATCATTTTAAAATAACAGCAGGAAAGGAATAACACACAACACAAGGTGATGCCGGAAATATAATCAACGGTAAAGGTGAATAATTAAGGAGAAAGCTATTACCACTACAACATTGATCTTTTTTCCAATTACATCATATCCTGAAGTGGCTGCTCTCACAGCAATTTGCCAGCAATTACAATTTTATTGACATGGTTTTAAAGTGCCCACATTGGAGGCTACGTCCTCAACCAAAAACCTTTTAAAGTCCTGTGTAAGTGTTTGCTATGGAAACCACTGCACATTAGAAAGACTGCTATGATTTAAACCTGTGTGCAATTGAGCAAACAAGATTTGATAATTCAGAGGAAGAAGAAAAAAAATAAAAAAAAAAAAAAAAAAAAAAAAAAAAAGGGTCACGCACCATGTGACTCAGGTGTCGATATCTTTTCTGGACTTTCCTCAACAATCTGGACAAAATTCAAAGGGAAGAGCCCCGTGTGTCCGTTAAGGCTGCCACGCCCCCACTCGTCATTTACATATTCTATTAACGTGACCACATCGCCGTCACGAAGTGTCAGCTCTCCGTCTTCGCCCTCAAATGCAAAGCGGGTTCTGTACCTGAGAAAAAAGATGGAAGAACAGACAAAATAAAAAACGAGCAATGAGTCAGGGAGATGATGAAAAGATGGAGACGTCCAGAGGGTTAAAACCAATGCGAGAAGGTCTGAAATAGAAGACCTGACGCTAGTTGTGTTTGTCTCAGGCTCGTGCTGCTCCTCCATCTGTGGCTCTTTCTTCAGCTCCGGGCTCTTCTGAGATACGGGTTCTTCTGACACGAAGTCCTGAAGTTGACCTTTATCATCTCCTGGTGTTGATTTTGGTGTTACCATGTCATCAATATCAACAAGAAGCTTCTCGATCTGGAGAGGCATGGGAACAGATTTTCATACAGACCCATATTAACAACAACATGTACGCGTCTTTGTATGTGGTGCACGTAATTACTTGAAGGTAGGTTTCTTCACGATCACGGCTGGGAAGGTTTACTTTAGTCTTTCCTTGTGGGATTTTGTTCTGTAACACACACACACACACCTGACATTTCTACTGTTTGTGTGAAATTACACTGCCATAAATTTATCTCAATAAATGACTTTAAAGGAAATCCTGCCTTTTCCAGATTTTTAAAAAGCAGGCCTTACTGTGTTCTGTTTATAAAGCGGATGCCCAGGCTTCGGTCTCGGTGGCAGGGGCGGTCCTCGTTTGAGTCCCCAGTAACCCGTGGGCTGCTTGGATGTAGCAGGAGTCGGGGAGAAGCCTGCTGATTTGCTCGACTTGACAGGAGGAGGACGCAGAGGAAGCAGCCTACCCTCACTGTCTCTACAAAAATAAATAAAAACTATAATGGCAAGAAATCCCGAGAGTGAGACAGTAAGAACGGTTTGATGTTAAGTGGAAGCTTACTAAGAACTGTCAGTACATGCAAAGACTGGATGGTGAAATCCACAAACACACATTGAACAGACTTCATTAGACTTACCGATGTGGTAGTGATGGACCAGATTTGCTAACACTTGCAGCACTGACAGCATCCTGAAAACATTCACACGCGCACACACTTTATTATACATACAGATTACACAAGTGCCAATAATAAATTCAATGCTGCAGAGCGGCACTCATCATCTTAACTGATGGTTACAATACATAGATAAGACGATAAGTCAATAACTACATTTACACAGACAATATTTCTTCAACTGGACTAAAACCATTCCTGATTAAAAGGTACCAGCTTAATTGTTTATATCGACACTGACCTGATCAGAGGCGTATTTATTTATATGCTCAAAGCATTTAATCAGAATACAGGTTTTTGTACATAAGTGGTTCAGCCCACTGTGAAGTGTCAAATCTGCTGGAAATGTAATAGAGGTATTTATTCCTAGGCTTCCCATCTTTTCTGATACAGAACACTCGTTGCTTTATGATTGGTGACAAGCATTCAGGCTCAACAATGATTCAAAGAAGATATTTATTCCGACAAGAAAGAAAAGATCAGATTAAAGTTGAACATTTCTAAAGTTCACCAATTACCCTCTAAACTATCATCGCCAATGTGTCGGCTGACTAGTGAAGGAAAACACTTCCAGGGTGCGCATTAATAAGAAAAATAATCAACAATAGGGTAATGTGATTTGGCACAACATCAAGTTAATGTCACCACCCCAACGTTGATTCATATCCAAGATCAGTATGCCTCAAAGTGTCTTATTCCTCTTATACCACAGTAATTATTTGTATTTATTTAAAAAAGTTATATTTTACAAGCATTAATACGAGGGGATTTCAAATCAAACCGGGATTGATTTTCTGTTGAATGAAGGTATAAAACCAATTGACGTTTATAGAAGGCTTTGAGCACAGTATGGTGATGAGACTTCTAGCTGCAGTAAAGGATTTGTGTGGAGAATGACGATCCCGGTTGAGGTGGCTCGGAGCCAGCTGCTGTCGTTCCTGTGAACATTCAGCGAGAGGAACACCATGTGCACGTTACAGGAACTCGGCTGGGAGTTTTTGCTACATCCCCTCTACAGTCCTCACCTCGCTCCAAGCTATTCCCACATTAAAGGAGTTCCCGGGAGGCCAGGGTTTCACGCTCCGGCGTACTGAGAAAACTTTCCACCTGCTTGATATCCAAGCAATTGTGAAATGTGCATTAGTGTCGCGGGGGATCATATAGAGAAATACAGGGAGTTTATTTATACTCAACCATCTTTTGATATTCTGCACAATCAAAAGTCCTGCTTTGACTTGAACACCCTTGTTTTTAACATCGTAAAATGTCCAAAAAATGTGTCCACGAAAAGGTAGAGTGGACCAAATATCCCAATCAAACCAAGTATAATATAATGAGCAAAAACAATTCACATTTTCAGTGGATCTGAAAACAAAATACTCAATTATGTTCTGTAATTTTATTTACCTGTGCAAGAGTGTTTGCAGGAGTGTGTACAGGAGTGTGCGTTAGGGCTGGAGGCCTCTTCTGGGACTGGGGTTTAGCTGAACCTGGGCACATTAAACGCATGGATCTGGGATCAGGATTTTGTTAGTCAAATTTAAACCAAAATAGAAATAGTCTAATGTGCGACTATGACCGGAGCGCAGTCAAGGAGAACAAGAAGATTTATTCTTAAAGAAAAAACAAAACAAAAACTGTGACTTATTAATGCTTTTTCGAGATGAG
This sequence comes from Clariallabes teugelsi, assembly GCA_030014215.1. NCBI lineage: Eukaryota > Metazoa > Chordata > Actinopteri > Siluriformes > Clariidae > Clariallabes > Clariallabes teugelsi. Next base: position 22,804,677 of record JAQMYG010000015.1, read on the forward strand.
ATTCAAGGAGACAAGACAACCTGCTTTCGTTATACTAGCTTTAAAGGGACACGCCTACATTTATGACAATCTCTTTCCAGTGAAGATGAGTAACACAGAGAAAACAATTAAGGGCATTTCCCAATGCTAAGATAAAAGCCTTTTAAACGTTTTTATTCAATATCTGCTCCTAGACTTGAACATGTTTTTGATGTGGTTTAGCTAGAAAAATTATCATCTTTACATTAAGAAGCATGTTCTTACATTTTCCCCCAGCTCTGATGGAGGACGTGATTGCTCCAGGCTTCCCAGAAGAATCTGCGGTTGAGTCCTGATCTTCTAAACTTCCCCTTCCAGAAGGGTTAAAGGGCACTTCGGCAGGCTGAGCTTCTTCTTCCTGGGTGGGAGCTCTTGACATGCGTGCAGCTAGCGGAGGTCTGGGGGGTGGACGGATTCGACAGAGCTCGGGTTTCTCCTCCGAGGAACCCTGCTGCTGGGACGCAGATGATTTTTTCACCAGGGGTCTGGGAGCAGGGACTGGATGAAACCCAGGCTTATTTTTCACTTCTGAAGTATTTTTTGTCTGCTCCACATTTGAAGGTTTTGCAGGTGTTTTGGGATTCTGTGTTCTTGGTCGCGGTTCTGGTCTTGTGGTTTCCAAGGGTTCAGAAGGAACTGTAGAAACTGAGCAGCTTTCAGAAGTGACACTTTGCCCATCTTCACTCTTTTCACTTTGGTCTCGTTCATCACGTTGGTCGCTTCGGACATCTTGTTTATCGCAACCGAAGACATCCAACAAGTCCTGCAGATACTTATTGGATGCAATGTCTGAAGAAGTGTCGGTGAAACCGGCAAAAACGCTCCCTGTGCCGGCGTCTTTAAGGCGGACCAAAGTTTGAACTTTGACCTCTCTTGTTTTTGGTTCCTCTTCGATCACTGGCGGAGTTAAAGCTTTAGAGCGAGGACGCGGCCTGGGGCGTGCTGAACCTTCCTGTTCCGATGGTGCCTGTTGCTGAGAATTACGGGTGGTGTTTGAGGAGTCTGGAGTGATGGGAGTCAAGGATTCCAGGTGGTGTGTAAAGTCAGTCTGAACTCCACACTGCTCGCCGCTAGGAGGGAGTGTCTGTGTGTGCGTGGAACTGGATGGCTCATCCAATTCGATCAAAGAGTGCGTGTGTGCGAGTACCGGCTCGGCAGGTTTAGGAGTGAGCGGAAGGGATGGGCGAGGTGGTTTTGGGGGCCGGCGCACTGGGGAAAAAAAACAATGGAAAGAAAGAATGAGAAAAAAAAAAAAAAAAAAAAAAAACAGGAAGAGGTTTGGTTAGAGGAACTCTTTAGTTCCGTTTTGAGCTTTGTGGCTTATATTGCTGACCATACTGGCCACTTGTATATCCAGACTAACTTACTTTGCCTTGTTTGACACATATATATATATATATCTCCTAAAGTTTCTTTTGTTCAGCCATCTTATAATACTTTGAGCCAAAGTACCTTTTTAAAATAGCCTTGATGACTCAGGCTTCCCTTACTCCTTATCATCATTACTCATGTAACAAGTATGAGAGGCGTTCAAGTCAAACCTGGACTTTTGGTTTAGGTAAAGGTAGAACGTTCGCCTGCCTGTCCGCCGTCCGATCATGGCCAATACTGCAGAAACGTTGTACCTTGATGCTATCCAAGCATTAGTGAAAATAGTCTTTACACTTCTGAATGCTTGCATCCCAGGAACTCCTTTAACAGCCCAATCATGTGGAAATAGCTTGGAGTGCGGTCAGGACTGTACGAGGGATGTGGAGGGTCTCATAAGCCTCGAGGTCCCGGTTTGATTTGAACGCATCTCATACAATCTTATTCAGGTTTCTACATTACGTCAAGTTTTGTGATGGTGAGGAAGGTTTTATATAATGAAATCGTGTATATATACACCGTTTCTAGCACTGGAACCTTTGTGGTGTGACGGCACTCAGAGCATCGTGGGGAAAAACAAGCGTGTTTTAGCTCTTAAGTGCAACGGTGTTTCGTTTGCACATATTCCTACTGCCATAAAGAAGGCCCAGTTTCGATTTCCAGCTGAATCCCATACTCAGCCACTGAACACAGGGCATCCTAAGTGCCAGTCCCATGCCTGGATAGAATGGTAGGCTTGCTTTAGAAAGGGGAACCGGTGCAAAACCAATACCAAGTTTTATGTGGATCAGATTTGTTTTGGCGATCCCTTGACTCATGTATTCCTACACATAGTTAGATGCCATTTTCTTAACAACTGGCAGCACCAGGATTAATTCAGCTGTTTCAGTGTGTGTGTGTGTGTGGGGGGGGGGTATGCACTTGTGACCTTTACTTATTTTACTTGTAAATAATCGGATCAATTAAATATTCCTTTCCCTTTTTAGTAGTGCTTCCCCAATAAGCCCATATCAGTTTCAGGTTGTAGCACAACAAAATGTGGAGAAGTTCCAGGGGGCAAATAATTACGCAAACCATTGCGTAAACTGCTCCGATTGTTTTGAACGCATTTGCATTCAGATATTATTGCAATCTTTCTTCAGACCAGGTTTTAATAAACCTTTACTGTGGTTCCTGCGCACTTTGTTTCTAGAGCTTACTCTGGGGTCTGGAGCAGTTCTCAGGCTCGGACGTCTCAGGATCGGTCTGCGTGGCGATGGTGGTGGTGGTGGTGTGACGTGGAGCGGAAGATGAAGAGGATGATAACGCGGAGGACGGCGATGGCGTGGAGGAGGAAGGGGATGAGGAGACGGAGGACGTCTGGGACGTCTGGGACTTCTGCTCCCGATTTTTTTCTCGGATCACCTGCTCATATGAAGGCGGGGGAAGCTGGGGAAAGAACGTCAGACGAATTGAATCCAGACCTTGTGTTTAGTCAGAGATTGTGTTTCATCGATTCGACATGCTTTCCTCCAACATGTACTGCAAAAACAAAAATAGTATTAAAGCTTTCCTTACCTGCACTGTAACAGGACCAGTCCAAGATGGCTGAGCAGGGGGTGGAGGAGGCGGAAATGGTCCAGACGCTCCCGGGAACCAGGAGTTTGTGGGCAGGCGTTCAGCTGCAAGGATGGTGATCTCTGGGCGCCTACAGTCCAAATTTTAGCAAATACTTAAGACCAGGTTATTTTATGTCACGGTGTTATCGTAAGATTGATTCCGATTGGTTAAAAAAGTGCTGAGTAAGACTACAGCTCAGACTGGAGGCTTGACATTTAAACAAATTTTAAAATGTTCCGTAATAAGTAATATATCTATAATTAGTTATATGATACACTTCCTGAGATGAGGAAAAAAAATCTTAAACCAAGTGTATGTTTTGGAAAACCGCATTAAATTTCACTTGTGACACCCAGTTAATCAAGAAATCACTTAAAGAGAACCTGTGCTCCGAAGTGAAGCAGTTATCCCAAACGCTTGATTACAAGGGTGGCACAACCAGCTATTATGTTTAGGGGGCAATAACTTTTTCACACAGAGCCAGGCAGGTTTGGACAGCTTTTTTCCCCAGAATAAATAAAAACATTGAACTGCATTTTGTATGTGACAAATATGCAAAAAATAAAAAACTCAGGAAGGAGCAAATACTTTTTCACAATATAAAGATGCATTTTACAGTGCTAAGTCTTTGCAAGTTGATGTAAAAGATTTGAATGTGGGTGTGCTGCTACGGGTAAAATAACCACCGATACCAGTACTGGCACATCACAGCAGCATCGCCTACTGGTTATAATAACACATCATTTCATCAGGCTCTAGTCCCAAAAAAATTGGATTAGATATACTCTTAGACATAACCCCAAGTTGTTTTTGAGACCAACATTCACACAATAAAATAAAAACAACTATCTGCCAAGAACACAATATGTGCTTAGGTCTGTCGAATGCTCGGAAACAAACAGGAGAGAAAAAGTGTTTCCAGACTCACCGTCTCTCTCTGTTCTGGTCAGCCGGAGGACCTGCTCTGTTGGACGCTGAAAAAGTGAAAACAAACATTACATCACAATCAAATCCCTTAAGGCTTCATGAACCCTAAAAACCGAGGCGTACTCACTTCTTTTTATCGCAGCTCTGATCGACGAGAGCGCGCCCTGAGAGCTGAAACAGAAAGAGAACATTTAGCACGGCCTCTTATTTCCCCCCCTGTTCGGTTTCATAGTTTACTTTAAATCACGAGCAAAATAACTTTTGCTGCTTCCAGCTGTGACTCAGTTGCTCGCTGGAACTTGTTTCCTAGCAGTAACGTGGGCTTATGCTGAGTAACGGGAAAAACATTTCCATCACGAAGTGACCGACCACACCAACATTCCCCATCCAACACTGACATTCCGCTGGATTCTCAGACTCTCAACTCTGCCATATGGTCAAATCAGCTCATTTTATATCGTAGCACAGCTGGATTCTTAATTATGAAAGGTGTTCTTTACATTTCTATACCTGTAGCATTAGTTTTATTAATTTTAAAGAAATAGTTTTCCGCCAAAACACATAAGTGCATTATAAATGCGTTACCATGGTCGACTTGGTCATTATAATTTTTCCTGCTCTGCACACCGACCATGAAACGTGAAAACAACGCGAGTAATTGGGGCCAAATTTCACAAACCTTATTCCATGGCCTTATTCCGAATTGCATTCCAAAGTTCAGCTGAGACTCATTAGAAGTTTCTGCAGTCCCACAGAGCTAAATCAAGTTGGTATATTAGTTCAAATTATACTAAATACACCTTAACTTTGAAATACCAACTCGATTTAGCTAACGGGGACTACAGAAGCTTTATAAAAGTCTCAGAAGAACTTTGACATGCATAATGCATTTGTCCATGGAACGGGGGTTGTGAAATTTGGCCCCAATTTCTTATATTGTACCCACCTTCCATGACAAACTTCATGATCTGTGTGCAGAGCAGGAAGACCAAGGCCTACTGTAGTATAGGTATAGATGCACCTCTATTTTGATTTAAGAAAAACTTAAAAAAGCAAATAATTTTTTTTTTTTTTTTTTTAAAACAAAGAACCGCTGGGGCTGAATTATCAAGACCAACTAAAAAAAATCTTAATAATAGTAATGATAAAGCCAGAGGAACTGCTCACAAAGCCATGATCAAGTTCAGCCATTGTTATGCTTGCGCTAGCATTTATTTATTTATTTTTGCCACTAGCATTGCCGGGAAAGTACAGACATACACATACCTGAACATATACAGTGACGTAACGATGTGACTCCCTAGCCCATGGCAAAAACAAAGCCAGTTCTCTTGACAGGCACTAGCACCAAACATGAATTTATTTTCTATATTCTACAACAATACTGGGGATTTCAAAACTATTAAATAACACATATGGAATTAGGTAATTACGTAACAACAACAAAAACAACAGTTAGTTGTTATTTTAAGACACAGAGG
>JAQMYG010000015.1:22810169-22822913 GCA_030014215.1 Clariallabes teugelsi
TGTAGAAAGAAATAAAAATCAGGAACCATCATGGAGTTAGAAAGTGACCCCAAACTTTTGAACGGTAGTGTATATATCCGAGTGTTATTTCAGCTGTAGCATCAGCACAGTCTTTGGAGAAGACCTGCGTTAGGTTAGGTTAACAGTAAAATACTGGACCTTTAAAACATTTGTAATTGATACAGTGCAGCTCCTATTAAGATGACATTAATTTAACACTTTTTGATGAAGTCTTCGGGGTCATGTAGAGGGTAGGGTATAACTTTACATTGGAAAGTCTTCAGTGTGGTGCGAAGGCTTTCCGGGTTCTCGGTAACATGACAAGCTCATGACTCATGACACATGTTTTAGGTTCAAACAATGTTATGGCAGGTGAAACCAATCTAGAGGATTTGGCAAGAATGCCTCGTTATAGCCGTTTTCACACTACGGAGTTATAACAATGGACAAAGGAGTTATGTTGTCCTTTAGTGAATATGGAATGTGGCCTCTGAAATTATCAAAGAAAAGTTGCACAAGGTATGTCTGCTTAATTTTATAAACTTTGGGCATGAAACGCATCTTAAATTATATTTTTTTTAAATAAAAAGGAAATTCTTTTTCTTTAAATTTTCGATCCACTGCCATTTTAGCTCCTTTCATTGCCTTCATGAATGTTTGAAGACCCCTACAGACCACAGCGCCTACAATCCTTGTGCATGATGTAATGTCACACGTAAGTGTTTTTCTCAGACAAATTACACCTCTTTCACCAGTCTGTGTGCTCACATACCTGCTCAGCTCAGACCTAACTCTAGCCAGACATGAACTCCAACATGATGCAAAAGAAACTTCAATTAACGCTGGAAGTTAAACAACCAATACCTTGTTTGTCTTGACTTAATTTCCAGTATTTTCAGCAGAGGACGTCACAGAAGGTCGTTCTACTCTTTCAGAGCAAAATTTCCCTTTTTAGGTTCCAAATACGAGCCTGAGACTTAAACCAGGAGCTTACTGAGGCAACAAGTTTTGGACTTTGGATTGGGAGGGGGAAAAAATATAAACAGGCTGACACACGCACACACTTTTAAACTCAACTCCGACAGCTCAGTGAATTCCGTTTAGTGAAAATATGCATGATTTATTCCTTCCTACCTGGACTGGCGTTGTTCAGGCTTGTTCCTATCTGGTCGCTCTGAAAAACACAAACACACACACGATCACAAAACCGCAATCCAGTATAGAGATCACACTCTCACCAAGATGTGCAAGGACACTACGGAAAATTTGAGTCATTTTGACGGAATAGCAGAATCTCACACTCACTCAAAATACACACACACACACCAACAACTGATATGAGATAAAAGAATTGAAAGGAACCTTGAATTAACCAACACACTGACAAATATTCACATTCCGTACCTAACCCAGAGTACTACAAGGGGAGTTCAGGTCAAACTGGGGAGAAATTTCTCGTGAGTGAAATGGAAACCGAGTGACATTTACAGAAGACTTCAAGCAAAGTAAGGTGATAAGACTCCTAGACACAGTAAAACATTTGAACGGTGCAAACGATTTAAAGAAGGCCTGTGAATGACTATCCCGGCCGAGGTGGCTCAGAGCCCACTGCAATCGTGAACATTCACAAAGTAGAAAGTCTGATCCTTGAAAATCGACGGATAACTTCTCTTAGACAGCAACACATCTGTCTGTGGGAACTGTGCACACAATCATTAAACACCACCACTCGCACATTACAGGAACTCTGCTGGAAGTTATTGCCACATCCTCGCTCCAAGATATTACAGGAATTCCTGGGAGGCCGGGGTTTTAGATGTGAAGCAAGCAGGCCCATCATGGCTCTTGCACACTGAGAAAACTTTCTACCATGATGGTGTCCAAGCACTAGTCAAACACTGGGTTAAGTCCATTAGTGTAGCAGGGGATTATAGAGTTTTTATTCTCAGAACTGCGAGTTGCTACCACAACTCATTACCTCATCACCATGAACTATTGAAATGTGTCTCGTTGACGCTCTTGTTTGCACATTTGCACGTGCACTTTATGTTCTCTTTTGTATAGAACTTAGTTATTCTGTTAACTTAATGTCAGTCTGTCTTGTCTCAGCTAGTCAGCTAATTAGGTTTCTTAGTTAGCTAGTTAATTTTTGTTCATTTATGTTGTATGTAGCACCTTGGTCCTGGAGGAACGTTGTTTCGTTCACTGTGTACTAAACTGTATATGGTTGAAATGACAATAAAAGCCTACTTGACTTATCCTGTGGATATTACTTTATTTCTATTTACTCTTGCTTGTAAGTGTGACTCCACTAGAGATTAAATTAGCTCTACTGAACATTAAACAAATAATCAAAATGAAAAGAAAAAACTGATAGGGTTTGGTTTCTCTTTTCTTGAATCAAACTCAAAACTAGAGAGCCAGAAAGTGAGAAAAAGAACTATACAAACTTAATCAATTATAATTTACAACATAATTAAGTGCATGTGCCAGAATCTGGGCATGTAACTGGCAGCCCACATGAACCTTCATTTTAGTATTTTCCAGTAAGAACATTTTCATAATTCAATAATTAAATACTATAAATGCTGCAACTGCAGTAGTTCCGGAGTTGGAAGTGACCAACAATGACCACTTTATTATAAATGTCCACATTTCAATTCAATTCCTTCCACCTCATTGCAAAATATCTGGCTACACCCCAAGATGTAAATGCTAACTCTTGCGTTTAGGTTTAATATGTATTTAGTACATGAGAAAGTGCTGGATATATTATGTGCACATTTCCACTCTCTCTCTCCACTCACAAACTCTGTTTTTTATTGACTTGGATTTCTCTCAGAGTTATTACATTTGTATTTGGACTTGTCTTGGTCTGGCTGCATATGGCCTTAATAAAGAGTTTGTAGAAAGAATGCTCATGCTGTCTTTACTTTTCCCCCATGCACAAAGTTTCACACTCAGTCTGCTAGAAAACTGAGGCTAATTTTGGGTGCAATGTCATGTCCCAGGCCAGCTTGCTGAAGTTAAGACTTTAATAACGGAGAAAAAAAAAAAAAAGACGGGTTCTGGTCTCGAACTTCATTTAGCCTCAACCAAAAAGCACTAGTAAACACCCAGTGGACACCTTGCTTGTAAGTGTGACTCCACTACCTTCAACCAGAGATTAAATTAGCTGTATTGAACATTAAAAAAAACAAATAAGCAACATGATCAAAAGCCCGGCTGATTGAGTTTGGTAGCATAATGGATTCTCTTTCCTTGGATCAAACACCAAACTAGAGATCCGGAAAGAAGGAGAAGGAATTGTAGAGTTCTCTTAAAAGTTTACATGCACTCATCATAACTTGATTGTCATGGAAACATTGGGCGCGGATTGATTTCTTTGAACTGGCCATTTTGAAAGTGTCAAAACCATACACAAAACAAGCATACTGCACACATTAAACTTGTTTAAAATGTCCCTTTGCAGGTTTCACCATTAACAGATGTTTTTGGTAGACAGCAACAATTCAATTCAATTTCATTTGTCTAGTGTTTTTAATAATGGACATTGTAAAGCTGCTTCGTGACAGAGTCAGAAGAAAATTAGGGAAATGAGTATGAAATGTGTAAGAAAAATTGTATGAATCAAAATGATTAGATAGTTCCTGATCCGAGGGCGACGGTGGGGAGGGAAAAACTTTCTGAGATTGATACAAGAAGAAACCTTGAGAGGAACCAGACTCAACAGGGAACAAGCATTCTGGTTGGATATTTGACCCTTCTTTGTTAGAATGGATAAAGTTCAGTTATTGTTGGCTCCCAGGTTGCTTTGTCCAATTCTTAATAGTCTGCTAATGAACACTTTATCAGTTTGCCCCCTTCCTCCTCCCCCTCTTATCACATCGACTTTGTAATGTTTGGAATGCTAATGTCTCACTTTTGGCTCATGCTGCCAGTGTTGTTTTGCTTCCCCCCCCCCTCACTATATCTGACGTTTTGATATTGAACTCAAATTGCACTTCTTTTTTTTTTTTTTGCCAGTTGGGTGCTAGTTAAAATCACGTGACTTGTGGCTTTAGGTCACATGACCCTGTAGAGTTCTCTCTCTCTCCCAGGTGTTAATTGTGAACCTGCCTAAGTATGTGTTTAAATCAGTAAAACCGCACATGAAATATTTCCACACACCAAAGAGTTGTTATTTATAAATAAATAAAAGTAGATAATTGTTAACGCGTTATATTAAGTTAATTGCAAAGAAAATAAAAGTTACAATTGGTTATGTTTGCATTGTTGTTGTTTTTATACTGCGACAGTATATAATTTTATTCCGCTTTAACTTTGATAATTGTTCTCGCGCACACACACGCTCGCGCGCGCACCTGTACACATGTCTACGGATATTATAAAGATGAAACACGAGCAGTTCACCTGGAGCCGCGGTGGGAGCTCGCGCGTTCCGTCTCGCGCCCCCGGCCTCTCGCGCCTCTCTCATTCTTTCCTCTTCATCCTCCACTCTCGCCTCTGCCATCTCCTGAGCAGATAACCTGACCACTCTCTCTTTCTCTCTCTCTCTTTTCTTTCCTTTATACACAAGAGAGAAAAAAACCCGAGCCTACAACCCGAGCATTTCTCCTCCTGTCCTGTATACACCACAATCCCGGAGAGAAAGAGCGAGGAAAAAAAGTAGTTCTTCGCTCACTCTTTACAAACTTCAATCCTGATACAAAACAAATTCATCCGCTAAAACAAAACTTTTTACACAATGTCTTTAAAGACAGAAAGAAAAAAAACAAGCGACACGAATAAGACAATGTAGTTCATTATCTCAAACTATAAACAGGCTACAATGTATCAAGCGCTTAGAGCGTGTCGGTACGTCCCCCACGTGATGACGTAAACAGGAAGTTCTCGTGTGCGCGTGTGCTGTGTATAAAACAAACTAGAGGGCGCCAGAGCGCTTTCACTTTCACTGATTATCTGAAAGTATCTTAAATAAAAATAATTTCACACTTGTAAATTTAAACAAATGCAAATTTTTGTTTAATTATTGTTTTTTTTTGGGGGGGGTAAACCCTGGACGTGGTGCCAATCCATCACAGGGTAAAAACATGCACACACCACGGGCTCACACATTCATTCACACACTATGGGCAATTTGGGAACTCCAATTAGCCTAATCTGTGGGAGGAAACCAGGGTACCCGGAGGAAACCCACCAAGCACGGGGAGAACATGCAAACTCCACACACGCAGAACCCCCAAGAAGGAATCACATAAAGTATGTGTAGCCCATATATTTTTTATTATATTTTTTATTGATTTTTAACAACATGAAACCAACAGAGCCAGATCAATATACAATTGACACAGACAGCAAACATTTAAACACAAACAATATTCTGTTAATATGAAAGAGTTATCATGGAAAAGTGGAAAAGCCAAAGGGCAAAACAGTTCAGTGAAAGAAAACATTAAAGAAAAAAAAAGTTAAAAAAAAAAAAAAAAACAAGGTCAGGACAAGGGTAATGATTGTTCAAGTAAATCCCACAAAGGCTAGTAGAGTTCAGGTTTGTTCTGTATGTTATATGAAAGTTTTTAAAGAGGTAGGAGATTAGCCACTTGAGCCAAACACATCATCAGAGTTGATGACCATTAGATAAGTATATGTACGTTTCTTTGCCAATATAAGTGATGAAATTTAAAACAGAAGGAAATTCTAGTGATGTTTTACAATTCAACAGGTATATAGGTTCAGAGCCCATATTATTTTTAACGGCAAAAGATACAGTTCAAACACAATTTGATAAGGACATTCCCAGGTGTACTACTTGTTAGGTATTCAACGAAAATAGATATTCCTTTAAATACATTTAAATATACTGTATATTAAATGCTCTAAAAGGATTATTAGACTCATGTGTCTGTGCGAACTGGACACACAATCACTGACAAATCACTGATATCACTTGCACATTACAGGAACTTGGCTGGGAGTTATTTCTATGTCCCCCATATATTCCTGACCTCGCTCCAAGACATTTCCACATGTTTGGGGCGGGAAGCTCGCAGTCTGATCATGGCTCAGAAAACTTTTTACCTTGATGATATCCAAGCACTAGTGAAAAGCAGGGATACTGTAAATGCAATCAAAAGTTCCAGTTTGACTTAAACACCCCGTGGATATTACAGTTTGCTTGTAAGCATGACTCCACTACCTTTAACCAGAGACTTAATTAGATTTATGGAACATTAAAAAAACAAAAACAAAGTGAAAAAAAGAACTTTACAGTTTTCTTAGAAATTTTCATGCACTGATCATGACACGGTTGCCATGGTAACATTATGTGTGCAATGATTTCCTTGATCTGGTCATTTTGAGATGGCCAAAAAAATTATACACACGGAGCACAAAAAAGCATACAGCACACATTAGATTTGTTTTAATGTCCCTTTGTAAGTTTCATCTTTAGCAGATGCTTTTTGTAGACATCATCAAGAATTCTCAAAGGATATTTGACCATTCTTCCTTGTTAGAATTGATAGAGTTCAATTAGATTTATTGGTTCCCTTTGTCTTATAATTTGATGTTATGCTGAAGAATTTTGAAGTAATGCTAATTCTTCATTGTTCAATTCCTTTCATTCAATGCACCAGTTCAAATGCCCCAAATAGTCCAAATGCATAATTCAATTCAATTCAGTTTTATTTAGTGCTTTTAACAATGGTGATTGTCGCGAAGCAGCCTTAGAGGATCAAAGTAAACTGGAAGTATAACTTGAGAGGTGTTTAAGCTAATATGGAGTTCAATCAACTATGATACCACCACCAATCTTCTTGAAGTCAAATGCCTCACCTTTCACACCTCCAAACATTTCTCTGGTCCACGTGATCAGCTGAAAAAACTTTTTTTTCACTTTTTTTTTATCTTGAGATGTCAATTTTAGAACGGGGGCTTCTTTCTTGAACAGCAGCCTTTTTCAGTCCATGGCAATGTAAAACTGGCTTGGCTTTGACACTGGGTTTCAACAGTTTCAAGCTCATGGCAGGCCTGTGTATTGGTGATTCCTGGGTTGCTCCTGACCAAACCAATATTTAATCAATTATTATCACTAACAGGGAGTTGAGAGATCTTGGGCTTGAAAATCTAAAAAAAAATAATAATAATAAAAAATACTGGAATTTCAGTAGTACTGAATTATAATCTAAGTTGGAGTATGTATAATTTTTGCTCTGTCTGTATATATTTTGATTTATATCCGGGAGGATACCGGAGTACCCGGAGGAAACCCACCAAGAAAAACTCACAGGTAGAACATGCAAACTCCATGCTCACAGACCCCAAGGCGGGACTCGAACCCTGATGCTGGAGGTGCAAGGTGACAGTGCTAACCTCTAAGCCACCGTGCTCAAGATAAACTCAAAATAAATTTGCTCTATTTTTTCAAATGTTTTCATAATATGTTTTATTTAATTACAGTATGTGACAAACTCTCACTTTACATAATTCACCCCAAACCTGTGCAATAAGAGAGAAATCTTACACCGTTTCACATTGAGGAGGCCTAAGTGGGTTTATTAGGTGGTAACCACAAGATGGCGGTGAAAACTTTCTAATAGACATCAGCCTTTTTTATTTGTTTGTGTGTTCGTTTCTATACTGTTTCTCTGTAAACCTTGTGTACTACGTTCCATTTTTCTTACATCATATCTAGGTTTCCCAATCTATAATTACAACAAAAAAAAACGTATTTAGCGTCAAACTCAAACGTTGCAAGACGATACAAGATTTAACACACTACCAACTGTGAACCACTTACAAGAACCATAGTGCACTACTGTAGTGTAAACCACCTGCGCTCACGCGCACTCGTTTAGGGAGGAGGCAGTGGTTTGGGATCGATCCCATGTGTGCGCGCGCACGTGTACGCGCGTATTTGTGTATGTAAATGAGTGGGCGGAGTTTATGGGAAATCCGGAGCGCCTTGTGTGACCGGCGGATTACTGTGAGTCTGACCCTGAGCCGCCCGACACACACACACACACACCGCAGTGCTCCATTAATATAAAGAAGTGTTCTTTTTTTCTTAATAATGTGGATTTTAATCGGTGGACGGGAATTTTCAGGAGTTTGATTGATTTTCTTTTCCAGAAGAAGGAAAACATTCTTCACAGCAGAATATACAGGGTGAGATTTATACCGGATTTATTTCTGCCTCAACAAGTGTGAGCTCTAAATCCATAAAACCTGTTTATTATAGTGTTGTTCTTTATTATTGATAACAGTCTAGTAAATAAAATAGGAGGAAAATGAATTCAAAAAGCAAATAAAGCAAAAAAATATGTAACAGTAAGTTATTTGAACTCATAGATTCTGTGTATGTAATTAAAATAATCATAATTAAAACCTGCAATTAAACATGGATTTTAGACATGACATAAATAATATCACTATCACATACTAGAAATCGATACAGTGCATACGGTAAACCCGAATAAGTTGGCATAACTCAAAAAATTTGAGGTAATCAGTTACATTTTTACATTTTTTAAGTAATGATGTTTCCAGTTTTAAGTAAACGGAACTATGAGTTTTGAGTTTGTTGTACTCATTCATATTAATCGTTCTTTACTTGCATTATTGAGTAGCCTAACTCATACTATTTAATAGCAATTATTTAAAAAAAATTTTTAGTTGTTGCAAATCAAATAAATTGTTGTTGGTCTTTCAGCTGCTCCCGGCAATGGGTCGCTACAGTAGATAATCCGGTCCGCACACAAGCTTGGCACAGGTTTTACGCCAGATGCCCTTCCTGACACAACACTAGCATTTTATCTGGGCTTGGGACAGATACTTCCTCCAGTTGTTGGGAATCGAACCCAGGCCTTTCAGTCTGAAAGATTTTAAGTTGGTGGAACTTTAAGGTGACAGTTACTGTTACTTAAGTACTTACAGATACTTAAAATATCAAATTTGTTCAGCTAACTTGAAAAGTGTCATTTCTACAAACTCATAAATACCAAAAAGTTCTAAATACTCATCAAGGTCTATTAATTTGAACGAATTGTAATTATTTAAGTTAACAGTACTCAATATGTTTAATTACTTTGAGCATCAGGGTTTACAGTGTGATACTAATAAAAATAATTAACCTATTTTAGTTTATTTAAAATTGTTATGGAATCTGAACAAAATATATACATTTCATTCAGTATATTGTATACACACATAGTGTGTGTGTGTGTGTGTGTGTGTGTATATATGTTATATAATTATCATGGTATATACAGTATATAAATATCCTGATAAATACAATAATGCAATACAGATTGAATCGGCACCTACAGTAGGTATCATGATTATATAGTACTGGGTGATCCCTGGTGATTCCAGTACCTAACCATAACTCTGCTTTCACTTCCACCTTTTTGCTTCAGCGCTCATTCCACCTTAATCATGTCATTAATTATTTTCCTGTAACAGCATCTTCCTACAGGGAAATTCCTCATATAGACTGTGAGGTCTCAATGGTATGAGATATCTATAATTATCCCATAGAGATGCAGGGGAGAAAATCAGTTATGATTCTTTCATGTGGTGATTCCTGTATCATATAAAATTGATTTTTAAAGGTTTATTATTATTATTATTATTATTATTATTATTTACAGGTACATATTTGGATTGAGGAGGTAAAATATGGCAGTTCCTCTATTGTGGAATCTGAAGGGAAAAAAAAGATATATATTAAATCTGGATATTTTCTAAAATCGCTCTGTGGCGACCCCTTACTGGGAGCAGCCGAAAGACCAACAACAACAGCTCTACTTAAAATATCGTGATTATATTGTGCTGGTTGGTCTCCGGTGATTCCTGTCCCTAACACCTACTACTTGATTGTTTGTTTGTTCAGAGTTTTGGTTTTAATGGACATATCTTTACTAGACTGCTGTGGGATAGCAGGAATTAAACACCTTTAAAAAATTTTTGAATAAGGCACGTAATGCACAGAATAACGTTAACTTTGCTTCACTTCAGCACCCATCACACCATAATCATGTTATTGATTATTTTCCTGTAACAGCATGTCCCCACAGGTTTATTTCTCACCTAGCTCGTGACATTTTAGTGGAATAAGACAGCTAATATTATCCAATAGAGACGCAGAAAAAAATTAGACTTAGTTACAACTCTTTTGTTTGGCGATTCAGGTATCACCACACTAACTCAAAATTAGATTTTTAAAACAGTTTTTTAAATTATTATTTATACATGTTTACATTTGAGGAGGTACAATGTTGCAGTTCCTCTATAATCCTACAGGTGGTTCTCTCTAAACTATTCACTCTTTGGCAGGCAGTACAGCATCCTGTGTGATAGGAGCAAATTCTTTGCTATGTTTGTTAAGAATTGTATTAAGTATTGTGGGATACTTATAAAATCTTGATGCGTACCGAATCGTGATACATGTGGAATCGACACCTAAGTAACGTGATAATATCGTATCAGAAGGTCCCTGAGGATTCTCATTCTTATATGTGTGATAGTATCGGTCTATAGATCATAATTTACATAAAGAAAAACGCTTCAGGGTGCGCTGTTGTCAGAAAAGAAATAACAGCAGAGTAGTGAGCCTTGGTACTGTTACCACCCTGAAGTGTTTTATTCCATTTTATACCACAGCAAATTTCCCAGCAATCAATTTGTCAAGCTATTAATCCATTTCTAGTTACTTTTCATTTTGTGGAACGTCTGCGAAGTGGGGTAGTTCATGTTATCCCTTGCTTTAGAGCAGCGATAAATGATATTTCCCTCATGCGACTTATCATGTGAGCCAACCTGTGAGTCATTAGAACAGAATGGTGTGACGTATCATTATAATATGATTTCATAATATCCTGTTTTTTATCAGTTGTTATTAACTTACTTAGCATTTAAAATAAAACTGATTTGTCTCATATACAGTAATGTGTGAGTTACTATGAGCTTTTAGAGGGTTTAAGTCAATCCTAGTCTTATATTAACATCTGTGTGTGTGAGTGTGCCTGTGTGTGATTTATCCACACCCTCCACAAGATTCACTAAAAATTAACCATTGCCCATTTCCACACTCTTGTCTAGATATGATATTTTTAAAAATCATATTTACACTTATGTTGCCTTTATGTACAGTCAGATCTCCTGATCTCCTCATCCTTCTCCTTTAACCACGTTAATTTCTCACAGCCTAAAGGATAATGTTTCTGTTTGTTCATTTTAATCTAAACCTCTTCCTCTCTCTTCTTGTTGTCGGTCTCAGCTCGGACTCTGCTCGCAGCCGTGGCCGTGCTGAGGTAAGGATTTTGGGGAATGGTGAGGAATGCTGGGAATGTTAGATCAGGGCCTCCACCCTACTGGGACGAGCTGAGAGCCGCCGCAAAGGAACAAAACAATCGGAAAAGTCAGGAAGTCCAGCCTAGCTCTGACATTTCAACTGTAAAACACATTCAATCCAATCTGAAAAAATTGGATTTTTATTAAAGCAGTAATAAGTGTTCACGCCTCATAGAAGAGAACATCATCATCAGAGAACACTGTTTTTGTTCAAATAGTGATATTGGTAGAATAAACTCAATGGTTTTTGACCTGTATTTCACCTCTTCTTTTTTTCGCTCCACCAGCTGCAGCATGCTTCCTCTGTATCAGGTCCTGCTACTGTCTTTTGGCCATCATGGCAAGGATCCAGATGTCAGCTGCATTATGGTTTAGCTCCTCCTCCTCCTGTACACTGGGAAGATGATGGCGTCTGCAGTCTCCACTAGTCCCAGAGGGGGGCGGACCCTAAATCTTAGCGGCGTAGACCCTGAAACATGCATGATTGTCTTCAAAAACCACTGGGCACAGGTAATACAAGACCATCTAGCATCTTCAGTTAGTTATGAATAACACCTGTGGTAGCCCTTTGAGCATATAGTTTGCTTAGTGTGACTTTAAAACAGATATTTCACAAAAGCTAGGTCTTCAATCATCTAACACACATCTAACTACACGTTGCTAGGTTTTGAGAATCCTGGAAAAGCATGAGCCGACCCGCAACAGTGGCCACCTCCGTTTAAACCCGATCTCCAGCGACGAAGCGAGCGCTGTGCAAAACTATGTGGAGCACATGCTGTTCCTCCTGACAGAGGAGGAGTGCGGTGTGGGCGGAGCCATGGGCCCCATTCTGGAGTTTGTGCTCCTGGAGAACGTAATGGAGCGCCTGTTCGTGTGGAGCCTGCGGCGTGACTTTACAGAAGAGGTGAAGCTGGAGCAGTTGTGTATGTACGAGATGCTGCTGACACGGGCACGCCAGCCCATGCTGCACCACAGGCCTATCCTGCGCCCGTTCGCCATGCTGCTTTCCTCCTGCGGTTCCAGCTCCAGCTCAGCACCGGTGGAGACCGAGTTGGTGCGACTGCTGCACCGGCTGTGTCACATGCTGGCACGTGATGACTCCGCCCTCCAGCTTTTCCTCTTCCACAGTGGGCAGGATCAGGGTGCTGCCAACTTCCTGCTCTTCTCGCTGCTCTTGCCTTTCGTGCACCGTGACGGGCCGGTGGGCGCGCAGGCCCGGGATGCTCTCGCGCTCATTGTGGCGTCGTCAGCGCACGACATCACCGTGGCTGATCACATCACCCAGAACACCTACTTCTGCCCGGTGAGTGATCTCGGCGTAGTCGTGGTGTCTGTTTCCTGCCTGATGCTTAATAACATGTAAAATAAGTTTAGTCAATAAGGCCAAAA
>JAQMYG010000015.1:22874876-22889933 GCA_030014215.1 Clariallabes teugelsi
GACACCCAAGGGTGATTACCACAAAATTACGACCCAGCTTTAGAACTAGAATACAGTCCTTTTAAGTCTCACCAACAAGAGGAAATGATTCTTCTGTGTATTGTGAAAAAAAAAAAAAACTCACGATCTAAGCCCATAAAGAAAATGTCTATCTAGTGCATTAGATAAATGTTCACTCTATCGCAGAGAAGTACTTACTGAGTGGAAAGGGAATTGCTTTTCTTCTCTGTCAATCACAGAAACTGTAACCAGTTGGTGTGCGTCTGAACACTGGAAATGTTTGAGCAAAAAGAAATACAGTAAAAAAATTTATCAGAAACATTTTCAACTATTGGTGGGTTGGTTGAAGTGTGAGTTCTTTATTGTTAAGAATACATACAAGGTTCAAATTGTGCTGGCTAGACGACTAGGACGGCCGTCTGTTAAATGCCAGGTCTTGTGGGGGGCTTGTGGTATAGTGGTTATTACTAACCAAAAGTAGTCAAAGGAAAACCAACATCAACAACCAACAAAAGGGTCATGGTGACCCAAGACTCACTGATGCACATCGAGAGCAAAGGCTAGCCCATGTGGTCTGATTTCACAGAAGAGGTACTGTATCACAAATTGCTGAGAAAATGAATGCTGGTTCTGATAGAAAGGTGTCAGAACTTACAGTCAATCATGGTTTGTTGCATATGGGGCTGCGTAGCTGCAGACTGGTCAGGATGCCCATTACTTAGCTGTGGAAGTGACGGCACCAATATGCTCTATTGGAAGAAATCAAACTGGCAAAAGCAGTGTGATGCTTTAAATGATGTTCTGCTGGGAAATCTTGGGTGTTACCTTTCATATGGATGTTCAGGAATGGTTTGAAGGACAGGACAGAGAGTTCAAGGTGTCACCAAAAATCCGACCCGAGGAAACCAACAAAGCACTGAGAACATGCAAACTACACACACGCAGACTCAAGGCGGCAATAAAACCCTCGACCCTGGAGGTGCTAACTAGTATGCCATGAAGATCAGTGTATATTTCTAAATTACCCAAGTTCCATAAGCAATAAAGCCATTTATATGAAAATAATCAGGGAAAGATTAACATAATGATTTTTTAACAGAACAGCAGTTCTTTCACTACTCAGAGTTTATCTTTTCTTTACTTTAATAAGACAAAGTAATAAAATTGTTCTTTGCTAATGGAAAGTGCTGACACCGGAGACCTTGCATAAATGTTGTATAAAGATCTCCTTACATAAAACACCGCACCACACAATATCAGCACAGTGTTAGACGCAACTGTAGTACAGTTGCTGTTATGGGTCATCCTACAAAAAAGGTAGAATTGAAATGATAAAAATAATTTCACAAAATAGCAACTACTTGCTGCTAAACTTTATGAATCCACAGTGGAGCTTAATTCATAAAAATTTATACATTCAATATTTAATACATTTAGAAATTTTACACATTTAATAACTGGTGTTACTCTTCCTGGTAACACCAATGACAATTTAGAGAAAAATTACAACTATTTACAAAATGACTGGCATGTGTAAGACCACATCGTTTTCATTTATGACAAAATCAATTAATTATTAGATGTAATCAGTTTTTATGTTTAAATTCTGAGAGTTAATAAATCATGACATTTCTAAACAAATGAAGTGAGACATCTAACATAGGTTTTGCATTTGTCCAGTGCTATTTATCTAATAACCTCTGGTGCAGGAAGAATTTCAAAGTACTGTATTAATGTATATGTATTTAAAAATAAAACTCTTTTTGTATAACAGTAACACCGATGACATGGTTTGCGGTGACTGATATTTATTAATTTTAATCAATTATAGTTTCTGACGTGTTTTTTTTTTTTTCATAGTGGCTCTGTGGCTTAGTGGTTAGCACAGTCACCCTGCAGCTCCAGGGTCCGGGTTCGATTCTCGTCTCGGGTCTGTGTGCATGGAGTTTGCATGTTCTCCCCGTGCTTGGTGGGTTTCCTCCCGCAGTCCCAAAACATGCAGATTAGCCTCTTGCCCTTCTTAAATTGCTTGTAGTGTGTGAGTGAGTGTATGTGTGTGCCCTTGGATGGTCTGGCACCCTATCCAGGGTGTACCCGTCCTCTTCGTGCCCTAAATTTCCTGGGATAGGCTCCAGGCCACCCGCAAACCTGTATACAGGATAAAGCTGTATAGATGATGAGTGAATGAGGGAGATTTATTTCATGAAAAGAACATCTTTAGATGAAAAGCATATGGTCCTGCTTTGATGTCTGATCAAAGACAAGACATTTCTTTGAACTTGTCCTTAATTTAAACAAAAATGCTACAATTAAATATAGAACATTAAAGAAAGAAAGTGTATATCATGATTGAATGTCTTATATTATATTTTTTAAAGTTATGTTTCTGTTATGGTAATTGAAATAATTTTGGCATCAGAAAAACTAAGTGGCAGCACCATTTGTGTAGAATGACTCCAAAAAAAAGAGAGAGAGAAATACCTCTAAAACGGATTTAAGAATTCATCATTGTTTGAGCATTACCTGTATTTTATTTTTCTATTACTCGTAGAGGTAAAAACAATACTGTAGTCCTGCTATAAAGACAATGTACTGTAGAGCTGCAGTGTGTTTGAGTTAAGGTGGATAAATCCGCTCCAATCTGGCAACCCGGTCATTATTTCTGGGAGCGCGTGAACGTTCTGTGGCAGCACATCAGCGCGCGCTCGCACGGAACGCACTCGAGCCGCGCGCTTTCAGCATGCTCGCGGGAGCGGGATATACGCGGAGCAACCGCTGAACATCTCGTGCTTACGGTAAGTTTACTGAATTGGGATATTCGACTTGAATTCACTGCTGAGTCTAAATGGATTTATAAACTTCAGTCTGATGCGCGCGCACGGTTAGGAAGGTTATTATAACCCGTCATACGGCTGACATTCAGTGATGGCAGCGAAGTCTGAATGCATCTTACAGTTAACCTTACGACCAACCTGTTTCCCCTCCTGCATCTTTAATATGCAGCTCTTACTGAAGGACTTTTGAAGCTACACCACATGCATGAAACAAATTAAGATTTCATCATATCATCTAATGATGCAATAGAATATAAACTAACATTAGTGCAATTGTGACATAAGTCATATGAGTTGGAGTCGTGGCAGTATGAGAGGCGTTCAAGTCAAAGCGAGACTTTTGATTTCGCAGAACACAGTCCTGAAAATTATAAACAACATTAATTCCCTAGGCGGCATGGTGGTGTTGTGGTTAGCACTGTTGCCTTGCACCTCCAGGGTTCAGGTTCGATTCCCACCTTGGGGTCTACAGTATGTGTGCGTGGAATTTGCATGTGTGTGGGCTTGGTGGGTTTCCTCCTGGTGCTCTGGAAGACATGCGGATTAGGCTAATTGGCGAAAACTACAATTTTCCCAAATTGTAGTGTGAATGCGTGCATAAATGTTGAATCCTACCACAGTTGTGAAAATGGGAATAAATACAACAATCATCATTGGCCTCCACAGTCCCTAATTCGACTACAGAAGTTCCTAGATGGATGGATGGATGGATATATTCCCCTGGTAAACTAATGCCCTTATCCCAGCGTTTCATAACAATCATCTGAAACGCTAGACTCCCAGGAAATCCTCTAATGGCCCAAACTTTGGGCGAGGTCAGTTTCCCACAGACACGTGCGTCTCGTCCGCAAGTCGGGTTGCAAGTTATCCGTCAATTTCAAAATATCACAGAGACTCCTGTGCTTGAAGTCTCCTATAAATATCAAAAGCCTTCATTTACAGAAAAATTTCATCGCACATCCTGGTTTGACTCGAACGGCTCGTCAAAGATTTGGAACTCAGGTTCTTAAAGTGCCCTCTGAGGACCCCCGGGGGTAGGTGAAGCATATTCAAGAGGTTCTTTGTGTGATGCCCTGTAACTTTCACCATCTTCTTTGGAAGTTATTACATTTCTTATTGACACTTTTAGATAGTGGTGTATATATTTAAAGCTGAAATTTGGTGTTTGGATTTTTATAACAGGACGCATTTCATGCAATTAAATTAAACCATTAAGCATCTTCAGGATGAGTATCTTTATCTACATTATTGTTCGGAATAACTGGGGCGAGTTATTTGTGAAGGATGCCTTGACCATCAGATCATCTCTATTTATTATCCTTTGTTAATATGGTCATGTCCAAACTCTCACTGAGACGAACCTATAAATGATTCATACTCGGATCTGTTCTGTTAGTGGAGAGAACAAGACAAAAGTAATATAATACTTGCATGTGTAATAGACTGTAACAAGCCTAATATTTGACTAGTTATATGGGGGGTGGGGAAAAGGGGGGGTCCATGACATTTATTTAACGGTTAAAGGCCTCCCTGGGAGTTAGAATTTTGTGACCCCTTAGTCTAGCATTTTAAAAAGCTCTATATAAAATCCCTGCAATTAAATTGGAATTACTGGCCATGTGGGATTCAGCCTAAATACATGTACATCCTCTGTACAGCATTACTATTAAGGAACTTGGCATCTGCGCTATTAGATGTTTCCCATTTCCTTAAGAAGTCATGGCCATGGTTGTCTAAGTGGGATCCGGAGCAGAGCCAGTGGGGTCCATGTGCATTTTATGTATTGTTACAGTAAGGGAAACTGGTGTGATTTCCATCATTGGAATATAATAGGTATTATATAATTAACGATTATATAGTATTATTATTGAGTCTTATTGTGTTGAAATGGTCCGGTACAAAAGTTCAGTTGAGCCTATAAATAAAATACAGTGTTTATAGCGGCTTTAATAAACATTGTATCCTAGGAGTGGAAACTTCAGTTCTCTGGCTCCAAAAAAAAGAAAAAAAAGCTGAAATATTACTGTGCATATTTGAGAAATTATACTATTGCATGGATGGATCGTAAATAATTGATTAAATTGTCAAATACAAAAGTTTGGAGAATTTCTTACACGTGCTGTCAGATGAGTGTTTAAAACTTACTGGGAAGAGTTTTTAGTTGAACGATGTCATAGTTCGAACTGATGTGTTTCTGGG
This sequence comes from Clariallabes teugelsi, assembly GCA_030014215.1. Taxonomy (NCBI): domain Eukaryota; kingdom Metazoa; phylum Chordata; class Actinopteri; order Siluriformes; family Clariidae; genus Clariallabes; species Clariallabes teugelsi. The sequence goes on from JAQMYG010000015.1 coordinate 22,879,910, forward strand.
GGAGTTTGAGATCAAGACAATAAATCTAATACCTAAAAAAATCTAACTTGAAATAACTGATAGCTGTGGTAGTGTTGCTTAGATCGAGTATGTTGCTGATTTCAAATATAATACAGTGCAACAGTACAATGCATTTTGATGTTTGGTGTTATAGACTCCACTTGTGCAATGTCCACCGGTTTCAAGGACGTGGTGGACAGAAATCACAGGTGCTCCGGAGTCTCTTTACCCAGTCTCCACTACAGGACATAGTTTCCCTGCCAGGCAGCTGTCTGCGATATAAATAGGAGCTGTGTGCTACTTTTGGACACCAGCTTTCACAAGTTGTTTTGCTTTATCCTATTCTTCCAGTCTTTTTTTAAGTCATTTAGTTTGCAGATTATTTGTTTATTTGCAAAATCAATGATTACGTTTAATAATCATTAAAAAAAATAAATCATGAAAAAAAAATCAAAGCGTTATTTTGAATTCAATGGCCATATGAATGTCCTCTGATTAGATATCAGATTGCACTTGTTATATAAAGTAACTATAACCAGAGCTGTCACTTCTCTGATGTTGCTTTAATAGAATAAAACCTGTTGATTTATTGTGTGAAATGTGTATTTACAGTATCGTCGAATCTGATCACAGGGTTCTCCATGTTGTCCGCTTTGCATAATATTAATCTTATAATAAGCGAGACATTTTTATCTTGTGGAGTTTTTTTTAGACAGTTACGAATGGAGTCTCGAGTCCAGTGTCAGCACTTTGTAGTCTTTAAAGAGAAACTTTTGTGCTTTTGTGACTTTTAATAAACTCGATTTTTTTTTTACCTAAAAAGAGGAAGTTTTGTGAAGAAAAAACAGTTTACATCTTATTCTCTCAAACTCCCTTCATTTCTTTAGATAATCCCTTTAATTTATTAGCAGTTTTTAGCAGATAAAAACAGATGATCGATATTTTATTTAAAAAAATTTTTTTTGTATTAATGAATGACGCAGTATGAAGGGCGTTCAAGTCAAAGCGGGACTTTTGATCATGAAGTATAACATTACAGTTATGAGAGTTAAACATTCCATTTATTTCTCAAAAAAAAACAGCTACACTAATGAACGTATCTACAGCTACACTAACAGCTACACTAATGCATTAATCCCATTGTTTCACATGGATACCATCAAGGTATGATTTCAGAGCCATGATCAGACTGCCTGAAAAGCTGGCCTCCCAGGAACTCCTGTATTGGCTTGTTGAAATTGCAGTTTGAAATTGTGCATTGTCCTAAAAAACAAAAAGCCTTGATGATGTACAAGCAGTAGTAAAACCCTGGGATAAGGAGATTAGTTTTGCAGGGGATTATATAGAGAAATAAAGGGAGTTTTTACTCTCATAACTGTTATTCTGCACAATCTTAAGTCCCGGTTTGACTCGAACAGCCATTCATTAATCAATAAAAAAGTAAATATTGGAAATCTGCTGTGATGGAAGAGGAATAAAACACTTAAACAAGTATTTCTATGGACAAATAAGTGCTTTCCATTTATGTTTTTTCCTATAACAGCACACTCCCAAGTTTTATTCCTCATGTGATTAGGGGGAGAAAATTCAAACATGTATAAATATGGAAACAATTTGTAAAAAAAAAAAAAAAAAAAAAGGGGCAGAAAAACAATGTCACTTTCATTCCAGGGTGACAGTTTGCTTTATGATGTTTGTGAAACAGTCCAGAAAAAAATAAAACTCTTCCCCCCTTTTTAGCTGTCTACTACAAGAGGAAACGGGACACTACAATAGTAATATATACAGGCGCCCACTCGGAGTGTCCTACGGCTGGGACGGATTTGTGGAACAAACGCCGGTGGCCAGATTTAAGCCATTGTCAATACGGTTAGAAACGGTGCAAAGACTGCCAAGTGTAAATAACAAAAGCCACAGAGTAGGGTCAAAGAAAAGAAAAGGTTAAGATCCAGCGAGATATGAGGGGGAGCTTAATCGAGTAACAGCAAGGCGAACCGTGAGAATAATTACAGATAGGATCGGAAAACATGCGTGGACGTGTCAGAATGAAGTGACAGTAACATCTACAGGAAGGAACACAGAGCGGTACAGTATATGAGCGCCTGAAAGAGGGGCTGGAGAGGGAAAGAAAGACTCATCAGGGGGAAAAAAAACAACAAGTTGATTATTTTGTCAGAGCTTTGACAACAGCTTTGTAACAGGCTGTCATTTTCCCTCCATGGGAAAGTCTTGACTGAGTTAGTGTTTATGCTTTATGGTTTCCCTCGAACATGAACAGCTGTAAAACGAAACATCAGCGCAGGAAAAGTGACTCCTCACTGCCTCACATCATCGATCATGTTCCTTTAATATGGTGTTTAATTCCGTGCCGATTTGTACGGAATGTTTCAGTGATTATCTCAATACTTCACTCTTTTCAGATCGCTCATGCTTTCACTCAACGCGCTGATGAATCACTGCTGTATCATTTGCTTTTAGATTCTTCAAAAACGATGATTTTTCATGATGATTTGACAATTATGCATCGCCTGCCATTTCCTGTTCAACTGAAGAATAGATTACAGAAATAAAGCAATTTGGTGCTTTTGTTTCGCTGTCGTTCTCTATAATTTATGTTGTTCTTGCCTCAGCTCTTTGTCCATGTGTGTGTGTGTGTGTGTGTACTGTATACTGTGTGCTAATTAAGGAGTGGCTCCCTTTTTCACAATGATATATGGTGTAGTGATAATGTTTAAGGATGTAACAAAGGCCTTTGTTTTGATGCTTCAGCAGTTCCGCTTGAAGCGCTTACAGTCCAGCTCACTTTTCACACATGCTTTTGTGTTTTATATTGAATTATTGAATTATTGATTTTTTTTTTTTTTTTTATCTTTATGGGCAGCATTGAGAAAATGCAGCATTATCGAAGCATGCGCTTTGTTTATTTATTGAAGTCTCTGGGAACATTCTGCCTTCAGGGGCATTCTTCTAACGCAAAAATAGAGTCGAAAATCAAACAGGACATCTTTCCAGCCCGGCTCTCAAACCCTTATTTGTGTTATCTAGAAATCTTCAGGGTATTCTGGGTATTTTATACACATCCATATCAAGAAAAGTGGATCTATCCTGTAAAGTCACTAGTGAATTTAGTCTTTCAAGGACAAGGTTTCTTGTATAAAGCTGTAAATGCCTGGAAAAGGATAACTATGCATGTTAGTTCTAATATTTATAAGTAATTTTTTCTTTTTTTTTAAAATAACATTATTACTGTACATTGATTAGAAAAAGCATTGCATTGTATACATGTGCACGGTTAAGGTGCAATGCAATGCTGCTATCTATATCTGGATTTCTGTATCTGGATTCGAATTTTATCCCTAAAATGGTTCTGGCCTGAATGTCGAAAAAACAGTGCTCTAAATATCTCCATGATGCTAGCAGTTCTACATCAATTGAGGTCATAATTGTGCTTGAATAGACAAGCAAGATTTTTTTCTAACCCTAATTGTATAGATGATCATTTAAAATATATATAATTCAAGCTATAGGGTTGTTTTTATATTCTATTACAGCCTTAACCTAGTGTGACCTCATTACGTCGGGCCATGATACGGGCCATATTGTAAATAATGCTAGCAATCAAATGCTAATGAATAACTCTATTCCATCCATCCATCTATCTCGGAATCTCTGCAGTCCAACTAAGGGCTGTGGAGGCCAATGGTGAGCATTGTATTTATTCCTATTTTACGACCGTAGTAGCACCTCCGGTCAACATTCACACACTACAGGCAATTTGGGAATGCAAATTAGCCTAATCTGCATGTCTTTAGACTGTGGGAGGAAACCAGAGTACCCGGAGTAAACCCACCAAGAGAACATACAAACTATTGGTTTAGCTGTATCTCTTGCTCTCTGTTAAAAAAAAGCAATTTCCCAGATATTCTATATGATTTGCAGACATCATGGGAGCTGTTCTCAATATGTGGCAGCCTCCCAGAACTTCCAGGAGTAGTGGGATGTCTGCAGTTATCAAGCACAATGGCGAGAAGCGTAAAGCTAGTACATGCAAAGACATGCAGATTAGGCTAGTTGGTGTTCCCAAATTGTGTGTAATGCGTAAATGTTTCTTTTAATTAGAATCGTGTAGGGCTGCAACAACTAATCGATAAAATCGATAAAAATCGATTACTATAAGCTTTGGCAACGAATTTCATAATCGATTCGTTGTGTTGCGCGACGCGGAGACATTTGATTATTTAAAAAAACGTTAATTGAGCGCGGAACGGAACGAACACACTCGGTCTCGCGCACTGATGCTAGCAGAGTTCGGCGCCTCATAGACAGGGCGGAGCAAAAAAAAAAAAAAAACGAGCCGAGGTAGAGGAAAGATACATGGCGAGGCTGCTGGGTCTTAGTGCTCGTCTCTTACTGGTATAATCAACATCCGTGCAGGCGTGTACTGTTTACTATAACACTGTGACCATGTGTGTGTGTGTAAAACATGTTTTATTTTGTGTCTGTATGCGTGTGTGTACAGTGCGCGTCTAAAGCAAAAGCAAGTCTCATTAGAGACGTTAAAAATCCATTTTCTCTCTCTGCTCAAGGCTTAGCCTGCTCTGTGGTTGCTGTGTGTGTGTGTGCGTCATTGGACACCGTGCCTCAGACACACAGACCCGTCCTACTTTCACCTTTACAGACACACAAACTCTGCTCTGTCGCGATTCAAGGTTCCACTGTATATATTTGGCAGATGTAAAGCATACATGTCTATGTTTTTTGTGTTAGTCCAATTTATTTTATTTTATTATTATTATAACAGCTCAAGGAGCAACATGTTTGTGGACTTTCTAAAGATTTTAGTTCTGTTTTCGAATAAAGGGTTGGAAATTAATGTTTTTCTAGTTTTTTGGGCTTTATCTGATTAATCGATTAATCGGGGAAAATAATCGACAGATTAATCGATTATTAAAATAATCGTTAGTTGCAGCCCTAGAATAGTGTTTGTAAGCAATGATGTCATTACTAATCGGCCAATCCACATACTGGATTTGGGCTCCTTTAAGGAAATCCTACTGTGGAATAGAAAAAGGGACAAATAACCAGACAGAGATATGCTCCTGATTGTATACACATTTCTATCCGTTTAGTACGTGTTATCCGTTGGTTCTGAATGACTTATTACATCCCTCGTGTGCAACACATTGAAATGCTTTCCTTCACATATCCCAGCTTGGAAGGAAGTCAGGGTCAGAATGCAGGGTCGGAAATCTTACAGCACCGCTGTACAAGCTGAATGTTAAAGATGCTCAAGGGCCCGCAAGTGGCAGTTTGACAGCTCTGAGATGTGAACCCTCGACCTTCTGCGCCGAATCCCAGAGCTACAACAGCTGAGACTGAACATGTCAGAATGTACTGTACCGTGTGATACATTGTGGTCGCAGAACATCCAATTATTTTAATAATTTTACATTATATTAGGTGTTTTTAGGACAAGTTGTTATATGATTTATGGTTTGTTGTCTTTGGGTTAAGTCCTTAAGGCTTCTATGTTGAACCCTGAGGTTTTGAGATGGTTCCAAGAAAAATATAAAACTAGGTTCCAAAACAAACACTCAGCGAGTCAAAGAGTGTCTAGTGTCTTGTAGAAGAGTGTATATAATACGCATTTACTATGAATATATATATATATATATACAGTATAAGAAAGGTTTTGTTTGTACATTGGTCAGAACTCTTTCAATGATATCTTTACGTTCCAGTCTGTAAATTTTCTGTCTGTACAGTATATCCACCTGTCTGTCTGTATGTCTGTCCAGTTAGATTTCGTCACAGCATCACGCAAAACTGGCTGGACTGAATTTAATGAACCTTTTCCTGCCCTTCAGTATCTGCCTGAAGTTAAACTTGCACCAGAAATAAAATCAAAATGTTGAGTAGAAGTGAAGGTATGAGCAGTTTGGTGCCAGATTACATACCGCAAGTTTTGACAGCGTACTGCACATGCGTTAAACTGTGGGTGCGTCTTAAATCGACTGCTGGACAGAATTTAATGAGACTTTTAAAGTACATAGATATCTGCCCATGAGTGAAATCAAAATGCTGAGTAAAAGCGATGTTAAGAACAGTTATGTGCTGGATTTAATAATCTACTTTAAAATAAGCTACTAATGCGCTACTTTCTTATTAACTTGCTTATTAATCTGCACCAATAGATATTAATTAGAAAAGATAAAATGAAATATTTTTACTGGGATTAGTTCATATTTTCACTGCTAAAATAACAGCGCTGAAGTGGTATAAGTGACGCACTGGAGTGGCTTAAAGACAAAAAAAAAAATAATCATCTTTATCTGATCTACTTTTTCAATTTCTCATTTGTCATTCAGTCTCCGATTAGTGTTATGTTAAACTACACTAAAAACACTAGGTTTTATGTTTATAACTAACATACTCCATACAGCAGGTGAGACAGAATTCCCGTAACCAATCACAGGAGGTGGGATTTCCTCATCTTAGATAAACTTTGATTGACAGTCAGTCTTTTTTTAATTTTCTCCTCCTGTGTCTCTTTAGAGGCTCAGTATTGTTCTGCTTTCTAAATGTGACAGCGTTCATTTAGGAGACCTGGAGATATAACCTAAGTAGGCAGCCTCCTCTTAATTAGAATGCAGGAGTAGCAATATTTCGAAGAGATTATAATCCAGGTCACATTTTAGTTTTGTGCTAAGCTCCTGACCCACATACTTGTATAATCATGGCTCATGACTGTCTCTCTCTTTCCCTATCACTTTTAAATGAATATATTTTTTTATTATTATTATTAATATTTTTATACACAAAGCTATTAAGGACGTTTTTCTCATTAATAAATGTATCCAGAAACTAAGTATGCTCAGGAATGGAAGTCAGTCCAAGACGTAAAACCACAGTTCAACCACAGACCATTCTTTCCTTACAAACCCTTGGCCAACATTTGGAACTTTGATTTATTCACCACTTAAGTGTGTATTATGAGGAGTGTTAAAGTCAAACCAGGACTTGTAATGAAACCTCTCAGGAACGAAGATTTGATAAAACGGTTGATATTAACAGACTTCAAGCACAGCCCGGTGATGAGACTCTTAACCGCAGTAAAACATCTGTACGGTGTAAACCTTTTAAAGAAGGCCGTTCGTCAGCCGATGTGGCTCGGAGCCCACTGCACTCGTTCCCATGAACATTCAGCGAGTGGAACACTTCATCCTTGAAAATCGATGGATAATCTGTCTGTGGGAACTGTACACACAATCATTCACCAACAGCACTTGCACATTACAGGAATTCGACTGGGAGTTATTGCCACATCCCCCATACAGTCCTTATCTCGCTCCAAGCCATTTCCATTAAAGGAGTTCCTGGAAGGCCAGAGTTACAGATGTGAAACAGGCTGTACAATCGTGACTCAGACATACTGAGAAAACTTCCTCCTTTGATGGTATCCAAGCACTAGTGAAACACTGGGGGAAGTGCATTAGTGTGGCAGGGGTTGTGTTTAAAAGTCCCAGTTTGACTTGAACCCCCCTTATATTTGCTGCTAAAGATGGCTGCCACATGGATGCTGTGGTTGTTGGTGTGCTGTTCGGGGAGGTCCTTAGAAATACGCGTTGTGACATACCAATGGAAAGATCTTGGGCAGGATGGAACCATGTTACAGACTAAACTGACTAATATGGTGTTTCAAAATCTATAGTACTAGTTTCTTAGTACTGAATACTAACCCAGACTGATTTTTTCCCCCATTATGGTAAAAAAAACAAAAAAACTCAGATGTAGCCTTCAAACCTACTGTATGAACGAGTCTGACCTTAAGATTTTTACCTATTTTAAACTTTTTGTAAGTACTAAGGATAAAATCGCTCAACTTTATCAAAAGCCTGACTCAGAAATCTGCCTTGGCACTGACCTTCTATCTAATGGATGTTGCTTTAATCTCAAGTATGTGCACGATTGCTTGCTTTGAAAAAGCTCATTGTGTTTGAAGTCATTAAGCTCTTGAAGCTTTGGCCAGAAAAGTGTACGAAAGCTTTGCTGAGGCTGAGATTACTGACAAGGTGGTCATCTGAATAAGTCTGTTAGGCTAGATACTAATGACCTAACGTGGTTTTTTTTTTTTTTTTGCTTTTCCATCTTTTGAACAGACCACCTTTCACAGTTTTTCCATTCACTTTTTTTTGTGTCATCAAATATCCTCATCAATACAAGCCATTTATCTGGAGGGTCCATTCACACAGGGATCTGGCTAGGCCACGGAAATGTGCGTCAGCCAGGAACCGGACATGAACCAGCTCTTTTTTAGTGAGTGCTGTCACTGCACGGTTGAGCTGGTGCACGTCCAAGCGTACACGACTATTTCTGGCTTTAATAATGGGAGTCTGAATCATGCGGTTGGTTTGTTAATTAGATAAACTGGAACGAGCTGATTACTTCAGACTTGTGAGGCCCCTTAACATTAGGAAAAAAAAAAAAACAATCTAGTAGTGGCGGATGCTAAGGTACTTGTTCTGTCTTTTGTATCTGTGCAACAATGGCTTATTTTTAACCCAAACACTGCTAGGCGAGCAGAGGAGGAAGATGGCCCTTCTTTCCCTTCTTCTTTCTTCGCATCCTTCCTGGGCTTTAGAAGCTCCTAGTTCCCCCTCAGAGTAAAAATAACCCTCCCTTGACTCCAAGCGCTGACGCATAGCAGAGACACCACATCTATTGTGGCTCATGCAGCTGATATTATCAGGATTATACTTGGTTCTAAAATCAAAACGAAACAACCAAGTCTGTGATTTATACTGATTGGAGAGTTATTTTTAAACGCAGCGAAAATTTTTCAGAGCCTCTCCCATGTGAGCAGTGAAGCATGTTAGCGTATCATGTTAATCATAACCAATCACAGGATGATGTAGGATTTTATACCAGAGTAATTTACCAACAACAACAGTTTTTTACATCATTAACGAGTGCGATATCACGTTTGGAACTATGTGTATAGCCTTAAATGTGATGGAAAAGTTCCTGTTATCTTTTCCATTTGTTCACTTCGGGCCAGCGGCCTCTGTTTTTTCTTTTGGCTTGAAAAAAAAGAAATCCCACAGCTTGTCATGTTACAGACAAACTGGATTGCCTTTCTGTGAGAGGTGGACACTTTAGTTTTCATAAATGTTAAATGAAATCTTCTATTGAAAATTAAGTTTTTCTTTATTAAATAACATAAAATAAGATTTTGATTCCATGGAGTGCAATTTTTCTCTGGATTAGTAAAGATTTATCTTATCTTATTTTTTTCTATGGTCAGAGCTTCTGTTATTAAATATCAATCAATATTCTGACCAATCAAACCTGAGAATTAAAGCCTCCTGTATAATAATTAGAACTGCAATATTCCTTCCATCCTATCTAACCCCATAATATGATTATCTCTCCTTTAAACCGAACTTGGAATTGTTCAGCTAGCAATGCGCGTTTGATAGACACTTTTTGTTCACTATGTTTTCTTCCCTCCTTTTCCCCCCCCCAGTATACAGTACAGTATGTCCCACAGCTAATGCTGTAGTGGTGGTCCATAAAACCGTGACTCATGGCAGATTGGTTAGTTCAGTACTACGTACACACTCCATTCTTTTATCTGTAGAGTTGAAAACCCTGACGTTTGTTGCGTTGACGTTTCCCATGTTGAAACCGAGCCTCTTCTTCCCAGTCCCCGATGTTCTCGACCTTTAACCCCGCAACAGTGAACAACCCACGCGGTGCCTCTTGGGATCAGCAGAGGTCATGTGATCCGGGTGTTTCCTGTTTCCGACACGCAACAGTTCTCATCTCACTGCATGCAACTCTCTCTGCATTTCTGTACACAAACGCGTCTCACTCGTAGTTTACACAGATAATAGCTTAAAAACTTAACATACCCAAAGAGACAGTGGAATTGTTGAAGAGGCATTTTCAGAGGTGGAAAGTAATGAATTACATTTACTCGCATTACTGTAATTGAGTAGATTTTTTGTGTACTTCTACTTTT
>JAQMYG010000015.1:22913353-22936287 GCA_030014215.1 Clariallabes teugelsi
GGAATTCCAATAAAATTGATTCATGTTTGTGGCTGTAATGTGACAAAATGTGGAAAAGTTCAAGGGGGCCGAATACTGTACTTTTGCAAGCCACTGTAACTATCATTATTGATGTTTACAAGAACATGTGGCACTATGAATGTGTAAGTACTGTATGTGTGAATGTGACTGTGTGTGTGTATATATTTACTATTTTTATTATTTTATTTTTCTTCAATTATCTATTTTTATTTTATCAGTATAATTTTTACCTTGGCCTTCAATTTTGTTGTACTGGTAAAATGATAATAAAAGGAATCAGAAGCTCATCTCACTTATTCCATCTTTACAGTATATCACTGATTCTATGCAGGGTCATACGAGGCCTAGAGCCTATCCCAGGGAACTCTGTACACACCCTGGTCAGGGTGTCAGTCCATCATGGGGGTACAAGCACACACACACACACTTTAGAAATGACAATTAGTGTAGACTGCATATCTTTGGACTGTGTGAGGAAACTGGACACTCACCCAAACGGCAGGACTCGAACCCTCGAGCCTGGCGGTGAGAGGCCACAGTTCTAACCACAATGGCACTCTGCTGCCCCTACATAGAAAACACTTTTAAAGTAATTTGCTTGAATCCTAAATAAAGTAGGCAGCACAGTGGTTTAGTGGTTAGTACTGTCACCTTGCACCTCTATGGTTCGATTCCTGCCTCGGGTTCCTCGCCTTCATACCCTGAGCTCCCTGGGATATCCCCCTTACAACCACCACAAGATAAGTATTATAGATAAGATGTTTTCGAAGAGTTTGGAGCATCATCTGAGTGACTAAAACCAAAAAGGCAGTTTAGGCACTCGGGTTTATGTTTTCAACATCAGATTATCTTGTTTTATCCAGACAGTATTTAATTGGACCTTGTTGTAGTGATCAGAAAAGGACGAGGTCCCACCGAGATTTGAACTCGGATCGCTGGATTCAAAGTCCAGAGTGCTAACCATTACACCATGGGACCGCCTGAGTTACAGCGGGCATTTTACGCTTATAAATCTTGTCTTGCGGCTATGTTCTATTACTTGTGAAAGATTAATCTATTTCAAAATGATGTTTTATTTTGTGTATTATCCTATTTTTAAAGAACATATACAGCACTTAAACTGTCCCCAAAACGTAAGTTACACGAACGCCATTTTGGATCAGTGCATAACTACACGGCCAGGGCTAGATTCCAAATCACCCCCAACGCCCTATACTACCTCCCTACAGCGGAAGTAAAATAGACTAGTTGTAGTGCACTATGCGTCATCTATATGTCGATTTAGAATTAGCATTAAGCAAAGGAGCAAAACGTGCGCTGTATATAAAAGTATATAGCACAGGAAATTATTTGACTTAAATCGTTTATTTATCGCTTTATACATATATACAGAAATCTGTATGAGCACACTTCATTATTAACTATCAGTATTGTTAAACAAAGACGTACGTTTCGCTAACTACTTTTCCCAGTAGTCAAGCCTAAACCGCTACCTAGTGGACTTGTTAGTGTACTAGTCATAGGGTTATATTATTCCAAATGTAGTGAAGGTTTAAAGGGTGTTTGGTAATATTTCGGATTTATCCCTGAGGTGCACTCTTACAACTGAAGTCAACTGAAAGAGGTTTGAGTATTGCAGTCAACGTGGCAGATTTATGCAACACACACTAATAAAGGAAATGAACACACACACTCAACGTTTACATTTTTAAATGGTGTTGCAATCCTGCATACTGAGATTTATTATTTTATTTAAATTAAATAATAATAAATAAATAAATAAAACAGGGTCTTTGTGCAAGGTCCAAGGAAAAAAAAAAAAAAAACACAAAGTTTGGTGAAACATTAAAGGAAATTTCCAACATATAAATATAAATCCATTTAATTTAAACAGCAAATTGCTCTTTAGGTCATGATAATTTGTCATCGTCTAGACTGCTTTATCCTGTATACAGGGTCGCGTGGGTCTGTAGCCTGTCCCAGGAGACTAAAACAGGGTACACCTTGGACGAGGTGGCAATCCATCACAGGGCACACACACACACATCACTCATCAAGTATTGTGCTTTATTCTGTGTACAGAGTTGAAAGGCCTGGAGCACATCCCAGGAGACTTAGGCCATGAGGCAGGGTACAATCTGGACAATCCATCACAAGGCACACAAACACTTTTTGGGCAATTTGGGAACACCAAATAATCTAACTAATCTGCACGTCTATGGGAGGAAACCGGGGTACCCAGAGGAAACCCACCAAGCACGGGGAGAACATGCAAACAGACCCAAGGCAGGAATCGATCTCTCGACCCTGGAGGTTCAAGGCGACAGTGTTAACCACTACGCCAGCATGCATACAATATTTTAAAAAATGATATTATAAAAGGACCATTACAAGAAATCATAACAGGAAAAACACTAGAATAGACAACAATATATTATAACATATCAACAACAACAACAACAACAAAAACTAGCATCTAAAGACATAAAAATAAACATGAAAATATCAGAACAGAGCTTTTAATTAGCTTTTTCTTTGTAGAATACGGTTGTAAAAAACTATTATTATTATTATTATTATCATTATTAATACTTATAGAAAGAAAAGCCAATTAGAGAAATGAGAGCTTTAACACAAAATTACAACCTTGAAACAGAAAAAAAAATTCTGTCAACATAAAACTGTACAGCTTTTATGCCACTGATTATGAAATACTTGTAGGCAGTATGACTCACAAGGTGTTTCTCTGAGTCTGGTTTGTGTTTCGGGTCTATAATTAAATGGAAATTTTATTTCTCCATGCACGTAGGTAATAACTCCAACTATCTGTCTTTTACTGACACTAGAATGAGTTGTACTCCAAGAAGCACAATATCCAGCACAACATCCAGCACTACTTTCACCACCTGCTTATCTGACTATATTTCTTTCAGTTCTATAACATTTTATTTTTATAAAAGAACCATAGTCAGATTAGTACTTCCATGCGAACCAGTAGCTGAATTATTTGATATCTCACATGCCAAAGCTTTCCTAACACTTAATGAAATATGTTTTATATTAAGTTTTATGTTAGGTTATGCTATGTTATGATATATTTTATGTTATGTTTCATGATATGTTATGTTTTATGTTATTTTTATATTATATTTTATGTACAATGTCTAATGATATGTTTTATTCTAAGTTTTATGTTATGATGTGTTATGTGCTATGTTGTTATGTTATGTTTCGTGTTACGTTGTGCTTTATGTTCTGTATTATGTGTTATGTTATGTCATGTCTCATTTGTCCAGAATCAATGGAATCAGTGTACCAAGAGGTCCAGGTAAGCTATTAGTGTTTAACCTTTAAGGTAACATGTTTGTGCCATGTCTTACCCAGAGCAAAGCGCATTTTCAAGACTGAGCTTCTGTGCGTGAGAACTGATGTCAGTCACTCTTGTAGTAGTCTTGTCTACCAAATCTGTATGATAATAAGCAAATATGTGTACACAGACATATAAGAATGCGACCTTCGAGATTCTGAAGTTTGTGGCCTGAAGAGTGAACAAAAGTATGGTTTATTTTTAGAACTGATACATTTGTTTATGCAAAATGTACCCCAATGTGGGCGGCATGGTGGTGTAGTGGTTAGCTCTGTCGCCTTGAGGGTGTGGGTTTGATTCCTGTTCATAGTGTCTACATGTTTTCCTTGTGCTTCTGTGGGTTTCCTTCATGTACTCTTGTTTCCTCCCGCAGTCCAAAGACACGCAAAGTAGGCCAACTGACATTTCCAGATTGCCCGTAGTGTGTGTATGTGTGTTTGTACCCTGCCTTGTGGATAGGCTCAGGACCACCAGTGACCGCATACAAGATAAGCGGCATGGGGAACGAGTGAGCGTGAGAGTAAACCAATCTACTTTACATAAATGTACATAATTAACAGATTTATCGAGCCCCTTTATAAATTGATGTTTTTAATGATATTACATATGATACATTTTTCTGATTTCCTTTTGTCTGCCATGGCTCTGAAGATGAATCAGTATATTCATATACTGTATATATGACAACAATAATGAATGTTGTGGTCGATTTTTGTTATTCTTTAAACAATGAACCAATCAAAATCATGATGCAATTTCATCAATTTCAGTGTTGTTTCCTACTGTTTCTGGACCTGAAATCACCTTGTAATTTTAAACATATCTTAAAAAATTTACAGTATTATCATGCATTAGAGGTCCAGTGCCTCACTGTTTCAAGATTATTTTATTAATTTTCTTGTTTAAAAATTGCCTTCCCTACAACCTGAAACAAATCCTTGCAATATGTTTTTTTTATTATTATTAAAGTTCAACATAGGATAGTGAGTGTAAACAGAATATCGTGTTTGTATTTGTGATTGCAATTCACTACAAATCCAGCAGAGCTCTCCAAAACTTTTTTTCATGTGCATTTTGATCAAATATGTATTGTATGCCTTATTTTGTATGCATTTATTTGCACTATTGTTAAAAGTATAAATCCATCCCTGTATACTTTGCGGTGTTTATTTATTCCTTTATCTTCAGTTAGTGTTTTATACTGGCCTGGATCTGGATGGCAGAAAAGCCTATCCCAGGAACAGCATCTGTAAGGCTGGATTAGGGCCTGGAAAGGACACCAGTGATTCACATGGCTTCACAAAGACATTCACACACTTGAGGGTGATTTAGAGTCCCAAATCCAGCAACTGGCATGTTTTGTAGGAGGTGAATGGAAACTTGAAAGAAAAACCAGAAGAAGAAAAAAGACAGGAAGAAACGTAAAAACTCCAAAAAGACAGGAGCGGTAAGGAGACGTCAACTTCAACAGCCAACATCTTGTAATGATTTTAGTGCCTTTTCTGTTTTTGTTCCTAGTCATGAAAGGATGCCATGTTTTTGCATCCTTGCAGTTGCAATACCCTTCACAGGCAGCAGAGGGCTCAATAAACAACAAAAACAGCTCCTTTAATCCCAAACTTGCCCACTGAAAGTGTGCTATCAAACATTAACGCTCAATGAACCCATTCTTTTTGAGGATTAATTTCACCCAGACCTTTTCGATGGCATTTAATTCTGCCAAGAACATTTGTCTGAGTGTAATATCTCTAGACCGACCTTCCCAAAGAACCTACTCTCACAAAACAACCTGCTGGTATTCGTGTATATGTAGGGAACAAATTTGAAACTGCTGATAACAGTGTGAAATATTACTGCTAGTCATGTCTATTTGAATTCCAAAGCACTTCTTTTTACACTTAAAGCACACAAGTCTTTGGTCTAAAAATCACCCCATCAGTAGGCTGTAGGCAAACAAATAAATTAGCCTGGCTGGCAGTTTGGTACAGTGTGCCGACTGTCTGCCCAGAATCCCAGCACTGTCCGAGTGAACGCAGTGCAAACAGAAAAGCTTTGCCGGTTCCAGTGTGGCTTCAGTTCTGGCAAGTCCGACATTTCCAACATATTCCAGCCTCATGCACCATAGTGTCCAGTTTAACTTAGCAATTTTCCACTCTGTCAATTGGGGTCACTTCACATGCCATAGCTTGCCACCCAAGCATCGTCCATGTGTCTCTATAAAAATATATAAAACACAACAGGCCACATTTTCTGTAAATAACGCTAAATTTTGATAATCCTACGAAAATGTCTACGATAAAGTCTTACTGCCTTTACCTATCATAGCTAACATTTTCCTTACTGTGAAATAGAATCCAATATCAGTTTATAATATCAGACTAAACTCTGATAAAAGTGAGTGATACAACAGGTTTCCACCATACCGGTAATTTCATATGACCTGTTATTTGTTTATAGGTTCTGTTTTACAAGTACCGCAGATCCAAAAGTCCCAGGGTTGAAGTGAGAACTGATCCATCTCCTCATACCTGGATGAAATCATTCAAAACATCCAGGGGGTAGAATTGGACCTGATTCATCTCCTGCCACCATGACAGAGACAATCCAAAACTCCAAGGGTGGAGTCAAACCTAATCCATGTTATCCTACCTGGATGGAGTCAATCCAAAAGTTGAGTGGGTGGAGTCAGACCTGATCCACCGCCTCCTACCTATAGGGAGTCACTGGAAAAATCCAGGGGAAGGATTCAGACCTGATGCATCTCCTCATACCTGGATGAAATCAATCCAAAAGTCCAGGGGGTGGAGTCAGACCTGATCCACCTCCTCCCACCTGGACAGAATCACTTGAAAAATCCAGAGGATGATCCAAAAGTCCAGGTGGTGGAGTTGGACCAGATCCCACTCCTCCCACCTGGACAGAGTCAATAAAAAAGTCCAGTGGGGGGTGGGGGGTACTCAGACCTGATTCAGCTTCTCCTACCTGGATGGAATAAATCTATAAATCCAAGCGATGGAGTTGGACCTGCTCCAGCACCTCATCCTTTGAGGGGTGTGATCCAAAAGACCAAGGGGTGTGGAGAAAAGTTTCAAAAGTTTCAGGCTGAAGAAGTGTGTTATTAAGTGTGTTTTTCCATGTTGGAGAGTGCCTAGTGGATAAGGGTTATGGTTAGGGTAAGGGCTAGGGTTACAGAAGGAGTTGGATTAGGTCCAGCCCCACCCCCTGGATTTTTGTTGCTGCTAAATATCTGCCTAAAATATTTTCCCCTTCATGAATCCCTCATACTCTCCGTTTCCCAGCTGAAGTAAAAGGAGCACACTCTTCGTTAGTTATCTGGAAAAAAACTACCTTTGACAAACATTACAGCAGCTCTAGATTTCTGGTAACGTAAAATGTTTGTTGATTGCAGAATTCTATCACAGTACACATGCAAGTTTTGTACATTACCGTACAAATACCGTACATGTAAAAGTGCAGTCATTTACATCATATGCAAAATTACCCCACATATATCTCAGTTTGGCTTAATTTACTGTTTTCTATTGGCCGATATAATGCATGAGCCTGGGCCCAAGCCAAACTGTTCAACGCTACCACTTTTCATTAGAAAAGAAGCTGATGAAGAGGTCCCCTACCCAATTATTGTGTACTTTAGTGAATCTGTAGGCATAAGGGGCAGGAAGACGTTGTCAGTTGTCTTTGTTTTTCATTACCTTTATACGCAACATAGGGTGTTAAAAAGTCACAAACAACTCCTTTAAAAAGCTTCTGAGAGAATCATACAGTCGGCTTTATTCATCAATAGCGGCTGTGAATACCACACTGTTTACAAGCGACACTAACAATCAGACAGTTATAATTTACAAAATGAAAAAATGGCATGGAACATAAAGATAACATTGAGACGAATGAGGGTTACAGAGAGGACAACCTGACTGTCATCCACCTCTTACATAAGAGACAGACAGGCACAAAAACAGAGAGAGAGAGAGAGAGAGAGAGAGGCGCACAATGTCCAGTTCGAAGCGGAGCCGATTCAGGATAGGCCAGTGTGACATAAATAGCGTGGCACGGACAAACGTCTGCTCTTCAGGATGTGAGACTGAGAGAAGCTGCCAAAGACATAGCGTTCATCACCAAATCTTTCTTAAAAATAACCCCGGACCCATATTGCATCATTGATCCTCACGTTTCACAGAGATTTAAAGAAACCTGGATAGAAAAACGAAAGACAGGGTGTGGTACATCGTGTCATTCAGTCTCTTCATGGGATGTTTTCTAGGGCAGTGAGCTGAGAAATGGTGTAATTTTCTAAGTATAGTCCTGGCAGAAGGCACTGATTCTCCAGCCTGCCAGCTTGAACTTGGCTAGTGTTTTATAATGGTAAGTTATAATAAGGACAATAAAATTCCACACCTCATGTGATCATGTTTATTATGATGCAGTACTGATGTGTCGCACAGAAATATCTTGTTGTCTGACAAACATTTTGCTTATTACAAGAAATAGTCAGAAATTCTGAAATGTTGCTTAAACCGTCCCGGGACTGTTCGAGTCAAACCAGGACTTGAGATGATATTTCTCATGAATGAGGACGTACTGAGAAAACTTTCTACCTTGATGGTATCCAAGAAATGGTGATACGTATAATTTAAAAGTAACCCAGAACTTGAAGAATGTTTTTTAAATATCTAACGCTGCTAGATTCCATTAATTTGTGTTAAAAGCATTACTGGTGATGAGACATGGATTCATCACTACGAGCCTGAGAGTAAACAGCAGAGGAAAATTGATGCCTACAGTTTTCTGGAATTCTTATGGGCCAGTATTGGAACATTATCAGGAAAAAGGTTCAACAATCAACAGTGCTTGTTACAGTGAGACACTTATTGAAGAGCTGAAGCCTAAACTTCAGAGGACCGCTATTCGAGTGCATTGTGATCTCGCATGACGATGCACATCTGCACACATCTGGCCCACACTGTCAACGTGGTTTTGAGGTGTTAAGCAATCCTCTCGCAAGTCCTGATCTTGCCCCATCAAACGTTCACCTGTTTGGTCCCCTGAAAGCAGACCTACAAGGACGAAGATTCACTTCTGATGAAGAAATGAAGACAGCGGTGCATTGGTGGCTAACCAAACAATTTTAATGAGGGAATATGAAAGACAGATGGGCAAAGTTTATTGAAAAGCAAGGTGATTACTGTATATCCGAAAATTCTACAGCCACAATGTGGATAATTTTGACTCACCTTTGTAGATGCTAAACTAGCTCACAAGCTAATTTAATAATCTTTAATTATCTAGCTAGCTAATATGCAAACCTGGAGTTGTTGTGGTATGACTGGAGATTTTTGTCTGTTGGTAGATACAGTACAGTATGTTGTGTATAAAAAAGCAAATAAAGAGTTTTATGTGTGTGTACACGGTTTGCAGTCACACAAAATAAGCGCAACAGTTGCTGCACAACATGGTGATAATTAGAAAACATTAGCTAAGCTACAAAACCTAGCTTGCTAACTTAAATAATGTTTTGTTTTGATTTGTCAACTGGTAAACAATGAAGTAAGAATATTAAGAAATAAGAATAAGAATATACCTGAGCAAATCAGGTTAGATAAATATTTAATAAGCTAATTTAATAGCGGTTAGCTTGCAAACCAAATATTCAGACATTTTTAAAAATACTGAAAGGATTTTTTTTTTTTTTTATTGTTAAACAGAGTAGTAAAATTAGGTTGAATAAAATTTATTAAACACAAACACAATTTGTGTACTGTTCTATATGAGCTCATATGAGCGCTAGCTAAATTAAATTAAGTTAGCATGTTGGTAATTGTTATGCTACAGTTTGTGAGGGTCGGCTAAGTACGGAATAAAACAATGATAGGTGTGCGACACGTAGCATTACGCTAAAGTTGATTATTTTTCTATAATAGCACAAACCAATGTGCTTTATTCCTCCTATACAACTTCAGTTTGCCAATTGCAGTTTGCATTTACTATAGTATGACATCTTGAGCTTTTTTATTAATTTTTCTTATCTCCGTTTATGGTTACATTTCATGGAGACTGGAAAACAGATGGTCCTGTTAGCGATAAGCCAGAAAGTGATGGGACAGGGAAAGTAAAAAAAAAATAAAAAATAAATAGTATGCTGGAATATGTTAAGAAACACAATTTACTGAATTCTTCCATAAAAGCAGTCTGTTCTTATAGAATTGAGTAAATTATGTCTTTTGACATGTTTCAGCTTTCCAGAAAGCCAGGGTCAGAGGATCAGAAGTATTACAAGCACCCCTGCAGCAGTCAAGGGTTTGAGGATCCAACAGCGGCGGCTTGGCAGCGACTGGAACTTGAAATTTCAACCCTCAAATCAATAAGCCCAAAACCTCAACTGCTGAGCCATCCCTGCACATGCAGCTAAAATTAAACAAAAGTAATGACTTGTGTCCACTTTGTGTGCTTCTGTCCCAGCCTGACCTCAGCCTTAGCGAGGAAAGCATTCAGCAGAGCCCACGTCACCGACAACGCGGTAGTGGTACAGTATGCCCAAAAATGCGCTCACCTTCCAGACACAGGCACGTAGTGATCGCAGGCAGGAATTAGCTGGGGTAATTTAGGCCAGAGAGTGTGTCCCATGCTTTATTAACGGCACTGACCTTTCGTCTCTGTGTCCATGAACCTGCGGCTGACTTGGCCACGTACCAAACGACGCAGCACGCTCAGGGTGCGCTACATTTATAGATATCGCACCACGATAGCTCTGCTAAGTGCTGGAATCTGACTACAAGAGTTTGTTTAAAGCTTTAATGCTCGCTGAGATCTCAGCTGTCAACGAAACCATCAAGCAAATCCCACGGAATAATATGTGCATTGTATTGTCCTTTATGAATCATTGTCCTTTTAAACGCATCACTTGATCAAAGTTGCTCTCGTGCGTCTCATGTAATCTGGTTCTTAGCATCTCCCGGAGAATGTAGACCAAGGGATTTTCTTTTGGAAATCCCATTTTGAAGAACACTTCATGCCTGCAAGAAGCACTTATCTTCATATCTACTAACAATCATTGTACAAAGATGCTCGAAAGGTTGGTGATCCAGGAAAAGTAAGCCACCCTCGTAGGCTTTGTTTTAAGAAGCTTAAAGGATGTTACATCAAAGAATTGTTTTATAGCTGTCCAAGATGTTACCGCTGTAGTCTCAGATTATTGTTCCCGCCTACCAGGATTTGCAGTTTCCTGATGTTTTATCCGATCCACCTTAAGGATCCACACGCTGCGGGATGCTTTTCTGCTCACCGCGTTTGTATAGAGTGGTAAAGCGTTTCAGTCTCCTTTGAGCTCTCCTATCAACAAAGCATTTCTGACTGCATGGGTGTTTTTTTCCCTCCATTCCTTAGACACGCCATTCCATATGCATGCAAATCTCAAATACCTCAACCAGCACATCTTGCACCAATAACCGCAGCCACTGAGATGGCATTCCTTACGCATTCTGATGATGTTTGACAAGGCATTACAACCTAAACGACATCCTCATCTCACTACACACACTCGGATGGCATCTCTTCCTTCCACGCATCATCATGAGAGACTAGATGAAAGGCTTGCAGCCGGACATGACTTTTAATAAACCAATAGCATTTTACGCACAACGTAAAACGGATGCAGCTCTAATTGCAGGACATTACAACAAATATATAAGAGGTAGATAGAAATTTGAGGCCTGCTTTGAATAGTCCAGCTCACTACCTGTGTTCATTTTATTTCATAGCAGAATCTGTTTAGGTATGCTTTTGTAAAAGCTCTAATAACCAGACTATGCACACAATCAGCCAAATTCCTCCTTTTTCATGGAGCTTGCAGAAAGATTTGGCTAGTGATCTGGTTGCGATCTGTCCCCTGAAAAGTATTCACAATGTTTCGGACGCACAAAATTATACGTTCATGTTCTGGCTGCATGGTTCGAATTTTCATTTATCATTAGTTTAAAGCTGACTTGCAGAGGGGGGAAAAAAGGCAGCTCTTATACTGCACAGTCATGGATTTGCGTACACTCTCCCTTCCTGTCCCTCACACACTCTTTCCCTTCCGTCTCCTCCTCTGTCACTCCGTCTCTCTCGTGCCTTTTCCCAACCCTACATTCCAGCTCAAATGCTTGCACCTTGACCCCTTTGCGCACTATTTGTGAGGAGTGCTTCTGGCCGACGTGCTGTCTTTGCTTATCGTTACCATGAGGCCCATGCAGGGTGTGTGTGTGTGTGTGTGTGTGTGTGTGTGTGTGTGTATGTGCGTGAGTGAAAGATTGAGAGAAAGAGAGAGAGAGAGAGAAACATGGCCATTTTGTTAGTGACGTTATGAAACACACAGCATTGATCAGGAGCTGCAGAGTGATGAGACCCCATCCCGTGCCTTCCCTCCCTCCTCCCTTTGTTCATGGTTCCCTCCTTCCTTCATTCCTTCGTTCTCTTTGCCCTCATTTTCTCTTTCTTTGTCTGGCTGTTGCGTTTTGTTTTTCTCCATGTCCTGTCTTTCACCCATCTGTCATGACATCATTTTCTTCCTACTTTTTTTTTTTTCTTCATAGTTCTCAGAGCCACTGAAGTAAGATGACATTTTTAAGGTGTGGTCATAAATGTACAACAAACGAAACAACGCTTTATACAATAATAAACTTCAATCTGGGAAAAAGTCATGACATGAGTTTGTCAATAGAGTCACCATTTCACAAAAAAAGAGAATAGACTTGTTTATTTAATCAACTGCTGCAAATTGCACAGCTCACGGTTATAACTTTAAAATCCTCGGACAATAACGTCATGACTTATTATTGTAATTAGTTTGAGGCTGCGAAATATTAACCCTTGGTCTCGGTATACAAATGCGTGACTGTGCCTTATTAATAAAAAGCCACTATGTCACCTCAGAGGCTCCGCAGCTCCCTAATCTAATCATGTGCACTAATTATACACTAATAACGCCTGTTGTTTCAGTCTCCAATCACCTTTGAACTATTCCTTTATGCATTGTTAAGGAAATAACCTGAATATGAAGGCTTCTCTCAGATTCAAGAGATAATATGTTAAAAATAGATAAATTCCTCATTCATTCATCCGCTTTACCGCTTATCCTGGTCATGAGGCGGGATAAACCCTGGATAGGGTACCAGTCCATTGCACACAAACTACAGGCAATTTTGGAAATGCCAGTTAGACTAACCAGCATGTCTTGGAGTACCCAGAGGAAACCCACCAAGCACAAGAACATACAAACTCCACGCACACAAACCCGAGGTGGGAATCGAACCCGGACCTGGAGGTGCGAGGCGACTAATGTGTGCGACTAATCACTACGCCACCCTGCAGCTCCAAATAGATAAAAACCACCAAAAAAATTGAATAATAAGTTTCCCATGAGATGCTTTCTGGCTCACCATGGTTGTAATGAATGATTATTTCCCACTTTTACTTAGTATCATAGCTGTCCAGTCTTCTTTCCCCTGTTCTGGTGTTTGTTCTGTACATCAATTGAAGCTCTTGTCCTGAATGCACAGTATGAAGCTTGACCACCAAACAAAGACTATGCTTGTGGCACATTTATTGCTTTCATTCATTCATTCATTCATTTATCCTGAGTAACTGCCTGGTCATAGTTGTGGTGTTTTAAATTATTTTATTAAAATTTTCGAGACACAGAACCAATTAAATTTGTTAGAAAATATCACAGGTACTTAGTAAGATATTAATTGTAGGAACTTGTGATTTTTTTTTGTCACACCAACGTCATGTTTAATACTGACAGTTGGAGAGTGAAACAGATATTAAAACATAATTTTTAATCATCGGTTTGTAATCGTGCACACAACATAGTCAGATAATCTCATCACCTCCCACTCTCCTTTTTTCCCCTCCTCTATCTCGCACTCGCTTCCATCCTCCAATCCATCTTCTATTAGCAAGATGGATTTCTATTATTAATAATTTATGACCTTAAAATCTTTTATACAGCTGTTTTTGCTGGTAATTGCATGAGAACTGTGTTTTTTTTTTACCTCCCCTTGTGGGTTCGTCCTTCAAAAGGCCTGTATCCCACATCCGTGAGAAGTGTGTTGTATTCGCAATTTTTTTCTACAAGTGGATTTCCAGATGAACTCTAAAAAAGAACAAACATCCCAGGAATGTACATCTGAAAATAACCCTATTATGTTTTTTTTTTTTTTTTTTTGGGATTTGCCTACACTCAAGTGAATTGCTTATAGAAACTATAGTGTTCTTGTACTCGGTTTACGTATTTTTTTCTTTCTTTTTTTCATGCCACAGATGTTGAGATTGCTTTAAGCTAAATTTTAATATAAACTTATAAACTGTTTATTATTATTTGCAATACATTTATATGTTTATTTTGATTTCTGAAAATGAAAAATTAATTATTTTCTTGTAATAAAACTTTTATTGTATTAGGTTCTAACAACATTCTTAATAATGTATGTTCAGATATTAATATTAATAACGCTGTGGGTGAATTAACTAGGGGTAACATCTCAAAAATGTAAAAAAAAAAAAAAAAAGTTAACTCTTGCCGAAGTGTCGCTTATGACAACAATTCATCAACATTTCGGATTTATGATTTACAAGCTAAATAAAACCTACAAAATCAAAAGCATTTCTGCTTGTAAAAGAGAAATAAAATTTTATGATCATGTGTTTTACGTTTATTTTTACGAATCTATTTAACACCGTTTCCTGAAACGTTCTTGTCTGTGGGTCATTCGTTACATTTAAGTTTAACATTAACTCAACCCTGTTAGTGGAGCACATTCACCCTGAACGAAACAATTGCAATATTCGAGATAAACGAATTTTCTCAAGATCACAAGAAGACGGAAGGTTCTTCTTTTTTTCTTTTTTCTTTTTATTGCTATTATTAATTTAGCTGATTGGTTCACTCTGAACGTACAACCTTGTTCCACAAATTATAGATATGACTTTTATGTGAATGATTCAAATGTCCTTAATGTCTTCCTGCCATTATTCTAGATGCTAATTAAACATAATTTCATCTAATTACTCTATTAAGTCTATGCTAAACAACTCATTCAAGCTGCTACTCATTTAGGAGCAAAAATGCAGAAACCTTGCTGAGATGGGTTAACAAGGATTAATGAATGTGTTATTACATTAATAGTTTTTAAAAAATTAAGTTTATTAGCTTTATATTGTATATCATTGCTATATTTAGTCTCCTTCTTTGAGAAGCTTATAAATTCTTTCATTAGCCTACTTTTCTGCACATTAGATTAGATCTGGGTTCTGGCAGTCCCATTTATCAGATTTGTAGGACTCAGCTCTTTCTAATTAAACTGTCTTTTTGTTTTACAGGTCGATGTCACCTGCATGAAATGTCCTTTCATTTTTTTTTTTAAAACTTAAAATTTAATTTACTCTCTACATTCCTTACACAGAAAATGTTACAATCAACAGACCCTTGAGGCTCATAATAATCAAAGCATTCAAAAGCATGCAACCCTCTCTCAAAAGCTCTTAACCTCGGTTATATGTTTTTATTTTTTAAAATCATTTTTAATCTCCCCCGCAGTGATGCAAAGAGAACACATTTTTCGTGTGTCATTTGAGTTCAGCCCGTGTTTTTATTACAATATTTTGTTTTCTCCTTTTCTTCAGGAAACCTGTATGTGGTTTGACCTTTCCTCCCTGTATTCTCGCTTCTTCACTGATTCCACCTCATCCGTTGTCATAGTGACAGCTTCCTATTTATATGTGGTTGAATTCGTGAAGGCAGTGGCCTACGCTGCTCTCTTGGGCTGCACTCTGTGCCCTCTGTGTGACTTTTCTTGCGGTATCTTCGGTCAACGTTTATGGCCCAACTACTCAAAAATGTAATGTTATGATATACGTGTGGTGGCCTGGGAAAACCATTCACATGGTCATTTTGTATGGTATATCTTCTGAAGATGACAAGCTGGAGTTCTGAGTTCTAACAGCCTGGAAAATGTGAAAAGAGAGAATATTGGATTTAAATATTTAATTTAAATTCTACCCAAAGAAGCCGTACTTTTAGATTGATAATGTAGTGAACTTATGGAAAAAGCAAAAAAAAAAAAAAGTGGAGAATTTTAAAGAATTATACATTCATAAGTGGCAATGTGGCTCAGTGGTTAGGACGGTTGTCTCATACCTCCAGGGTCAGGGTTCAAATCTCACCTCCTGTCTGTTTGCATGGAGTTTGCATGTTCTCAGGATGAGTGACAGATAGATGGACAGAGAGAGTGGGGGCGGGGGTACTGTTAATCCCAAAGAGAAATTGTTACGTTACAGCAGCCAGTTCACCGATTATTTAACATACAAGCAACAAAACTAAAAAACTGCACATTAAGGTGTTATAATGAGGTTAAAAAAAAAATCATAATAATGTGCAATATCATTTAACAATATAATCTGAAATATTGTTTAGCAAAATCATATGTAACATCATATAGCAATATTAGGGGCAATATTACTCATCATTATTGCTACGTAAATTCTACATCAGAATCTGGTTTCTGCTACTCTATTGCTACCTTGTTTGGTTGTTGCGTTCCACTTTCGTCTATCCTATGTCTAGTTTGTGTATTTCTTTTCACTTAATTGTTGTATTTTTTTATATCTTACCTTATAAATGTTGCAAAAAATAAGAATATACAGTTTTTTATGCATGTGTACATGATGATTGAACTGTATGTACAGGTGGGAATTAAGTAAAATAATCGCACCAGCAATTTGAAATATTAACAAAAGAGAGAAAGAAAAGATGTGATAAGATCAGTGCACATGGTGTTATTTGCAATTTTATGTTGTGGCAGAAATATTATTCAATTTGACAATATTGTTGGAGTATCTCTTAAAACCCAGAGCATTTTAGCCATTTTTTTGCATTACTATGTTTAAATAAACAAAAATGGGGCTCAGGATTGTGCAGTATAGAGTGACATATCCTTTTTTTCATCACAACATAGGCAATACTGAATTTTATTTCATTTTAACCAACTATATGAACATGACTAAGAAAAAAAAAATGCAAAAAAGGGTCACATATGCAAAGAAATAGCACAGATATATAAGATCATGTGATTTATGGCTGTTTTCAGTTGTTTCTGTAACCAAAAAAGAAAAATATGCACATTTTGCTCTACATTTGTTCTACATTTTTGCGACATCATTGACATATTTGTGAAGCAGTAAAATTGACATGTTTTAAAAGTAACTACATGTTTCTACAGTACATGACAAATCAGAAATATTCTTGAGTTTTAAGGGATTTATTAATGGAATGTAATTGGAATTCAGCAGTCTGTTTCATGTTAACACAATTCTGCAAGACAGAAGTGTATTTTTATTTTATTTTTTATCCTTATCCTTTTTTTTGGTTTTGTAGAATGAACAAGATTGTTTACACTTATTCTGTAGATTTTACTTTGTAGTTTTAACATTTTATTCTATACGGAACCCGAATTGTACTGTAACTCCGTGGGTGTTTTAGGTTTATCTCCTGAAAAGTTGAAAAATCAAAGTTGAAAAATCAACTCGTAGAAAAGAGCTTTAAGTAATTCCGCTCTAGAGTGTATTCGAAGGTCACGCATTTAAACATAGTTGAAATAAACTCACAGAGAGGCCAGAACATGCTGTGTATATATGAAAGAAAATACTGCAAGGTCTCACTTTATTAGCATCATCCACATCATTCTCTATCTGTTTTTAAACCACTTGATGTAAAATAAAATCCATATTCATAGAGTATATTCACTCTTTCACTGGTGAAAGCAAAAGCAAAAGCAAAAAGAAAAAATCTCTGATTAATGTACTTACTTCTTTTCTCATATACATATTCCTTTAATTTCTTTTTTATTATGTTATTTCAAAGTTTTCTAAGCTTTGTCTTATGCCATCTGTATATAGTGTGTAAGTGTTGTTCTCTGTATTTATGATGATGTGAGCATCACAGGCATTTTGACAGCTTGGATGTCATTGCAAAATGAATTAATTAGGATTATGTCCATTTTGTCCAAATCAGATATAGATAGCAAGGTTTGGATCACCTTTTGCCAAACAGACCGTTTTTCTTTTTTTAAATTAAACTAATATGCAACCACTGACAGCTTATTTTGTAATTTGAACTTTTCTTTAAAACCAATCCTCTACCTGACTCTTGAACCTGACTGGAACGTCCACCGACTTGTGTGAAGTGGGTATAATCCAACCAGTAGGCAACAGCTCAACAAACTGGATTACCAACAAACAGAGAAGTATACCTGCTTCCCTGACGTAGTCCCGAGACATCAGTACCACTAACACGTCAAATGTTAACGCAAGTTGGCCTTGCTTACCACAAAGCCCAGCATTGTCAAGCTTCTGTAGCAGCAGAACTCAAAGTGTGGATGTTGAAAAGCAAGAAGGTCACACTATTCCTGCCTTCAGTTTTCCATTCAATCTCATTCACCCTCACTCAACCTCATTGATTTTACTTTGATAAAATGCACCAAATTGGAAGCATGCGGTGCGATGCGATGAATCGCGAAGAATAAGCATGTTACGTCAAAGAAGGAGATGGGTATTTAATCTCTATTTGTTAATGAAAATCGGCTGAATTGACACTTCCTGATTGTCAGAACAAAAAGAGCGGTGCAGAAGCTTTACCGAGACAAACCGCACCAATGTAAACCATCTGGCCGTTGTTTTAGCCATGGGAATTGGTTGAGCATGTTGTGGTTGATTTGTCTACACTTTCTGTTCAAGGCAGAACTTCTGATAAATTTTACCAACAGTGGAGCTTGGGTTTACAGATCCTGTTTTGTTATGGATAGTTGATGAAATATACAACCAATGGGTGGGTGGGGATGATGCCAAGGCATAACCACATTTCATAGCAGAATCTAGAGTTACACAAAATAAAGTCCCATTATATCTTGATTAAACAAATAGGATGCAAAATGATGTTGCCTTATAACTCCAGGGTTGTCGGTTCTTACTTGAGTTCGGGATCCTGTCCGTGGAGTTCTGGATGTTCTTCATTCATTTAACCTCCTAGAGCATATTGATACTTGAGTTGCCACTTGCAGTGATGTTCCCAAATTGGTGTCCTAAGCTGTAAACTTTTTTGTACCCTCAGATCAATGGATTTTCAACAAAACACAGTCCTTATGGAGACAGAGAATATGGCAATCAATTCTTTAAGGAGTTGGTGCAAGACCAGAATCTGGAACATCGGTTTGGTGCCCCAAATATTTGGATATTTAAACCAGGAGGGGGCGTGTTTCTTTTTGTTTCAAATAAGTATGAACGCTACCACCGTGCAACTTTAAACAGCTAAGAAAATGTAGAAATTGCAGCAATGTATGCATGATGAGTAAATTCTGGGTCTGACAGTTCCTCAACCTCAGCTACATCATTCTCAACTAGAAATTTTGCATAGTTTTTTTCCTCACAAATTTTATTTAATGATCTTAGTAGCTTGTATTTTCCAAATCCTGATTGAAACCACAATTTGACACTTTCTTATTCCTACATGATTTTCTATCGACATATATTCATTATGCATAATGAATTCCTATCCAGTTACCTTCCTAGCAAGCAAGAAGCCATGGAGAAAAGAAATGAGCGATAAAACAATGTCTGAAACAATTACAAGACTTGGGATGATGCCACGTTTATCGACACCACTTAAACTCGAATAGATTTTCAGTGACAGTACAGCACTTTGTGAGAATGCATGTTTAAAACTGAAGAACTTTCACAAACTGCTGATTCAGCATGACTTTTTGGCACAAGAACCATTTAATCCAACAGGAAAGTGTGCTGGAGAAAGACTACCAGGAAATGCGATGATAAGTGGAAAGAATTTGTACTAAAGAGCAATGGTGGCAGAGATGTAAATTTTAAACCAGTGATTTTTTAAAAGGATGTTAATAACCCTAAAGGTTATCATACAGTATGTTTGTGTGTGTGTGTGTGTGTGTGTGTGTGTGTGTGTGTGTGTGTGTGTGTGTGTGTGTGTGTGTGTGTGTGTGTGTTCTAAATTAATAAAACTGAATAAACTGACCAACGTACCAGTACTGATGCATTCTTGAAATAGGAGATACCAAACTTAAAGCGTTAACGCATCACAAAATTCAAGAACCAATCATATTTGAGTATGCAAATGAAGTCAATAAAACACAAATTTACTAGGGAAAGGTAACTGAATTTCTGGATTCATAATAAGCATAGTGTGTTTGATATATTTAGGATGTTTGGCAAATGATAAGCGTACCTTGGGTTATGTTCAAACTATGGAAATTGACTCGCTGATGGCCACTTTATTAGGAACACCTGCACACTTGTTCTAATCTCACTCATTCTCTATACTGCCTATTCTGTACAGGGTCGTGTGTACAGACCCGAGATGGAACTTAAACCCTTGAGGTTCAAACATTTTTATTATTATGATGGGGAAAATATTAACTTAAATTTTTAAGATAGAACTATCCAGTTTTACACACTATAGCCTATAAAATTCCTGTTCTTGGCTAATGAACAGGTGGTGAAGCTGATTTGGACTTCTGCTACACACCTATAGCTTTGACTTATAGGTTTTTTTGTGCATTTTCAGATGCTTTTCTGCTTAGCGTGGCTGTAAACAGTAGTTGTTTGAGTTACTGTCGCCTTCCTGTTGTTTTTAACACACTGATTTTTTCTTTAAAAAAACATTTTTAAAAAGCACACGGAGAGATTTATGTTATTTACACAGGCTGTGTGAACATGCTCTTTTGCCAATCTCTTTGTCAGGGATGACTCACTGAAGTGAAGCTGATATTCAATTCAGTATCATTTTTATGGCCCTTTGAACAGATTTAGATCCCTAATGAGCAGAGGTTTCAGTGACAAGGAGGAATTTCAAGGAGGAAAATAACAATGAAGCAAATTCGACAATTCGGATGTTCAACAAACTCTTAAGGATGTGCGGTTGTTTTGCAATCGTTAGTGTTTTATTCCTTCCTAATACGTTTGAATCAGCCAAGCCTGGTTTATTTCAAAGGACAATCAGGTGCAGGTGGTGCGAAGCGGTAAGGCAAGTGCACTTCTAACAGCGTTTCAAGAACACGTTCTGTACCTCGCGGTTTATTTATTTCTCGTTCTTTATCCGTGCCGGTGATGGAAAATCACGGCATGGTGCCTGTGCTAATTTTTCTCCAGTGCTTTCCACTCAACATACACATTCGGTGATAAAGATAGAAGATGGCATTTACAGTACACCGGGCCCTTCATTTCACCCACCGAGCTCTACAACCCAAGACCCTTTACTCCAACACACACACACACACACACACGATAATGTTTTTTCCAGTTGAACGGAAGGATGGAGACTGTGAAGATAGAGAGACAGCCAGCGAATGGTGCTCCGTCCGCTGACGTGTTAAACACCTAGGAAACACGAACACTCAGCTGGTGATTTACAGCACCGAGGAAGATGGATAGCTGATAAAGGAGCAGGTGATTTGTTCGAATACAGCACGGGATAGCGGTGTGATAATGGGTCATGTGTGTGAGTGAGTGAGTGTGTACGCGTGCACACGTCAGTGTCTCCTGCTTGAGTGGAAAGACAACAACCTTCAACCACCTCTTTTCCTCTAGGCTTATAAAGTGGCCTAGATTTTCGCATGCACACACACACACACACACACACACACACACACACACACATTTATCTTCATATTACACGTTGTTGTTAAATATTGTTGTTACCTTACAACAACCTGTCTGCATATTTAAAGTAAATAATTTAAAACATTAAACCATTTGTTGCATTACTAGCTATTATTTCATTCTATAAGTAGAAATTATTGATCGTATGTCTAGGTCTCAACGTCTAAACTTCTTTCAAATTAATTTTTTAAATGTCCATAATGCACTCATATCATTAGCATGGATAATAATGATACAGTACTATTTACTTCAGTAATTCTACTCTGTAGCCTCAAGCCTGTGACCTGCTTAAGCGCGAAATGCAGCGAGTCAGCAAAGAAATCATGGGAAAAATGAAAGACTGTTGTCTGAGATGTGGGAACATATTCTGAAAATAAAGTGTTAAAAGGGTCTTATTATGCAAAAGTCAATTTGTAGTCATATTTCAATGTTCAGACACAGTCTGGTGCATAAATATCGGAATAAAGACGATTTCCTTTGGCAGTTGCCTACCTCATTGAATTTAAAATAAAAAAACTCAAGATGCGAAAAAAGCTTTATTTTCAAGGGATTTGACAAAATAACCATTCAGGAATTGCAGTCATTTTTATATACACACATTTTATTTTTAGAAATGTATTTATTTTTAGTGTCCCAATATTTATGGACCTGGTGGTACGTCTTTGGTGTCCTTAAACAAACAAAAAAAAAAAACAAGAAAAAAAATGAAAAAAGAAGGAAAGAAAAATCATGAGAAAAAAGAGAAAAAAAGAAAACATTCCCTGCATTTTTTTTTCCTTTTCCCAACCAATTAGATTCCCCCGCTAGAAGATCCTTGTTTACTACAAGATGAAGAAATAGTACAATTTATTTAAGACCGACCACCATGATGGAATCACACTGATTGTATTCCTGAATTTCTTAGCATGAGGACATGTTTTTGATCCAAATTTTTTATGTAAGTAGCTTTGAATAAGAGCATCGGCTAAATGATTTTAATTTATATGACTGTCGGGGGAAAAAACACATAAAAAACGCACATGTGCATTATGGCACAAAATAGCAAATTGTTAAACAAGTGATCGTTGAGTATATTAATCCTGGGTTTCCTCGTAATGTACAGTATGCTCAAACTTCCTTTCTTCAGGCAGGCGATAATACACACACACTGGAATGCACCACTCCCTGTCATGTGTCGTCTCTTCATTCACACACACATATAAATATTTTATATACACAGGATAAGCAACTCACAAGTCTCAACTCACATGTTTAGGGTTGAGGAACAGAGAAGCACTCAGAGGAATCTCCAATAATGGCAATATTGCCTGGAAACACTAATCAGTCACATGCGTTAACGAAGAAAGGGTTTGCAGTCTGGTCAAAGATCAGCGAGACCCAACCCGTACACAGGATGTTATCCCAGAAAGGGTCACACTGTTCGGTCATGAGACGGAAAAAAAAAAAAAAAAACTTCACCACCATGTCCACAATTACAGGAGATGTTTTTAAATCTCAGAATTTTTAATTTAATGTCAGAATTCTCACATTTTTCTCTGAAAGTTTTGAATCTGATTTTTTTCCCCCTTGAATTCTGACTTCCATCTTAAAATATTGACTCCCCCCCCACCCCCCACCCCCACCAATTCTGAGTTTTATCTCAAAATTCTGAATTTAATTTCAGAATTCTCACATTTTTCTCAGAAAGTTTTATCTGAAATTAAATTGTTTACAGTGTCCCTAATCCTCTTTATAAATCATAAGTTTCGTTTGCGATAGTGCAGGGGGAAAAAATCCAAAAACTATGTGAATGCATTTTACAATTTTACAG
>JAQMYG010000015.1:23055217-23070553 GCA_030014215.1 Clariallabes teugelsi
GCATTCCGCTCAGGGAGGCTGAGGGCTGGTTTCATGACGATGCATTTTTCTCAGAGTCCCTGAAAGACTGCCACCTCTACGCTAACTGTGCTGTCACTGTAATCATTAACTCTTCCTGTGTGTGTGTGTGTGTGTGTGTGTGTGTGTGTGTGTGTGTGTGTGTGTGTGATCGAGGTTATCTCTGCACTGTGTTTGCATTCATTCAGTCTTCGTAAACTAACTCATGTTTTGACTGCAAGCTTGCAAAGCTGTCAGCACACTGGAGTCAATCAGCACCCATCCCTGACCTTCTGCTTCAGCGTTCATCCATCTCTGCTTTCAGGCCAGATGCTCCTCTGTAAGGCACATGCATCAGTGTGTGTGCGAGTGTGTGCATGTTTAGCCTTACTAGTCTAGCAATCTTTGAGTCTCTCTCTCTCTCTCTCTCTCTCTCTCTCTTGGGTTTTAGTTGAGCTTTAGTGTGCAGATTCAAAGCTCTGGCCTTGAGTTCAAGACAAATAGACCATTCACTGGCCAGATAAGATGCCAACTCGTACAGTGCCAAACCCATCCTGCCACTCGCTGCTCATGGGGTCTCAGACAGGAGAGGTGTCTCTGGAAGCAAATCGGAGACAAAATTGGCCCACGTATGCAAATGTCGTTGGTTAGCTGTGTAAGCATGCTGACGTTTAAGCTGTAGGATAACTGTAAGATGTTCTCGATGTGCTAAGTGAGGCCTGGCCTCTGTCTAGCCTTGTGCTGATGGTAGCATCTGTTTTGTGTCTGCAGACACAAAACAAATTTTCGCGCGTATACAAATAACGCATCATAATAAATTTACTTGTTTTTGCTTCAGCAGGACCATCAGCCACCAGGCGACTGGATTACAAGAGTCATAAGATTCCTACTGACTTTATGGAGGTTATATTTAATGATGTGTTTCCTATCTGTGGATTTATCCTCAGTGGACAACTGAAACAAACTGCCCTTCTACTCGTATACTATAGAGCTTCAGAAGTCCCGATCCTGATTGGTCAGTAGATGCATCACAGGTGCATATTCATGTTATTACATTAATCTTACTGCAAGCGTTTCTATAGCAACAACAGACTTGCATGGTCGACCAGACTTGTAAGTCCTCAATGAGGAGTTGTTTATTTAGCTTTTTTTTTTTTTTTTGAAAGGACTTTCCAAGATCCAAGTGATAATAATGAAGGTATAAGGAGGACACGTCTCATCGACCATCCCTCGGAGTCCTCCCTTTTGAGCGAGTGTTACAGGGAGTGGCTTTCCTATACGCTACTCTTAGTGGTGCATGGAGTAGTAAGGGGCAGCAGAGCATGATGCACGTTATTAGCTCAGTGGAGGGCAGAAAGGGCAACTGTGGATCACTGCGGTGATGTGCAGGAGCTCTGGAGACTTCTGCTCTCAGGTCACTTTTATTGTCTCCGGTTTGTAATTATTAACTTTGTGGAGGAACTGTCATGCTGACACACTCGCTCTGTGTCCACACAAGGGCTGGATGTTTGTTATTACAACTACGTAGTACTATTAGCATGGTCAACATGATGGTGTCATGGGTTTTAGTTGTAAGCCAGTGCTTGCATTTAGGTTTGTGTGTCTTGGTGGTGGTGCTGGGGCATGTTTTATGTCTTGGTAAGACCCAAATGTTTTAGTAAAAGATAGGAATATCTGACCGTTTTTACATAATGGGGACATTTGGCTGGACCCCGTAAGTATTTAGTTTCCCAATTTAGTTATTAATTTGTTTTTTTGTTTGTTAAGTACAAAAGAAATCTGTTTTTAAAAGAAAAAGAGCATAATTTCATATTGATTACTGAGGTTAAGTTTACATTCGCGCCATCAACATTCGCGTCCCCACAAGGATAGAAAGGCAAATTTGTGTTTGTGGTGAAACCTTCTGAAAGGTAAATAGATTGAAAAGTGTTGGCTGTGTTTGACCTGTATTAACTGTATATATATAGTTTTTTAAAAATTTTTTATATATAGCTATAAACACTAAATTCTTTCCACTTTTCACCTTTTTTTCAGCAAACATTTTCTATCAATCATTTATCAAGCTAAGATAAGATAAACTATATTGATCCTAAAGGAAAACCTTGTGCTGATTGCTCAAGACAATACTAAACAATGAAGATAACGGACAATGGACACATTTGGAAAAGGAATATAGAAAGAGGCATGCTAGTATGGAAGTAAATAGACAAACTTGCTGAGGAAGAAAAAGAAAATGATGTGCTTGATATCTATTTGCAGTTTTAGTTTGAGCTGAACTGCGGGAGTAGATTATCGAGCTCCATCCCTCATCCCGCTGTCCTCTCCATCACAGGAGCAGTCGGGGGGCACAAAATGGCTGTCCCAGCATGCAACGTCGAAAAATGGATTCGTCGGCCTGCCGTTGTCATGACAACAGTCTTGCGGATGGACCAGAAAATTGTTCCTAAATTGTTACATCTGGTCCATTTTCTCTGTCTAAAATGGGAGCAGGCATTAATTTAACATCATCTGACAGGATCACGTTTGGAAGGAAATGTAGAAAATTTCACAGTTTATTGTGTGCGTGTGTGCGTGTGTGTGTGTCTGCCTAAGCATGATCTGCCTAATACTGAACAGTCTGGAAGGATGCCATGATGAAAGTAACAGATGGCTGGAAGGGAGGAGAAAATACACCACAATGATTATGATGATTAATGATTATGTTTTTTTTATTTATTTTTTTACCACAGTTCTTTTGAATACTCACTTCTGATTGGACAGAAGTAACAGGTTTATATTAATGCTCTCAAAAACAATTTTTTTTCCCTATTGTAACAACGTATACAGAGACTTGTTTGGTGGTGAACGCTCCATATTTTCCGAAGAGAGAAGTTTGCTGTAAGCAGATGTTTTAGAAGGAATCTCCATTTGTCAGTTGTTCCAGAGTTTTTTTATTAGTCACATAAAAAAAGAAAAAAAAAGACAGGCTGGTGAGGAAACAACTGTTCAGTTGTGATAACGGGAGCTATCATGCTTTATGGACATTAAAGTTAAATGTGTTTAAAGTTACACAGTTTATCCAGCTGTATTTACTCAGTGCAACTTTTATCATTCAAGTGAAAATTCTAACAACATGTCAGAAAAAAAACTTTGTTCAACCAGGTGGAGCTAATCACCTTCTCAATGGCATACAAAACCATTTGATTTTCAACCGTGATCAGCTGTGGTCATTTTTAACAGCTCATGATGAAAAGCTGGAGCATTTCAGTCACTGGAAATGCAACTGAAGCAACCAATCAACTATGGGTGGCAAGGCACTGTCAAAAGATCACCGGGATAAAGTCAGGAGATACAAAATAAAAATCTAAGGCTGTATCACTGCCTAGAAACACAGTGAAGTCTACTATTAAGAATTGGAAGGTATTTGGTGTACAATACAGACCCTCCCTGGATCAGGACATCGCTCGAAACTGGGTGAAAGAGCCAGGAGTAAACTGGTCAGAGAGGCTACCAAAAGGCCTACAGCAACTCTGAAGCAGTTGCAGAAATTTATGGTATGTAGTGGGCATTGTATGCATTTGACAACAATATAAAAAATTCTCTACAAATGTGGCTTTTATGGGAGAGCAGGAAGAGAAAAGCCACTTCTCAAGAAATGCTACATGCAGTCACATCTGAGCTTTGCAAAAACACAGTTGGTCAGATGAGACTAAAATTTAATCATTTGGCCACAACAACCAAATGATACGTCTGACTCAAATCCAATTCAGCTCACCATCCAAATAACACCATTTCTACAGAAAGGCATGAAAGTGGTAATATCCTGTTATAGTAGGGTTTCTCTGCAGCAGGGACTGGAGCACTTGTCAGGATAGAAGGAAAATTGATGGGGGAAAATACTGTCAAAATCCTTAAGGAAAACCTGCTGCCCTCTGCCAGAAAGTAATAGGAAGAGGTTTACCTTCTAACATGACAATGACAACAAAGCACACAGCAAAACTCACCACATAGTGGTTGAAGGAGAAAAGGGTGAATGTCCTTGCATGACCTAGTCAGAGCCCAGACTTAAACCCCATTGAAAATCTGTGGAATGTCCACAAACGGTCACCATCAAATTTAACAGTTCTGCAAAGAGGAGTGGGCAAGTCTAGAGTCTACATGTCATTTTTAATAGCCAATTAAACAAATACTTTTCCAAATCAGCGATTCTGTTTTTTCATGTTGTTGTTACGTATATCTTTCACTTGGATGTTAAAAGATGTACTGAGTAAATACAGTTGGATTAAACAAAAACTGTGTCTATCTTCATTTCAGGCTGCAAAACAACAAAATGGGATTATGTTAAAGGGGGTGACTTTTTTTTATACCCACTATATAATTACACATTCAATGTAAATATAACTATACTTGTTTTGTTAGAAAAAAATTAAAAAATTGTCACGTCCAAGAGTGACAAAAAAGAAAATTAATCACCTTCAGGCTGGTGAAAATCAATCTACTTCAAGTCAAGTCACATCACCCTGTCGTGAAATTATTTTCCTTTAACAGCCCACCTACAAGTGTTTAAGCCCTTACATATAACAGATTATGTCACAATATAATCACTGGGTTTTAGTTAATTGATAATGGAAAGTCTATTGAAAGTCTATGGCTTGCAAAGTGAAAAAAATGGAGGCTAATATTATTATTATTATTATTATTATTATTATTACCACTAATCAAGGTCCTAATACGGGTTCTCTGTCAGTTTAGGACCTTTCCCATGCCACGTACTGTATGACATCTGCTGGTGTACTGTATATGAATAACAGTAATTGTAGCAGTAGATGACGTGTATGAGCTTTATCAAGCAGAAAGATCCGCCATCTGACCATTTTAATCTCAATATAATGATGCCAGCTGGAATAAAACATCTTCAAGGATAAATCATTGAACAAAGCTGGCAGTCTAGATTGTTGCCTTTCCAACTATGGATCATAATTTATTGACTTTTCTTCTTTGTTCAGGATTTATGTCTTAGCCATTTGGCAGGATGTCTCCCAGATTTTGCACCCTAAAGTAAGATTCATGAGCTGGGTAAAGCACTCGAAGCGAGTGTTTGTATTACAAAGTCTTAAACAAGCGGGCGGAGATCTCAGTGACATCATGCTGCTGTCCGGCACGCACGGTTTAAGGACCGAGATTGATGTTAAATTAAAGACAAACCTCAGAGGAGAGACGGCAAACACAGTGAAAAGTGCACACGACTACGGGCTGATGTAATGTAAATAAAGACGGTGGTATTTTTTAAAACGTAGATTGAAAATGTAGATTGTTTCCACAAGCGTATGGTTTTCACTTCACATCTAATGATTTGGAAATTGAACAATTAAATTTGCAAGTACCTTCACCCCCAAACCAATTTGGTCATCTGCCAATTCCCTAACACCAGCCAACTCGCACCATGACAGCTACCAACTGAGAAGGCTGACACGTGCTTCCTCTTTGATCCATGTGAAGCTAGAAGCCCACATCCTTTCAGGCTGGTTTCCAATCAGTTTGTATTTCCAGGTATATTTTCATCCTGTCCACTGCAAGTTCACTAGAGCGCTTTATAATCTTTGAATTTGTACAGCCTGTGCTTTATAAAGGAAGTCTCAGCGCTGTAATGAAACATTTGTCTGTTAAGCAGCTCATGCCCTGAGCTTGACCTTTCAACCAATGATTCTCCATCACTCTCTGATTTGCCTTAAAAAAAAAATTTTTTTAAAAATCTATGCTTTTTCTATCCCTCGTCCACCCTGTCTCTTCCTCTTTCTCTCTATCTGCATCTCTACACTTTCCCTTGCCAAATGGAGGTTTACTTTAGAGTGCTGCCAGCATTTTGTGTAATAAACTCCACACTGTCTGGCTCATAAACAAATAAACCGAGGCTCTCCGAGTTAATTTTATCAAATTCCTCCCTCTTTTCTTCCTCCTGGGCAATCGAAGCTATTCCGTTCATGGATGCATTCCTGATCTGTTTAGACTCTCCCTTGGTGTGTTTGTCTCTCATGCTGTACACTGCCTGTGTCCATGTTTCCTCTCTGCTGCAGCAATATCACAGATTTTTACAGCTCTTTGCAGCAAAGACACAGATGTTCAAGTTTTGGAGTGCAAATTAGATCCGCCTAACTAGATGCAGACTTCACATATTTTTTGTCTATTTAAGAATTCGTCATAGAAGCATTTAGTTTAACCTGTTTTTATGGTTTGTGCCACATGGGGTGTTTACACTTAATTATATATCGAAACATCAGATATCTGAGGTTGAATTTGACTTTTTAATAATTGAGACACGAAAATTTGACCCTATATTTGCCACCCCATTAAAGTGGCACATGGTGGTTGGTAATGGTTAGCACCGTGGCCTCACACCTCCAGGGTTGAGGATTCGATTCCTGGCCATTAATTGGGGTTAAGGTTTTGTCAAACCT
The DNA here is from genome assembly GCA_030014215.1 of Clariallabes teugelsi. NCBI lineage: Eukaryota > Metazoa > Chordata > Actinopteri > Siluriformes > Clariidae > Clariallabes > Clariallabes teugelsi. The sequence continues at coordinate 23,061,649 of JAQMYG010000015.1, forward strand.
TTATTTGGACAACTTGAATGAACAACTTATAATTCCAAAAATCTTGCCTTGCTTGATATTAATCAATGCTAGCTATTAATACTTTTTCTTCTTCCATCTGAATTTACAGGGTTGGTCACCAGAATTCTCTCTGAAATATGGAAATATTTGTATGAAGTTTTATGCCAACGGTACCTGAAGGAGGCTGAAGAAAAAAAGAAAAGAAAAAAAACGGAGGTGATGGACCACCCGTACAAGGACTCAGCAGAGATGGCGAACCCTCAGGAAGTCTGCAACAGCACAGGTGGAGGAGTTGACAACATTGGCAAACTTGAGAGCGAGACCAGTCCAGTAATCTCCAATGAGACATGGAATGTTAGTTCTCCTACCATCTCGAAGAGGTCTGTCTCTCCACTGTTGACTATACAGACAGCTCCCGTTGTTGCCTCCAATACAGAATCTCCTGGAGGGGTTGCTCTTAAAGTGGCAACCACAGTTCTTCAGCCCATCTGTTTGGGCGAGAGTCCAGTTGTGCTACCAATCTTAGCAGGCACAGCAGCTGCTCAAGTTGGGCAAACTGGTACAACGCCATACCTGATGACGAGCCAAGGTCCCCTGTCCCTACCCCTGGTTTTAGAGCAGCAGGTCCTGCAGCACCTGAACCCACAGCTCCTTCAGCAGGCTGCCACTTGCCCAGCGCTCTCACTACAGAACAACATATTGTGCCAGAACCCTTCAGTCGCTCTTGGGCCTCCATCTTCTCTGGACCAGAAAGGTGTTGGTCCGGTCCTAGACGCCAGTCTGCTTACTCTTCTCCAGAACCCAAATATTGCAGCCATTTTGCAGGATCTTTTTCCTAGCCAAGGTAATACCTCTCCTAATTGCCACCCAGTGACTTCCCCACATGTAGACCCTTTCTCATCAGCTTTTCTACCCCCTCCACCACTTACACACCCATATAGCTCTCCACTTGCCCCACTAGTGCCTCCAGCCACTTTGCTAGTCCCGTATCCAGTTGTCATTCCCCTGCCAGTTCCACTTCCAATCCCAATTCCCATTCCAGTCCCAGTCTCGACTTGTAAGGATACTAAGGTGGACAGCGAATCCACTAAACCTGCACGCACGTCAAGTAAGAGCACTCAGACTTCCACTCATGATTTCTGCCCTCCTGTAGTGACGCCCAGCAAGGACATGGCAGTTCAACAATCACCTCTTTACTCTAGTTTATACCCAATGGTGACAGATGGGGAGGTGCTAGACTTGTCTGTCAGGGCCCCTCAATCTCACCCACTGTACAGTGGTACTTCACAGAACATCCAACATGTTCAGCAGGACAGTGTACTTGATCTCTCAGTAACCAGTGATAGAAAGACATGCATTCAGTCATGTAGTGTCTATGGGCCTCCACCACCTGACCGAGAGAGAGCCTGCATCTCTGGAGAGGATGTCTGTAATGGAGCTTTGGCTCTTGGGGTGTTGCGACCGGTAGATTGCACTCCCAAACTGGACTCCAAACTGCTCAGTGGTTTAGCGTCTCTAGAGTTCAGTCGGCAGCACAAGTGGGTGGTAGACAGCGGCAGCAGCGGCTCAGTCACCAGTACAGTACATGACGGTGCCCTTGGAAGCAGTGGCAACATTGAAATCGTTAGCACTTCACAGACAGCCAAGGTTATTGTATCCGTGAAGGACGCTATGCCTGCAATCTTTTGTGGCAAACTCAAAGGTCTGTCAGGCGTCTCCACAAAGAATTTTTCTATTAAGTGTGACGCCAGTCAAGGGGCTTATGCTGCCCTGCCTAGATCACAAGGAGAGCAGCGGGGAGACCCCAATGACACACTTAAAAAAATCCCCAAAAATCGGGCGATTAAACTGAAGAAGGTCAGCTCCCAGGAGATCCACATTCTACCATTAAAGAAGCAGCGTCTGGCTGCCTTTCTGCCCAGGAAATAGCAAGCACTCTGATGTTGATGGTGTAAGCAAAGGGATGCCTGTTGGATGGAGGCAGAATGAATGAAATACAGTGCATTCAAAAGCTAGAAGGAAGGAAGGAAGGAAGGCAGGAGGGAGGACATCGAGAAACTGGGAAAGAAGGAGCGCAAGGAATTAGGGTTTGTTGATGTTAAATGCATTTCTGGCAGAAAGGAGGCTTAGACACTGTCTAAGCTGTCCTGAAATATTTAGGGGAAAGCTGTCTGCTTCTGCTTTGCCTGGTTGGCATTTGATCCATTCATTATAAAGTGATCATAGAGATTGTATAAGTGGCTGAGTCCACAAGAAATAGAATACACAAAGAGCTGAAAATGATAGACTCCCAACACTACTGAACAAATCGCTCGCTTTCTCCGCATTTAATTTCCCCCAAATCTGCACCTCTGCTATGCATTTTGATTTCGCTCACACATCCCGATGAATTATTCATGAATTCTCTAATCTAAACGTCCATTAATATGCATAAGCTCAGTTTAGAGACTGTGCCAGCTGCCAGAATGAAATCAGTTCTGTATTCCTCATAAAAAACACAATGTGACCGATTTAAATTCGTCTCCGTCTGTTCCTCCTCATACCAAACGCTGTTTACTGTAAGTACAGGACATTCCCCAGGTTTCCGTTTCCAAAACGAACTTTGTCCGAACAGATTTCCGGATTCACACGGGGTACTTCGCAACCTCCGTGCATTGCCCCCTGAACCGATAATCGCTGTATTAATCAGTGGATTGGCTAAGCAGAACATCTGCTTTCGATGGGGGGAGGGAGGGGGAGGGCTAGCGGTTAGCACAGCGAGCTAATAATGACTTGCCAAAGCGAAAAGTCCCTTTTTCATTAAGTTTGACGATCGGCAGAAATGGTCGTCAGTGGCAACAAAGCGCGGTTTTCATCTTTGTTTCTGGGGGGAGGGTGAGCAAGGGGGTGGGGGAACACACACACACACACACACGCTGCCCACCCATCTCAATTAGAACAAAATAATCACCAGGGGCTTGCACACAGGACAGTAAATGCAATTTAAAGAGGATTATTAATGATCTTTGTAAGGGCTTTATTTTGTAGAGATTTTATGAGCCCTCAGAACCGCAGTCCTGCATTCATCATTTCAGGCTTAACTGGTATTATTATCTAAACTTGTTTGTTATTGCAACTTCTAAAACTTGGAGGCGTACTTATTGCGCCATTAGCTTTTAGTTTTGTTGTACCAAACCCCTATGAAGATGACAACCAGTAAATCAAGTTGTTTGTATTTTATTTTGCGCTCCCCCTCCATTGCATCCGGCCTTGTGTGTGTGTGTGTGTGTGTGTGTGTGTGTGTGTGTGTGTGTGTGGAACAACTTTAAGGTAGTCTCTCAAGAGTTTTGTGATCGTAAGACGTAAAACATATATGATTTTTGCCCCCTCTCAGGTCTCACGGTCACGGTTACACCTTCATACCTGACCACTTGGGTGATCTCAGTCCCTTCTCCTAATCATATCTGTATTTATATCTGTTTAGAACACTTTATTTGTTCATTTCAACATATTTGTGTTTGGTTGCATATGCATTGTAGGTCATGTGTTGTCCCAACTGTGCTTCGGTTGTCAGTACTCTTACTGGAGTTGTGTGTGGTGACGATGAGGAGGGCGTTGCTGCTCTAAAATTCACTGTGTTAATTCACCCTTAGTGGCTAATCTTCATCCACAACCACCTCACTGTTTCCCAGTATACACTGCATTGCACATTTTAGTGCTTTCCTGCTCTAACACACACAATTTAATCTTGCAAAGGGCTTGATTTATGAGTTGATGTGTTGAGTCAGGTGTGTGTGTGTGTGTGTGTGTGTGTGTGTGAGATCAGCGAAACCTTAATCTGTCTCAAGACAGAATTGATGTCTAAAGCAGCATTGGGAAACCCTGCCTTAACGCAAGCATGGTTACTTTTTATTTATGTTTGAACAAGTCGAAAGGAATGAAGGATATAAAAATAAAGCAGTCAGAAGGCGGGAGATGAAGGATAGAAGAAAAAAAGAATCACCCTTTTAAGAAAGAATCGACCATGTGCCTCGGCTATTGTTTTTCCACTAGGCCGTTGCTAGCTTAAAAGGCTTAGCAGATCTTTGGATTTGGTCTGTGCCGCTCGGATTCACACACAACACTAATTTAGTCGAAGCCACAGGAACGCCCAACGAGCCGAAAAGCTCCTAACTAGACATGACATCAAAAAGCGCACTTTGAAGCTGAGCGAGGCCATTTTTTCCTCTCGAAACAATCTGTAATTCAATATCGTAAATGAACGGCTCTCTTTATGTGAAGTCGTACGCCAGGTTCTTGAACGCAGCACGGGGTAATTACGCCTGCCTCACAGTGTGTTTTCGTTCCTCTACGGCAGCGGGGAGGAGGAACGCTTGACCTTCAGTCTTTCGGCATGTTCAGAGCGCTGGAGTGCTTTTATTCGTGAAAGCAGCTCAAAGCTGAATCTCTTATCCACGGCCTTCCAGGAAAAAAAAATTAAAATAATAATAATAAAGAATTAACAATGTTTATTATAACCTTGATCTGAATGTTCTCTTCACTGCAAAATATGAATTTATTTAAAGTTTAATCCTAGCACAGAAGTAGCTTAAAATTGCCGCCAGATATTAAACAACTATTTAACGATTATTAGATTTCCTCACACGATCAGACACAGTGATTTTATACAGTGTACCATATAAAAATGTTCTTTCTTGGGGGGGGATTTTATTACGCTGTTGAAACTCATCAGTGTTAAGTAGCTGTAGATCTGTACTGTGTGAAATCAGCGTGCACCTACGTTGGGGAGAAAACACGCAACTATTGCACAAACACTGAATCCTTCTTATTGTATGTCTTGAGTGTGTGTGTGTGAGAGAGAGAGAGAGTGTGTGAGGGAAAAACCTGAGTTTATGATGTGAACCTGTCCTTCCTACTCAAAAGACTGTACATGAGTTTTGTTTTTTTGGTTCCTTTTTTGATATGTTTTGTAAATAATGGAGCAAGGTGTTAAAGATATAAATGAAAAATGAAAAAAAAAAAGAGAGAGAAGACGGCCATGTTTTTAAATTATTTATTTATTCTTATTTGTATCATTTAAAATGTGGAAGAAAAAAAAAAACGTGTACGTGAAGGGTGCATTACTTTTAAAAATGTAACATTAAAAATGTCTATTCACATCCGAACAAGTGTTTGAGCTTCTTTCGCATCTTCTACACAATGTGTTGTCTTTCTTCTTATTATTAATTTTTTTGCTTGTTTTTTTTTTTTTTTTGAAAATAGCATAGCGAATATTAGTTAACTATGGCACAGGAATTTATGAAAGAAAGTAAGAAGGGAAGAAAAAGCAGAGGCTAAACGGTGAAAACGGACCGATGCTACATTACAAAAACTGATTTCAAACAAAGTCTACTAAAAACCTGAGAGATCTCAGAAAAAGGAAAGCAACGGACAAGTCATCGTTGAAAGCGCAGTATAAAGTATTGAAGGCAGTACAAGATAGACTTTTGACGACGGCAGCCCCGGTCCATCCCGAGGGCTTCACATTTTCTACTTTCATATACAATATGTTCAGTTTAAAATATTTCTGTTTCTACAAAAAAACATGTACATTCCTGCTGCTGCTGCTGCATTTTATGGTGAAACCCATAATACACTGATGAACCCTGTGTCACGCTGTGATCCCTTTTTTTTTGTTGTTGTTTTTTTTGCTGACCTAAAAAAAAAAAAATCGGATGAGTGAATTACTTTTTTTTCACCAGCATTCCACAGCCATGAAGCATCTCTGACACCTCGATATAAAACACATCCCTTAAAAAATGTGGTCTTCATTGTTGGAGGAGGTGAGAAACACGGCAGGAGGTGAACCTGCAAAAACGGACCAGACAGAGAGGAGAAAAAAAAAACGGAAAAAAAAAAAAAAAACAGGATTTCAATGATCCCAGCTGCGCAATAAGAATATACATTATTTAAAAAGAAAAGAAATGTTCATGCAAATCTTTGGACACAAGGAAGATTTTACCGGAACAAGGATTATTATAACGGAAAAAAAACAAAAAGTCCTAAAACAAGTACAACTCCTAACGGTCCTTTGTGGCGGCCTGGGAAAACCCTTCACGTGATCAATCGGCAATGTTTCTCACAGGCTGGAGTAAAATCAGAATGTTTTTAATGTCTGGGTAACAGAACAATTGAAATCTGTGACCTGTTCCAGTCTGTTCTGTTACTGATTACAAACTAAATAAATGAGGCTCTACAGTACATGACTGTGCAACAATTTGAAATCCTTGCAGGCAGGCAGACAGAGAGAGAAACATTGTCCATATGTCAGAGAATAAACGATAAAAAAGTTCTACTCGACAGTTTTGAAGGTTCACAAAAAAATAAAAAAGATTAGCAAGTTATAAAAGCAGCATCAAGTGAAAGTCACAGGAACCAAGAGCAGTTTTTCTTCCCATCAACTGAACTGGCTTTCTATCAGGAAAAAAAACCTGCATTATTTAATGTGAGCAGAGAAACCAGCTTTCAGTTATCTCCTCTTTTACAGCCAAACTAAAAATATTGGCACCCTGGAAAGGGTTTCCGACAATGTTAGGCAAAGAAATTGTTTGTTACAACAAGATCCTAAAAATAGATAGAAAAAGACATACATTAAAACATTTCCACCTCATTTCTGTCAAAAAAATTTTATGCCCTTTGTATCGTCCACAGCTGGATCCGGTGGGTTTTCCCAAACCGCCACTCACACATTTATACGTAGGGATACAATTATATTAAGGATATTTCATGGAGGGAGATGATACACATTGGAGGGAAAAAAAAAAAAAAAGTATTAGATACACCAGGCTGCTTTCACAAAAACATCCTGACGTCTGTGAGTATTGATCAGTCGATATTTTGATGTATTGGTTTGGTTTCTAGAGTGAATGTTCTGCTCATCTGCACACAACTCATCTGCTTTCTTTTCCTGAAAAGTTATGCTTTTTAACATAAAATCCTCCTGTAAAACTACTGTATATCGGCGCTATACACAGTACTATTGTATACGTATATATATGGAGATTGAAACTACCGCTTTCACTTAACACCTGATACCAAAATGTCATTGCGGACTCAGCCTCGTGCATCCAAAAAAAAACAAAACAGGAACATTATACTCATATTTATATCCACCGTCCCAAGTGGAAACGTGACTTACAGTTATTAATAAAATACAACTCATTCGGATGCATATTAAGCGAATCATTTACAACTGATCCAGTTCAATGTTTTCCTACTTCAAAATACATAGATTTGATTTCTGCCTTATACGACATATACTGGGATTTGGTAAGCTGTGTAAGAGGTTGGAGCTGGGGGCTGATTTATGATCGGCTTCCCCCACGCTAGACACTGAAAAGTATAAATACAAGCATGCAGCACGGCAACCGTATCACTAAAATAAAAAATTATTAAAAAAGAAAAAAAAAAAAAAAACGGCGTTTATTTGACGTGGTGTTTGGTTTCTCGCAGGAGTGGACTGTCTCTATCGCAGCCAGGAGGTAGGGAGAAGAAATGTGTTCGTCACATTATGACATCACACTGATGCGAAATACAGACATCTTTAGGGAGGGGGTGGGGGGGTTGGGGGTGGGGGGTGTTTCAAAAGACGGCTTTCTTGCAGATCCGAACCGGCTGAGGATTGAAGCGAAACAAAGAAAAACTATAAGACAGAGTGGAACATAAACATGAAAAAAAAGAGAGAAAAGGACAGGAAGATGCACATATATATGACAGATGGGTTTTCTGCTATGCTGCTTGCGCCTGGTACCCACGTAGCCGAACCACACACCGAGAGAGAACGACGTAAAACAATATCAGTCCGGTGGTGGCTCTGCGCGGTGGACGAGGACTGCCAGTAGACCTGTTTGTGAGAAAATAAGCAATATGTGCAGATCTACGGAGTCCAATTCTGCATCACTTATCACTCTTCACTCTCTCTCTCTCACACACGTGCGTTCGCTTTCGCTCTCTCAGTGGCAGGTAGTGTGTGTGTCTGTTTTTATTGCTGCCCGGATCTCTTGCTGTGTCCATCCCAGAGTTTACTCCTGACGCGAGTCTGTTGTCCGTCATCCCTTGTTGTCTTGTCTGCTGCCTTGTTCGGATGAAAAGCAGCACTCGTCCGTGACTCTGTGTCTTTAGCTCTGTCCGGCGCTGTGCTTCATCCAGTCTTTTAAACCTAATTCAGTACTGCTGAGCTCAACCCAATACTGAGTCTAATCGAGTACTGCAAACTTGACCAGTACTGTACCTATATAAGCCTGCTTTTAATCCTGTACTGTGTGTGTATGCGTGTGTATGTGTGCTTATGTGTGTGTTTAATCCTCTCACTGCTTGCCCTGTTTGAGTCTCTCGATGTGGTAGCAGAGTTTGAGGGCGGGGCCGAGCTTCAGGCCCATGTACTTCATCACCATGTCGCTCCTCAGAAGCATCAGGGCTTTACCGTCAATCTCCTACACAGAACAGGGGAGAGAGAGAGAGAGGGAGGGAGGGAGGGAGGGAGAGGGAGGGAGTGAGGGAGTATTAGTGACTCCAGACAATAGTACTGCAGAACATTATTTCAACCCATGTGACCTGGAAACTCATTCAAACAAGTTTACAAGCATTATATACCATTATACACTTACACCATTATAATATTATAAACCACTATACACCATTGTACACCATTATCCATTGTTATACCCCGTTATACACCCCTATACGCCAGTATATGGAATACATCAGACGGAAACTTGAAAGCACTTTTGTAAGTCACTCTGGATAAGATTGTCTGCCAAATGTGTACATGTAAAAAATGCAAATGTGTATACCACTATGCACATCATACTCTACTATACACCACTATACACATCATACCCTACTATACACATACCCTACTATACACCACTATACACATCATACCCTA
>JAQMYG010000015.1:23125267-23143656 GCA_030014215.1 Clariallabes teugelsi
TTGCAGATAGTTTATGTTCACATACAGCTACATGACACACTGCATGAAAGATCATATTTGAAAACGCATAATAGGGGAACTTTAAGGCATTTTCTTATCCAGTTCTTCGCAAAACTTGAAGTTGAACTTTTCAGGAATTCCTTTTTGCTGAGTTTTATTTAGGATATCCACGAGAAACTGAGTGCTGCATCCTTTTACAGTGGCTGGATGACTAGCGAAAGTATAGCCTCACTGTGGAGCGGGCCAGATCATAGGATATTAATGAATCCCAAGAAAGAACATCAAGTGATTAGCAGAAGCACCCAACTAATGTGAGTAGCAGATTTAAATAGTTGATGTTCTAAGCAGATGTTTGTTTGCTTGACTACATCCTGGTCGATTACGTTCCCATTGATTCTGAATCGATCAATGCACATTGCGGTTTTCTTATTTCAAGGACAGCAGTTGCTCATGTAATGATCCCACCACTTTATATAAGGGTTGTGCTAATGCTGTAAATTCCTACCTAAAATATCACTGGAAAACTCCACTTCGTGAAAACTCTTATAGTTAAATGGATCAGGATGAAGTAATCTCTTGCCTTGCTTCTGGTAGCCAGCAGTTTTGCAGGTGAGATTCAATGCACATTACATCAGAAACCTCATGCAATTCCCAGAGGAGACTGGTGATTCTCAGCATATGTTGCGAACCAGCTTTCATTCTCCTTCAGGCTTCCCCTACGCATTGCGCATACTGTACACAGCTGTCTGGAGTTCCACTGAGCCCAATATCATCCTGTGATTGGGAGGAACTACTGTAGCTGGGACCCAAACACTGGAAATCTGACTGGAAATCACCTTTACCACCAATCCTGATGAGGATGGTCTCTTCCATGGTGACCTCACTCATAGGGCACAAGTGATATGGTTTGCCATATCACCATACTGTAGTTGATGGTATCCTGTGGACTTGACAGTCATGAGACCTCAACCTGATGGGACACCTGTGGGAGATTTTTTTCTGGGAGCTTCAAAATACCTTTTTACCAAATTCTTATGGAAGGAGTGTCCAGGACCACAATTCCAGAGACTTGAAGAATGTCCATTGTCGCTCATGTTGCCCCAGCATCACTTTTTAACAGATTATCCGCTCTGTTATGTTTAGCATAGAAATGCACCCAATGTACAGTAGGGAAAGATTCCACTAATATTATTAAGATTGTTATTATTAGTGTTGGTTAGGACGGTTCTGGTCACCCCCAGGTTAACAGTATTGGGCCCCCGGGAAAGTCTTTAACCCTACGGCCATACAAAATCACTCTGCTGTTGCCGGTCCCAAAGGCGGGATAAGAAAGGAGGGTTGTTGGGCATCAATTGGACTTTATGTTTCCGTGGACATCATCAGTGACCTCTTGATACGATATCATCATGATACCTCGATTTATATTGCACTTCTATAAGTATCACGATTTTATAAATATGCAGAATCGATGTTTATTTTTTCCCCTTATTTTGTTACAATTCTAAACATCCAGTGTGCTGTGCTGCCTGCCAGTGCGTGAATAGTTTAGAGTGCACCACCTGTAGGATTATACAGGAACTGCAACATTTCACCAACTCAAATGCAAACGTATAAATTAAGAATGAATTTTTGAAATTCCGTTCTGGCGAAACATGAATTGCCACACGAAAGAATCACTGTATATCACTGAATCGATTTTTTTCCTCCTATCTCTAATGTTTATGCACCATTTAAACGTAGCTAGCATTAACAACTTAGATTAGTTGCCTTGAAGTAAAGGGTGTATTTTCGTGGTTTCACTTATTGTTTCTGTACAGCTGTACAGTCTTCATTGCTTCTTAAGAACAACATCTTGGGTTAGAGCTGTTATTTTTCACTCACCTGACGTTGCCTGGAGACGTTTCTTTTTCTCACCTACCCAGCATTTGCTACATTAAAACTGCTAACAGTGAATTCCATGTGCTGAGTTTTATGTTTTGTCCTGTGTAGGCTGCTTGGATTGTACAGTACAGTAGGAAGATGCTGTGTTTCCTTCTCTTGATACAGACGCTTGTGAAACGCATCCACTAGTTATTAATTCGACAGTTTGTGTTTGTTTGTTAGCATTGAAATGTGCACTGGTAGAAGTGGAACTTGGGATCAGATGTAAATGAGCACAATGTCAGAATGATAACGACACATTCAGAACGATACGCCATTCTCCATATTTGAAATACAGCCTTTATAGTATACATAGTGAAAATATTGCTGGGTTCATTGCATGGCTCCCACTAGGGCGAAAAAAAACATGAACTCAATGGATTTCACTTTTACTCCTGGTTTCCTTTTTTTCTTTTATGTTTTTCTTAATTTTTATAAATGGGAAGCTTTTTAGGTGCATAATGGAAAATGGAATATATTTGATTATATGAGCCACTTAAAAAAATAAAAATCAACTTATTCTGTAGATCATTTGAATAAATAAGCTTTTAAGCTTTCTTTGTTTTGCGCACACACACACACACACCCACACACACACATACACACACAGAGACCTACAAATGCAGCAATTTGATAAAATAAGAAAGAATATTATTGGATTATTCTTATCAGAGGCAAAGCTTGGGATCGTTGGTTCTGATTAACAACCGTGCCGTAAAAAAAAACAAAAAAACATTGGCATGCCTTTTGTCAGAGCTGATTCACCACCGGCTCTCTCGCGGCGAGCGGTGCTGTGCCTCTGGACGGTGCGAACGAGCAGCATCGTGTTCTTCCGCCGCCTCAGCGACAGCAGCCCACATCGCCTGGCAAGGGGTCGATGCTGAATTCGGTCCTTAAAGTGGCAGGAGATATAAAGAGACACATAGACTCGAACGTAAACATTTTATTACAGTACGACTTGACATTTTCAGAGCAATTAAGCTCATTTGAGTCGATTATTTCTGTTTAGCGTACGTACATGCGTGTGTGTGTGTGTGTGTGTGTGTGTGTGTGTGGGTATGTGGGTGACATCAAAGACAATTGAGATTCGGTTCCTGCTTGTGGGTTTGACAACATAATAATTTTTCACACTAATCCGAATGCGCTTTACCTTGCTCTCGCACACAATCATGACAGCCAGAATGAAAAGTTAAAGGAAAAAAATTTTTAAATGTCAAACTATATAATTATTACAAATTGTTTAAATGCTTATCATTTTTATATTATTATTAATTAACGTCTTTTATGGCTTCAGTTTCAGAGTGATTTAGCTCTCGTCATCGCATACATCACTGACTAGCCGAGCCGAGTCGCTGCACTAACAACACGACCGGGTCATATATGGTAGCAACATTGCATTATGGGACTTTAGGTTCAAACTTTGCAACTCCACCGCAAAGTCTATACAGAATTCAATTTTTTTGTTTGTTAATATGACATCCTGTATAATTCATAACATTCTATTTTAATTGTATTTTATTCTGTAACATTTTGTAAATATTGTAAATTTCCAGCCAAAACTTTTACATTTTACATTTTTATTTTATTGAAATTATTACTTTGATTGTCCTTTCCAGTGTAATTTATTTAATCGTAGTAAAATCTTTCTATTTTAGGTCACAAGGAGTCGTATAAGCATTTCACTGCATATCATACTTGTGTATGTGTCGAATAAAATTAGAATTTGGATTTCAGCGGTACCTCGGCATACGAATTTAATCCGTTCGGGAGGCGAGTTCTTAAGGCAAAACTTTGTATTGTGAAACGCATTTTCCCATTGGAAATAATGTAAATGCAGATAATCTGTTCCAGCCATCCAAAAATATTACCAATATTACCAATTTCTGAACCTATAATCATATTTTTTCATATAAAAACAAAAAATCAAAACATTTAGAAAATACATGTAAATTAAGTCAAATATGAAATAAATAGAGGTTAAATCTCAATCAACCCAAATTTATGGTTCCTAAAGTGTCTCCCTTTTCTTCTTGCTACCGTCCTTGCCAACATCCTTGGGACCCATGGTGCTACTGTATGTCTTCACTAAGTGTTGCACAAAATGCAAAAAGAAACCGACAGAACATAATGTAAACTTGCTTCCCATTGCTTTCCAACACAGAAAATGCTTCAAGTTTTAAGCGGCTTTCGGACATACATGCGACTTATACCATCTCACCTCTGCAGAGTCGGTGCGGTGGCAGTATTGGCGTAGTGATTACGTTTACAATCTTTCCATGCGAAATATTAAACATAATAGTTTTTTTGGCGGCCCTCATGGAAGCTATAAGATACTTGTATTGCACTGCGAGCGCAGATCCACATTACAGCATACTCGGGCACAATTCAAACCAAATAAGAAAGCCAACTTTACCTAAACCTGGAAGTGGGCCACTATTTAGGTTGCGATGTCATCAGCACCACGCGTCACTTCCAGTATTTGCATATTCCCAAATAATAAAGTAGGAGGACCGGTGAGAGGGTCGCTCTTGACATTTTCTCCTAAATATCACTCGTCTTGGATGAAGGTCGACTTCCTCGTACCCTTCTTCGCTTTGTGTGCCTCAAAAACCAGCTAGGAGCGTACTGCCACCTGCTGTATCGGAGAGAGTGTGGTTGCGCAAGTGTACTCGGAATGATACAGAACAATATTTATTAACCATGTGAAATTGGCTTTCGGACGTACGTGGGGGCAAGAAAGAGGAGAACAATCATACAAGAGCATGGTACGAAGCAACCAGTCGTACCCTGAATGTTACTGGAAAAATCCAACAATAACAGTTGTCGCTTGCCTTCACTGATGTAGAGGGACGGCAGCTACACCACTTTGTGTCTTTCCTAGATGGTCATCTTGACATGATCGCGGCTCAAAGGGTCAGACGTTTCTAAAGGTCATTTTTAATAGCTCGTTATCGCTTCGTCGCGTCTTTGTTCTACATTTCACCGGCTCTCTGCTGCTGAGAAGAAGTCTCGTCCGAATGACTAACGCTGCCTGCAGTTCCACTCTTTGTTTTATGGGAAATAAAGAGATTTATACACTCAGGTGTGCAGGATGAACGCATTTTTAAGATATATATATATATATATATATATATATATATTTCCATTTCTGGTGTCCTTAAGTGCCAACTCGTGCCTCACATTCACTCCTCATAGACGCCGTGGACGAGCATCCGGATGCCTCTGCAGAGATTGAGCAGACTGGAACGGAATCACCTGACGGTTTCTCTGAGTCAGAGTTGCGCAATGGTTTTCATTCAGCAGTGACCTTAAAGCCCTGGCATACACTCGCAATTCATGAAGAGGCATGTTTACCTCTGTCAGGAAGCAAAAAGAAGAGGAGGGGGGTGTGTGTGTGTGTGTGTGTGTTTTAATCTGCTTTTGGACTGAGAGAGACAAAAATGCAGCAGTGCTAGAAATGACTTTTAAGTTTTTGGACGAGAAATAAAAGGAAGAATGCACAGTTTTGTCGTTTGTTGGTTCGAAGAGGAATTCCTCTCTTAGGTTTTGAAGCGGTTTCTGGAAAACGAGTGGAAACAGAAGCTAGTCTCAGAAATTCCACCTCTATTTCTCTCCATTCTCTCCAAGTGTTTTATTCCTTTTATACCACAGCAGTTTGCTAGTCACCACAGCGTTCCCTCTGACTGAGCACTGACACTGGAGACTCCTTCCAAATCTAAAAAAAAACAAAAAAAAAAACACTTTAATGTGGTTACATTTTATAAAAAATGTTACATTCTGAAATCTTTGGTTAGATTAGTACCGATTGATACAGGACTGATACACCATGGTGGTGTAGTGGTTTAGCACTGTCACCTTACACCGCCAGGGTCTGGGTTCGATTCCCGCCTTGGGGTCTGTGTGCATGAAGTTTGCATGTTCTCCCTGTGCTCCCTGTGTTGGGTTTCCTCCGGGTACTCCAGTTTCTTCCCACAGTCCATAGACAATTGAGGCTAATCGGCGTTCCCAAATTGCCTGTAGTGTGTGAATATCGCCCGGAGATCCTGCCACGGTTGTAAAAATGAGAATAAATACAACAGTCACCATTGGTTGGACTACAGACAGTCCTAGATGGATGGTTGGATGGACTGATGCAGAAAAAAATTAGAAGTGGAAGGAAAAAAGAAGATTAAAGGAGATTTTTTTTTCTTTCAATTCCAATGAAATACCATAATCATCAAGAGATCATGACTGAGGTCTGCGACATACTGTTAACAGTTCGGTTTAATAAGCACCCAGGATTCCACCCACATTCATTTGGCTGGTTTTTAATAGCAGTTGATATGAAAGTGATGTACAGCAGAGAGTGGTCAAAAAAACACATTAAAATACAGATTGACATTTACAGAAGACTTCAAACATAGTCGCAGTAAAACATTTAACCGGTGCAAACGTTTCAAAGAAGGCTGAAGTTCCATGAATGACGATCCCAGGTACGAGGTGGCTCTGAGACCACTGCAGTCGTTTCCGGCAACATTCAGCGTGTGGAACGCCTGATCTTTGAAAATCGACGGGTAACTTGTCGCGGAAAAGACGCGTCTGTCTGTGTCAACAGTATACACACCGACACCACTTGCACATTACAGGAACTCGTCTGGGATTTATTGCCACGTCCCCTGTAGAGTCCTGACCTCGCTCCTAGCCAATTCAACACGTTTAAAGGAGTTCCTGGGAGGCCAGTGTTTCAGACATGCTGAAAACGCCAGCGTACTGAGAAAACGTTCTACCTTGATGGAATACAATCACTAGTGAAACACTGAGATAAGTGCATTAGTGTAGCAGGGGATTATATAGAGACATAAAGGGAGTTTTTACTCTCATACACTGTGTTCTGTTATTCTGTACAATCAAAAATCCCGTTTTTTTAAATAGATTACTATCAAACCTACTGTTTTAACACCACCCCAATCTGTGCCAATTCTGTGTCTTTCTGTGTTAATTCTGTGTTAAAACTGATAATAATTTTATATTTTTTCCAACCTTGAGAGAAGATTCCATCCAGCTGTCATTGCATTTCATTTTCTTTTTAGATCATAATGTTTAATAATGAAACATCACTTTAAAAACAAAAAAAACAGTGTTTGTTTTTCCATCAACACCATAACCGTTCATTTCTTTCCCCCTCAGATGTGAGTGTGTACATAAGGCGAGTATGCAGAATGTTCAGCGGCCCGTTCTGACTGGACCACCTGATGCCAGGCCACCACATGCCCACCTGTAACCCAGAAGACAACCTTTCATCCCCTCGAGCTCCGCTTCTCTCGGACAACCACCATTCGTCTTGATGAGGAACCCTGCCACCGGTGATGTGATGAACAAGTTTGAGGTGCTTGGGATCGTTGGGGAAGGTGAGACGTCTCTGAGTTTAAAACGTTCACTCGGACATCCGGAAAGTGGCAGTTTTATTAACAGCTGATGGTTTTCGAAAGTTGATATTATAACATATTTTACTTGGAAAAACTAAATTCTTACTTAAAAAGGAGACTAAGCTAAAAATATGAGCAGAAATTTAGCTTTTACACTATTTTATATTTATCATAATTAACGACTATAAAATTAAGCAATTTAGTATTTGTTTTAAAATTAAGCAATTTAGCCTTAATAATCACAAATAAATGCTTACATAAAGGTTAAATTAATATAATATAGAATAATATAATATAATATAATATAATATAATATAGAATAATATAATATAATATAATATAGAATAATATAATATAATATAATATAGAATAATATAATATAATATAATATAATATAATATAATATAATATAGAAATATAATGTCTATATTATTTTGGATGGAAGACAAACATTATTATTATATGTTTTATTATTTTAACTTTTATTATTATTATTTCACAAATGGAAGTAGGTTATTTGTAGGTGATCATATTAAAATAGCTTTTGGTGACATTTCTTACAAAACAGTTTTTGCCACTTAACAATGTTATTCAAACATACTATATATTCTTTTTTTTCCTGCACTTATTATAAAGTACTTTTTGATATGAAGTCATGTCTGTGATGTTTTGGTGAAAGATGCCATTAAATTAGACTACTGCTTAATCCAAAAACCACACTTAGAAGTCCCGGGATCCATAACCAGGAAGGGAACTTTAAAAAAATAAAAAATAAAAAGTACAGTGCATCATCAAACATAAAAACAAGCACAAGATGGATAAAAGAGGAAGAGGAAATAACGCTCAGGAATGCACACCTTACAGAGAACAGGATTTTGCTGCAGGGAATTAAAACAATAGGGTGCACACGGTAGGAAAACCAGACAGGAGTGAAACCAGGCAAAAGAACACCCTTACAGGATGAAACTTGAATTCATGAGAAATCTTTTACAGAAATTTACAGTTAGATGGAAAGTTTTAAGACGCTTTGTTATGAGCTCTTATACTCCACTCAATCGTCCTTGAGATGCTTCTACAGCTTGAGTGAAGTGCACATGCCTAATTGAATTCACTAGATGGAATTAGAAAGGCACCATCTATATATTGTGTGGGCAGCACGGTGGCGTTAGCACTGTCGCCGTGCGCCTCCAGTGTCTGGGTTCGGCTCCCGTCTCTGTGTGCATGGAGTTTGCATGTTCTCCCAGTGCTTGGTGGGTTTCTTCCAGGTACCATATTGCCTATAGTGTATGAATGAGCGTGCTTGCCCTGCGATGGATTGGCACCCTGTCCACCAAGTCTTGTGCCTTAAGTCTCCTGGGATAGGCTCCAGACCCCCCTGTATACAGGATAGAGCGGTGTAGACGAGGAGTGAGCGAGTATGTGGTGTACGTCAGAGTGAAAGCAATGCCTTGAGGTCGGGAGAATTATCTGTAGACCTGTGAGACAGGATTGCATCAAAACACAGATCTGGAGGAGCATTAAAAGCAACCAAGAGCGCGGTAATCTCCATCATTCTCAAAAGGAAGAGATTTCTCGGATCTGGCCACCCAGCCAAACTGAGTAATCAGAGATGAAGGGTGTTGGTCAGGGAGGTAACCAAGAAGCTAAGGGTCATAATTAATAAGATTCTGGAGATGGGAGAGCTTCACAGAAGGATCACCATCACTGCAGCACTCCACCAATCAGACCTATGTGGTAGAGAAACCAGACAGAAGCCATTCCTCCTCACTAAAAGGCACATGACAGCCGGCAGCAAGTTTGGCAGAAGGTCTCCTGAAAGACTCTCTGGTCTGGTGACACAATTCCCCACGCCATGTGCGGAGGAATCAGGCCCTGCAAATCATCTCTTTAAAACCATCAATACAGTCTAACATGGTGGTGGTAGCATCATGCTGTGAAGATGTTTTTCTGAAACTGGGACTCGGAGATTTGTCAGTTCAGAGGGAAAAATCGATGCAGGAAAAATAAAGAGCCATCCTGAGGGCAACCTTCTCCAGAGTGTTCGGGATCTCAGGCTAGGGCGACGGTTTACATTTCAGCGAGACGACGACCCGAAGCATACCGCCAAGAAAACACAGGAGCGGCTGCAGAACAACTCTGTATTAAAAGAAAAATAGGCCTGCCGAAGGTGCTTTAACCGAGTACTGAGTCATGGGTCTGTTTTTTTCCCACTTTGTCACGGTGGAATGATGGAAATAATAAGAATGTGAATTCATTTTAAGATGTCTGTGCGTGGAACATAACAAAATGTGAAAGAGTCGGAGAACTTTCCATCGGCACTGTAGGTAATATTTAAGGGGGTTGAACGGACAGATGAAAAGTCGTTGTTCTCATGATGAAGTTTTTCACATAAAAGAAATATTTGAATGAACTGAAATAAAAATGAAGTAAATAATGCTCTTGGATTATTCATAAGAAAAGCTGGTATCTGTATGTACTATCGATACTTACTGTAGTGAATTATCATCATTATTATGAATCATCTCGTTGAATTGTTGTATATATTTCAGTTGGCCTTTATTGTCATTTAGTTTTTTTTTTTTTTATAAAAGGCAACTCTTTCAAAGCTGAAATGACATTTCTGTAAGTGGTTTCGATGCAAAATGATTAAATCTGTATCTGTCAACAGTTCCCGGCATCCCCTTCATCTTATAATAAACCAGCTTAAACAAAGCAAAGCCATGGTGGGGCTGCACAGAGACAGCGTTCCTCCTCCGTGTTAGCGCTGTAGTGCACTTAAACCCTATGCCCCCCCCCCCCCCCGCCCCTCTTCACTTACAGTACACCACATCCGTTTTCTTTACATTTTACATGAGGACACGGGAGAAAGTGTCTGGGGACGCGGCTATTTTTACCCGTCTTTCTGTTCATTTACTCGACTCTGATACGTAATGAGTGAGAGTGAGAGGGGAAGCTGGGTAGACCTGATCGGGAAGCACACCACCGAGGTACAGTTCACTGTTCGCTTATACACATTCGAAAACAATCACATACAAGGTGTCTGAGGTCTACAGTTTAATCATTTAGTCAGATGGATAGATAGACAGAGAGAGAGAGAGAGAGAGAGACTTGACCACCGGCAGATGGACTGGTGGACCTGAGGACAGACAGATAGATTGATAGACTGAGACAGGCACTGATAGATGGACAATACATAGACAAATAGACAGATAATTACACAGATAGATAGATAGATAGATAGATAGATAGATAGATAGAAGAACTGACAGACAGTTGGACAGAGAGACAGACAGAAATGCGGCTAGACTGACAGACACTGACAAACATGGATTAATGAACGAATGAATGAGTTGGTTAGTTAGTTAATTCATTAAAATGCAAAAAGATAGAAAGATATGTGGACAGACAGACAGACAGACAGACAGACAGGTTGATAGAGATATACAAATAAAAATTCTAATATGCAGATACAAATAAAGACGGACAAACAGGTAGATAGATGTACAGACAGATAGACGGGAATGCAGATAGATAAAGAAACAGATATGCAGACAGACAGTTGGACAGAGAGACAGACAGAAATACAGATAAACTGGCAGACACTGACAGACGTAGATTACTTTAATAGTTATATTAACTAGTTAGTAAGTTAGATAAATAGATAGATAGATAGACAGACAGACAGACAGACAGACTTGACCAGGCACTGGCAGATGGACTGGTGGACCTGTGGACAGACAGATAGATTGATAGACTGAGACAGGCAATGATGGATGGACAATACATAGACAAATAGACAGATAATTACACAGATCGATAGATATCGATAAATAGATTAAGAAACAGAATTACAGACAGACAGTTGGACAGAGAGACAGACAGAAATACAGATAGACTGACAGACACTGACAGGCGTAGATTTACTAATAGCTCGATTACCTGGTTAGTAAGTTAGATAGATAGACATACAGACAGACAGACAGATGTGGATATAGATATACAAATATAAATTCTGATATGCAGAAACACAAAGACAGACAGACAGGTAGATATATGTACAGACAGACAATCAGACAGATAGATAGATAGACAGACAGATAGATAGATAGATAGATAGATAGATAGATAGATGAGTTGTTATATTCTCTGAATCTCAGATGGAGTGCTCTTGGGATTGTAGTGGTCTACGCAGGTGCTATAACACCATTATGTTCGAGCCTATGACGTGAGCCCTCGTAGTGAGTGTTTTTTCCCTTTCATAGTCAGTGAGATATAAACACAGTGTGTCTCGCCTGCGTACTGTGTGTCTATACGCTGTACTCTGTATAACACCGTTACACTGTACCTCTGACTCTTTAATGCATTCGGAATGTCAGCGACTCGTACGTACAGGTGCGTCTCTACCTGAAAGGGTGCGATGCTACGAGACGGGTTGTTATCGCGTAACGGGTCGCCATGGTGATGTAGACACTGTAGGTCGGGGTTGGAGTGATCAGATGGAGGGGTGGTGAATTTCATGGTATTAATTGTTGTTTACTCGGCGAGGGCTGCAGGAACACCAGCGAGGATTCGTTGTAATTATTGTTGCGCGGTGAAGTAAATGATCACGAATCGGGTTGATTTTTGACAGGGTGCTGCGCCGAGGTGGATGTGTGTCTGTGTATGTGTGTGTGTGTGTGTGTGTTTCCGCACTTCCCCGTCACCGTGCAGGATGATTTTTAATTACGACCCTCGGGCGTTTTTTCGGCACTCAAGGTGCAAGAAGATGATAAAACGAGTGCTTGTGGTGGAACCGACTCTCTGATACACGACATACTACAGGGTTAGGTTGTGTGTGTGTGTGTGTGTGTGTGTATTTTAACTCATGTTTTGGCAGTGATTATAGCCTGCTGTGTGTTCAGCTGTCAGAGGAGTGGATTTCATTCTGTTTTTGGCCCCAAGCATAACCCTCTCCTTAGCCTGGCTCATCTCCGGCGTTGCATTATTAGCCCAGTGTATTAGTTCTAATATAAGTTGGATTTTGTCAGAGTGGACGCTAATAAATTCCCTCTCACACATAAACAGCACACACACACACACACTGCTCTTGCCATTATTAATACTGTATAACCTACACTACCACTTGTTCTGCTCTGTAACACCATTAAGTTGCAGGCGATGTATTGAGCCCAGTAGCTAAAAAGCTAGTCGTGCCTAGTTAGCATTAATGTTACTATAATTGTACACTTGGTGCGATTTTATTAGCCGTATTTTGAATTAGCGAACAGTTTAATATGATAATAGGAGGACTCCGTGAACCTGTGTAGTGCGACTAGGCACCGTGGAGGCCCCTACTATCCCATATAATACTAAGGATTTTTTAATTAAACAAAAATTTTAATTATTGTGCCGTATTAATATGACGTCGTCCTCGATAATAATGATAATAAATATATAAATCCTTTTTCAAGCTCGTTTTTTTTTTCACGATCCAGCGAGACGCAGTGACTTATGGGAAGTTTTTCATTCCCTTTTCCGGCGAAGTGAACAACTGTTGTTCACTCGTTCCCTACAACGTTCGCTGTTCCCTTTGAACCAAACATTTTCGCTCCCTGCGGTTTGGAATCACACTTAACATGGCAGAACACCCTGTGAAGTGGACTACGTAGGGTACTTCAGGCAGATCGGAACGACCCTGTTGTATTTGTTCCCATTTTTACAATCGTAGTAGAATTCACGCGCTACGGGCGATTTGGGAACGGCGGTTAGTCTAATCTGCAGGTCTTTGGACTGTGGGAGGAAACCGGAGTACCCGGAGGAAACCCACCAAGCAGGGGGAGAACATGCACACAGACCTCGAGACGGGAATCGAACCCAGACCCTGTGGATGCGAGGCGACTGTGCTTGACCGCTAGTTCCACTAAAAGGAGGACCAGAGTGAACAAAGAGTTTGAAAATGGGGACAAGAGACAGGACAGCTGTTAGATATCCACGGATATACCGGAGTAACCTCGTGGTGTAACGGTGCAGGTGAAAATCTCAGCTTCATGCAAATAAGATGCAAAGATGTACGATAGTACACGATGCTAACATAATGACTTCAGGTTCATTCAAGTTTAGGTTAAAGAAAATGTTTTAGTGCCGTCTCCTCATTTCATTTGGATCAGAGATCAGCCCAGGATGCCGCGACTCGTCCCCCCGACTGGTAGAGTGACGCGAACACCCTGGCACGTGCGGCAGTTCACACTTCACGCCGCATTGAGCCGATGAGACCGGAGGTGCGCTCAGGCAAACTGATCGCGTCTCTCAATCGCCTCACAGGACATGCCCAATATGTGTGTGTCTGTGTCTGTGTGTGTGTTTTCATCATGGTGAGCTGGAATTATCGAGCGGCAGCAGACAGGTCAAGATAATTACACGCGCACTGAAAAGGTGGTCTGTCGCCCGATGCATAACAGACATGGACTTGTCTAGATTCAATTTATTCGAAAGAAATCAGTTAGTTCCTCATGATTAGGCTTGTGTGATGTTGATTTTTAGATTTTTTTTTCTTCTCTACTTTCAGAATTAATAGCCGGGAAAATGAACATTTCCATCATTTCAGGTTTACCTGAAGAGCTTTAATATTTGAAGTCGTTCTACTGTAGTAAGGGTTTCAGTGGAGTGATACACAAAGTGTGAGGGGGTGTTCAAGTCAAACCGGGACTTTTGATTGTACAGAACACTGTTTATTTTTCTATATGATCCGCTGCTACGCTAATGCACTTATCCCGGCGTTTCACTAGTGCTTGGCCGCCATCAAGGTAGAAAGTTTTTTCAGCAGGCCTGAGCCACGATCAGAAACACTGGCCTCCCAGGAACTCCTTTAATGGCCCAAACATGCGGAAAGAGCTTGAAGCAACTGTCAGGTCTGTACGGAAGCCGAGTTACAGTAAAGGTCAAGTGCTGTTGGAGACATTGTGTTTTTAAGCATCAGACGTTCTACTCGCAGAATGATCACGCAAACAAGTGCACTGTGCTCCAAACTTTAACCATGACCGCCTTCTTTAAAATGTTTGCCCCATTCAAAAATTTCAAGAGTCTCATCACCGTACTGTTCTCGACGTCTTCTGCAAATATGAATCAGTTTTACGTCCTTCATTCATCAAACTTATCACAAGTCCCGGTTTGACTTGAACGCCACTTGCACCAAAAAAAAAAAAAGAATGAAAGAAAGAAAGAAAAAAGGCCAACCTGTGATAATGGATTGTGGAATAAAATAACCCGGTCCATGAGTCATTATCTCTGTTTGATTCATACATTTCCACACCAGGCTAAATCTTTTATTTCTCTTAGCTAAATCCCCGGATGGTTAAGTGCTTTCCTGTATTATGCTCCTGCTGGAAGAGTGGCGTTAAGAAGCCTAGCAGCACTTTCTCAGCTGTTTCTTCCTCTAGAGTATGACTTTAATCAGTTTAATTAGGCCTTTGCCGTTCAAGTGCTAATGGAGTTTTAGGCTGAACTGGGAGCGCGAGATGAGACGCGTTCGATGCCGGATGAAGCCGCGTGATTACATCTGAAAGTGATAATGCGTCTGACTGCTGGTGCGAACACGCAGCAGCATGGAACCCTGTGTCTTAAAATAACACGTGGACGATGTTTCTTTTGGATCCCTTATGATCACTCTATCTGCGATATACAGTACGTACAGTATGATCCATATTATAGAAGAGAATGATGATGACCTTTATCCTTTCCTCACAACACGGTGACTGTCGTGGGCGTGAACATTGATGTTCCATCTTCACATCTGATGTTAAAAAAAGATGTTATTCTGGCTAGTGTACTCTATTTATCGTCTGTTGATAGGTTTAACCGTGATGCGAAGGCATGGTGCTGGAATTCATTTTGGTCCCTGCCCAAATACCAAATACCATTCATACTCCTGATTCTTGAGCGATCACTTGTTCACGCTGTACAAAACAATCTCTTCTCGCACCTACATTAGTCAGTACATTAGTCCAAATATAACTTTTAAAAAAAAAATAGCCCAGACATGAGAGTTGCTTTTGAAGGCCTTCCAAGCTAAGAACTTTCACTACTGCCAGTTTATTACTGTATGTCTTATTTAATAACAGTGTGATGTAGTGTTATAACAACAACAAACAATCCACCCAAGTCAAGTCAAGTCAAGTAGGCTTTTATTGTCATTTCAACAACATGAGCCATTTTTATCACAAGTCCCGGATTGACTTGAACGCCCCTCGCCCTTATGATGAGTCACTCATGATATTAACCGGAAATCAACAATTTATGAGATCCCCGTCTTGCACTTTTTTTTTTTTTATCCCTCTCTGGATCCTTTCAAACTCCTGAACTCCCGAAAACCATCTATTGTACACACAAGTTCACAGACGCCCACGATTGACTCGTGTCGCTCTAATCGACAGGGGGACAGAGCGACTGACCCGGAGAGCACGGACAATTATGCTCTTCTGGACTCCTAAGAACTCCCATTATATCCCCAGACACTGAGGTTATATAAAGTCTAAGCCGTCTCCTATGACCTCATCTCCCATGCAGAGTTGCAAGCCAGATAATGAGCAGGATTTTCAGCCTTGCATCTGTAATTGGTGCGACCGTGGTACAGGTGTCTACGTCCTATATGGTCTTGGCTTTGTTAGCGGCGTTCGTAGCGCACAATAGAGGCGCCGAGATATCGATCCAGGCTTTGTTGGAATCGGTTTTTAGTTGCTTTTTATTTAAAGTCGTATACTAGTGCTCTAAATGAGTCATGAATGCTGATATCCCAAGAACACTCGGTGGGAGGTCACTAAGTAATGTTCTTTGAACTGTCTGGTTTGACTGAGCAGCCTCAGTGGAGTTTTATCATGCTTCATGACCTTCTCACTCACTCACTCATCGTCTATACCACTTTATCCTGGTTGCAGGAGGGCCTAGAGCCTATCCCAGGAGACTTAGGGCACAAGGCGGGGCACTGCCAATCTATCCCAGGGCATGCACACACACGCCAATTAGCCAAACCTGCATGTTTTTGATCGATGGGAGGAAACTGGAGGAAACCCACCAAGCACATGCAAATTCCAAGGCGGGAATCGAACCCAGACCCTTGAGGTGCAGGGCGACAGCGCTAACATTTTCACTGCTTCATCGCTCCATGACCTTCTCAGACTTAAAAAAAACAAACAAACAAAAAAAATTCAATAGCCAAATTAATACCCTTAATGTTTTTGACCGAATCAAGCAGATACTGGTTTGTCTTCATTTCCACTTCTGTCCTTTTGTGTTCTCGAGGAGCTCGTTTGGTCCTCAGGGAGCTTTGATTTGTGCCACAGATAATGCTGATAACATCTCCCAATCCTATCAATGCCTACTGCGCCCCATTCACACACACACACTCACACACACCTAGACCTTATACCTTATCCATGCAGTGCCCGATAATCCTACATCAGAGTTCTATACGTATGTGCCGCTTTAATGGCATCCGGATCATTAACCCATATATAAAGTATACCCAGTGCCCACTCATATGACTCAGCCTTTTGTTTTGGTTCACTGAAAACTGCAAAGCATGCTGGGTCTTTGCCCTCGACTGGGTTCCCCAGAGTGCTGTTCGCTTTATTTACCTGAATGGCACATTTGCTCACCAGAGGTGACCCCATGCAAATGAACTCGCCACTCTCGCAGAGCGAACAATCAATAGGTTTGTTCGCCCAAAGGTCTCCTCGCAGTTCATTCATTGCAGGGTCAATGTGTGTGTGTGTGTGTGTGTGTCTAGGTCTATGTCTATGTGTATGTTTTGTTTGTTTGTGTGTGTGTGTGTGTTTGCAGGTACTGGTGAGAACCTACCCTCCATGATGCTTTAACACATGATAGCTGTGAACTGACACGTTCTACTTCCCTTTTTTCATCTCTCTCTCTCTCTCTCTCTCTCTCTCTGTCCCATGCAGGAGCATATGGAGTCGTGCTCAAATGCAGACAAAAGGTAAGACATCTTTCCGTCTGTTTGTATCCACAATGCCTTCCAAACTTCTAAAGCATCAATAAGCACTAAGGTACTAGTACATATAACCTAAAAAAAAAAACATATAACTAAATTATTGTTTAAGCGAAGGCTTACTGTACATACAGTATAAGTGCGACACGTGCATAAAAAAAAGAAAAGAAATATGCTTTGAATGTGCTGTAGACTGCTTCACTGTGTTTACACGGCGCACACAGGAATGTGCCGGGTCTTGTTTAGAGCAAGGGCTCATAATATCAAGGCTGGGATTTAAACAGCTCTACATGAAGAATCTAAACATATAAAGCAGAGTAAACAGGCATTAATGAAACAAAGTCAGTATTAATGAAACAAACAAAGTCAGTATTAATGAAACAAAGTCAGTCACATGGTGTGATGACGCTTTGGGGATGCAGTTTGTGCAGTTTTATAAGGAAATCCCCAACATACAGTACGAACAAGCTCCGTTCCGATTTGCTCGTAAGTCCAACAAACATTGTCTAGTTACTAGGATACCAACACAATCGGCTATACACAGTATAAAACTAACACGTGTCATGATCTTGCTCTTTTAGTTCGTTTAGAATCATGCCGATGGTTGAATGATTTATGTTAAGAGAACAAATGTCTGATTCATCGCCGCTGCTTTTACGCTTGCACGCACATGATGATGTACACCGGGCCGGACATGTGACCTAACTTCTGCGATTTAACATGCACGAATGCATGTCCGTATCTTCGAAAGTTTGTAACTCGAATGTTCGTATGCAACGTGTAACGGCATCGTGTTAGGCACCTTGAGCCGCCGCGAGTGAGCGCCTGAAGTTCCGCGAAGTTTATCCGCCAGCTTCAGCGAGGACCGTTGTGCGGAAAGATGGAAACCTAATCACAGCGACAAAACTCGCGGTGAATCATGATGAACCGTACTTATGGCCACCGCGCGAAACCGCGTAGGTGAGATAGGGGGATTAGTAGTTAACAGATTTTGGACCAAACTTCGCCGAGTGATGATGGTGGAATAATTATAAAGGTCTTGACTAAAACAACATGCATGAGGAATCACAAAGGAGTTTTCATTT
>JAQMYG010000015.1:23143756-23161593 GCA_030014215.1 Clariallabes teugelsi
TAACGCTGTAATGTAACTGATTACTTTTTAATGACAGTAATTTTGTAATGTAATTAGTTACTTTAAAAAGTAACGTCTCCCAACACTGCTCGTATGTAGTGGATTTACTGTAGCTACTAAGTTTTACTGAGCATCCTGCAGAATCACCCATAGTTCTACTGAGAACTTCAACTGCTGCACCTGCTTCTTTTTGGCACGAAAAACCCGGCAGCTTTGGTTTTTGTTTTAAGAGTTTTAACATGAAAAATAAATGAATAAATAAATATATACAGCCTAGCCCGAAATTATTAATACCCCTGGCAATATATGTATATATACAGTATATAACAAATTTTATACTAGAAAACACAGGGTTGCCTAAGACTTTTGCACAGTACTGTACATAATCCATGTAATACAGTGTCATACAGGCGGCATGGTGGCGTAGTAGTTAGCGCTCTCGCCTTGCACCTCCAGGGTCCAGGTTCGAACCCTGCCTCGGGTCTATGTGCATGGAATGTACATGTTCTCCCCATACTTGGTGGGTTTCCTCCAGGTATTCTGGTTTCCTCCCACAGTCCAAAGACAAGCAGATTAGGTGAATTGGCGTTCCCAAATTGCCCGTAGTAGGTGAACGAGCGTGTGTGTGTGTGTTCTGCAATGGATTGGCATCCCATTCAGGGTGTACACTGCTTTGTGCCCTATGTCTCCAGGGATAAGCTCCAGGTCCCCCCGCGACCCTGAATACAGGATAAAGGGGTGTAGATGATTGAGTGAGTGAGTGAGTGAGTAAGTGACGGTTCCATACGACTAACTAGTGATTGTGTAGTGATCACGATCTGAAAACCTCATGAGAGTTCAATAGAAATAAAAACAGGGCTGTTTGACTATTCTTGCAACCAACAAACAAATATAAGCTGAATAGTTCTGTATAAAAGGATGTTAAACATTTCAAGTGGTATAATTAGGCTGTCAGGGAGTTGAATGCTAGCACAATCAGGCATCTAATTGAAGAACGCTGGAGAGCGTAGATTCTGGAGCGGGGCTTTGTGTACACGGACGAGAATGAAAAATAATCAAAGAGTAAATAATTAATTTTGCAGTGTATTTGTAATTCACCCACTCCACCTCCTGGAGCTCTATTCTCGACTAATCTTGACTAATACCCCTTTTAACGGGAACACGTCTATGACCACCGAGTGTTTGCAAAAGTAATGGCCTACTTTCACTCCGCTGTGAATTTAGGTCATTTAGGAATAACAGGACGCCCGTGCTCTTACCCTACCATGTGGCTCCGGGTCGATACGAGAGCTTATTCCTGTGGTAGAATGCCAGAGATTTGAGATGCTCTATTATTTCTGGCATCTTTTTTTTCTCCCTTCTTTTTCCTTTTACCATCACAGCTTTTAAATCGGGCTTCATCGTAGATCTTTTGAACTGAAAAAGGCTTAGATCGCTGACGGCGTAGTAAGTGTCGTGTCCCTGAACATCTTTGAAGAGCGAAAATCATCTCCTAGGGAGGTTAGCGCTAAAAATAACTTTGGTGAAGCTACGAGCACCGTGCTCAGTCCCAGCGCCCCGTGGCTCTTCACCGACGGCCGCAGCAGATGACCCAGGCTAAACCTGATCCAGCTCCATTCTGTTAACTTTGGACTAGGATCCAGCCCTCAGCCCCATGCTGTATGGACCTGCTGGCTGTATACTGTACTTGGGCCATCTGGCTATGCTACTGTTGTAGATGTTACAGTGCATTTCTTTTATTCTCTTATCCAAAAAGGTTGGTGTCAACTTATGATCCTGCTAAAGAAGCCCAAATTGAGCCTATATTTACATGTACACATATTTATATACTCATTATATTAAAGCACTAAACATTAAGCCAAATATTGTGTAGGCTCCCCTTGGACAAACCGGGCCAGTCTGGCCCCTCGGGGCATGACTCCAAGACATCTGGGGGTCTGCTGTGGTGTCTGGTACCGGGACATGGATTATTAATCGGATTGGGATTCAGTTCACCTGGTGGTGGTGGTAAGGTTGTAGCTGATCGGTGTATATCTGTACATATAATGTAGCATATTGACTTTATGATCTTTAAATCCACCAAATCACTGACCAACACATTTCAGCTGCAAATTAGATTTTATGACGTGTAACTGAACAATAATTGAGAAACACTACAAATTCCTGTGCAAACCCATAACATGAGTACATATAGAGCTGAGAATTCCAACTTGTACATTTCTAAGGATTCTTCATAGCTCTGTATCCTCCATATGGGTGAAATGTATTTTGGTCCACCCAGCAGGGGGGTTATGTGTCTCTTTCTCTCTCGAGAGATCAATGTGTTTTATTGACTGAATCACAAGCCTGTTGGGTGACATAATGGAACCGACCAAGCATTCAGAAGTATGACTAGTAAGAATGACTGCAAAACACCTTGGCCTTCAGCTCTGGCCAGAGGGTCCGGGTTTTCTTTCTAGCCCGTATCCCAAAACCAGCCACTGGGGTTAAAGGACATCCTTAGTGCTGTTCTAGTGTCCGGGCAAGAGTGGAACGGGTGCATGAGGAGGGGCATCTGACATGAAATCTGTGCGAAAGTCAAGTGAGTGGTTCAGATTATCAGCTTTGATGAGCATCTTATGGGAGTACCCAAGAAAGAAGAAAAAAAACTAGAATCTTTTATTATTCTGTTACATGAGAATCCTAAATCATTTTTAACCTTTAACATTCACCAAGAGAGCGAAGATTTATTTATTTATATTATTATTATTATTTTTTAATGTTTGTGATTCCTTAAAGGTCATCGAATTCATCTAGGAAATTTGTTGTAACCGGATCATGCATTGGTGGATGTGTGTTGTAGAGCTGTGTTTTGTGAAAGATAAAATATGGATTTTTTTTCCCGATTCCATCTTTTTGTAATTGAGCTACACATTCTGTATGTCTGTGGAATGTGGTATGTCTTTTTACGGATTTCCCGTTTATTTTTTTTGCTATTTCTTTTTATTATTATCTGATCAGTCACCACTGGAGAGTGACGTTAGCCCCACCCACAAGTGTCATTAATATCAGTACATAGTTCTTTTCTGTAATGTCTGGATCTTGTGCAGAAACCATAAAACACCCTGGAACTAGAACTGACTTTTTTTTTTTTTAAGTACAGAGGTGCCAAAAGTTTTGGTATGTTATGTATAAAAAAAAATTTTTTTAAAGTCCTTTATGCTTTGTTTAGAGCCTGTGTCTTTTTTTTTTATTGCACCCCAGCAGGAATAGGGTTGACATTGGATAACTTTTGTAACACAGTTGTAACGACATTTGTAACAGGTTATAATGACTGTGATAAAACGATGTTGAGATAACACTGAATGAACGACCCAAACTCGACATGGCAAAGACCACCTCAAATCACCAAAATCGTTACCTTTATTTGGAGCAATTGTGCCGATTAACGTGCATTAGCACAACGACTGATCATGCTCCATGCTCCCTTAATTTTCTCACAGGGTTTAGAAGATTCGGAGATGGCGACAGATACAACAGCTTCCCGCATGCAGCGTGTGTATCCCGTCACACATCTCTTAGTGGTTGAATGGTCCAAACTTCATCACGTCAGCTTTTTCAGAACAGATGAACAGCAGTTTTTGAAACTTTTAACCGTTTTCCAATTTAATATTTCGGTAAATTGTCGCTGTCGGGTGTTTTTTGTTGTCCATGTGCATTTATTAGAATCAACATTATGCCCCCTAGTGGTCCAGTGGTAAGCATGCAGTGCTCATGCCGGAGTCAGTAACCAGACTTCGAGTCCCGTTTGGGATTATACAGTATTCTTAATTTTTGCAGCATTATGTTAAGAGTATTGGTTTAACATTATCACATCATCATCATGCAGAAAAACAATGTTGTTCTGATGTCATTTCATGACAACAATTCTAACTTTCAAAAGCAACATAGTAGGAACGTTGTCCCGTCGTCTGGGACGTCGCTAAATTATTTATCACCATGATGTTTTGACAACCGAAAAACCTAAAACGTTTGTAAGATTTTTTTTTGCATGCTCAGGGTTTTTTTTAATTTGCTGTACAAAACTGCAAGACAGGCTAAAATCACTTTAGACCATTCTTAATATACGAGTGGTGTGCTGTATATTTAATGCCTGCTGTCATGATTCATTCGTAGTTACACTGATTGTAATGTACTCTGTCTTACCTTGAGGAATGAAGAGCCTAACATTTTTCACGTCTTGTTTTGCTCCACTAGCAGAATGATGTTAGCTCGACTTCAATTAAACGTCACCTTCTTGACGCAAAGGGACGGAAGTAACATAGCTGTGCGGGTTCGAGGCGAGGAAGAGGCGAGAGAGAGAGCGTACAGTACTGTATGTGGCCCAGTGTCCATGTTACAGCAGTAAATGCGTCATTAGCAAAATGTTACTATTTGCCCAAGTGTGTGTGTGTGTGTGTGTGTGTGTTTGTTGTGTGAATCCCGCAGAAATAGACTCGAGAGGTTGCTGCCTGTATAGTGAGCCTCTGTGCTTCCGAGCCTGTAATTACAGAGCTTTATAATTCACACGCTGACTGATCCAGAGCCAAACAGCTGCACACAACAGCCTCTTCATTCCCACCTCATACTAACAGGAATCTTATTCACCCCCTGAAATCGGATGGTTTGTCCCCGAAAGTCATTAACACGTCTCCCTTGTTCGTAATTTATATCACATGTTTGTGTTGTTGTTAATTTAGTGGGGTTTTATTATTTAGCTGAGCTGCAAAAATGTGTCCTCAGATTTTATTGACTCTGAAGAAGCCACACTCCACTGATTAATGAAATGAAAATTAAATAGTTAATTCTTTTCAAACTTTTGGTTGCTAGAAATGAAATTTACATGGACTATGTGGTAAAAAGTGTCTCACCTACTGTAGATGTAGTGTCCATAATTTTTCTAATGCAAATCTTTCAATAATCAACATGATAATTGACATGGTTACGGACACTACAGACTTTTTGGCGAAAAAGCGTTTAATTTTGCACGGAATGCTGTCATTTAAGGAGTGATTTTTACAGATCATATGCTTTTAGGAGCTTAAAGCAATTTTACTTTTAATTATTGATTACAAGTGGCGTGATACAAACAGTGAAATGTTATACCTAGTACAGCTATAGTAAATGTGAGCACTCTTGGAACACCGCTTGTCCAATCAGAGTAGTTTACATTTCAAGGGTAAAAAAGCATTTAACCAAACTCTCTACAGAGTAACCAGTCATAAAGCAATAGGTGGATTTTTTCTGAAAAGATTGGAAGTCTAACCTAATCGGGGGGGGGGGGGGGTTATATTTGGAAGAACCACCCCCCAGAGGGGGAAGAACCACTATGCACAGATTTAAAAATTATAAAACCTTATGATTAAATGCTTTGAGAATCCATGTAACAAGTTAAGTTAGAATCTTGAATCAAGATGATTCCAATCAATTGGAGAAACATTGTCCATGTAAACGGAGCTATTGTATCCAAAAACAGGCTGTTTTTATTTGGTCATTGATCTAAACAAGGTCAAGGTCACAGCAAGGTCATGCACATAGAGATTAGTCAGAAGAAAAGACGATGCTGTTGGCTGTTGAGCCAATGCCCTATACAGTATGCTTTGCTAATCTATAACATTAATCAACATAATATCATCTCTCCTATTACTAACACTTTTTGTTTCAGTATGATTTCTGATTTGACTTTTTTAGTAATGCTATGAACTAGAGATGGGAATCACCAGGGACCACTTGATTCATTATTATCATGATACCTACAGTAGGTGCTGATTCAATTAATATTGTGATTACTGTATGTAAGGATCATGATTTTATAAATATCCTGATTCGATATTAAATGTGTTTCCAATTTTGTTCCAACTTTAAGACCTTGAATCTTTAAAATTTATTTTTTTAAAAGTATATATGTAAAAAAAAAAAAAGGTTGAGTCATAACCTGAAAGCTGCACAACTGAATTCAAATCCGGTAATTAAATGTCACCCGTTCTTTATAACATTATTTTTTCCACTTAAAAACCAAGCACAGCATTTAAACAATACAAACTAACTTCATTCATAAGAGTTTAACATTTTTAATTAAATTAAACTAAAAGCTAAATTTTTTACTGAGCAGCACGTATCTCTATCGTCCGCCATAATTATTATTTCAAAACAAACTTAGCAAACAATTCACTCCTACTACACAGGATGCCAGTGTGGAAATAGTTTAGAGTTGGGATAGGATAATAACGAAACGGTGATGTTTTACCTTCTCAAACATCTCCACAGTCTGGAGAGCATCTTGAGCAATTGGGAGCAAAAACACACACCTTCTGACGCGGGATGTGCGGCTTATCACATGCCTAAATAACTTATCACATGAGACTATTTAGCGCATGTGGTGTTTTGAGACTGGTGTAAGTGTGTGTTTTAAGACTCATTTGCTTGCAGTGTTTAAAGAAAAGGCTGATCGGAGGCTTTTTAATACGATAAGCTACCACCATAAAAATGCGTTTTTACATTTAAGCACCATTCAGAAGCTCATGTACTCGGCACAGAATTGGTAATATCCAAGGCTTATCGGGCACGGCCAATCAAGTTGAAAGCCGGCCAAATCCAGCCACTGGCTATTCAGCTCACGCATACTGTAAATGTAAAAACAAACAACAACAACAACAACAAATAACATTTTTGGCGTCAGTGTGGTGATACAGTACATGGATCATACATAAAAGAATCACGTTTTATAACTGAACTAATTTTTTCTCATCTCTACTATTAGCCAAGTTTTGGCTAGCTAGCTATCTAACAAACGTCTTAGTTCATGTTTGCGTATTTGCTTATACTGTACCTATTATAATATACCTATACCTATATTTGCTTTACTTATACCCACGAAAAATATAATTAGAGATCATCAGATCTCTTTATATTTTAGTTCTGTCTTGTATGTTTCTTTGATCTAAATGACAAAATTCTGGCTACCTTTAATGTCTCAATAGTTATTAGATTGAAGGATGAAGTACTGCATCGAAAAATCTGGTGTACCAGTTTTAACCAAAAAGAAAATCAAGAAACAAACAAACAAACAAAAAAGCCTGAGAGAGTGGAGAGGAAAAAAAAAAGAAAAGAAAAGGTCAAAAAGAATGAATGAAAGAAGAGCTGAAAATGATTGTGCACAATTCTGAGCTTATTTTGAGTCTCAATTATGGGAATAGTGATGTTGAGTTTCATCAGGACCATCCCTCTGCAAGCTTCAGTTACTCTGGAAAAAGCTGGAATGTCCAAAAACAAATGATCCCATCATTCCGTAATTGTCCTTCATACCATTTGGCTTTAAATTCCCATCAGACTGTAATAGCCAGGAAACCTTTATTCTAGTTATACTGTAGATGTTTATTGTAATTGTACCCTTGTACACTACAGCTCCCCTAAACCTGATGATCTCCTCCACTTTATTCCCTCCACTTCTTAAATTGCTTCAAGCTGCAAAAAGGGACCCAAACAAAAAATGTTGGCACACTTGTTGGTGCTATTAAAGTAATGAAGGATTTGGAAGGATGTTTCAGCATTATATCAAAAACCAGACGTGTTAAAGCACCGTACTTGCAGCCTTGGATCCAAGGTCTTGGAGATGACTCAGCGTTTTTTTTTTTTGCAAGCAGAGAGGCATTTACAGTTCTGCGCTGTAAGGGTGCTTAGGGGCCAAGGCAATTTCCTCAAGTGTGAAGCAGAAGACCAGGAGACTTTTCCTTACTTTGCTGATCTGGTCAAATCTCTTGATTAGAGTTAGTAATAACCCATGACTTGAAATCCACCTTATCACAAAACATAAGAAGAACCTGCTTACAGTAGCTGCTGGATACCGGTCAATCTGGGAACGATGGAGAACATTTCAGGCAGATGGAAAGATCTTTAGGTAGCCTTTGGTACACAATACAATCAGGTAATCAGTAAAGGTCTATGAGTAGCATGTACAGTACAGTACGTACCTCACACCCCCACACCTGGGTTTCATGTTCTCCAGCCTTGGTGCTGCTGTTTGATTCGAAGAGTCTGAAATTGATTATCACTAGCGCCTTGAATCGCTTACAGCGTATGAGCGCTAGTTTTACTAGGAACACGATGTCTAGGAAGCAGGAATGTTTGTCCTGCTCTCGACTTACTCAGGCTGTCAATGCTAATTGAACGGCGTATCATCGAACCGGCCTTGGCAGCTCTCTGTGTGGGACACGGTCTGGTAGAGAGGTAATTGTTTCGCACAAAGACTCCTGTGTATCTTGCAACAGGGAGGACAATGGGATGCCCGATACAGCTTTGCCCATGTAGAGCTGCCGAGCACTGAGCCAGAGTTTGTACTAAGTGCCGCACAATGATTCACATAAAAACACAATTATCTAACCGCAAACAGGATGCAATTTATTACATGTCTATTTCTGAAGTATACCGAACTGCATTCGTGCATTGTTTAGTGCCGTGTCTGGTTTTGGACATCACGCAAGGCTGATCTTTTGCTTTTTTTAAATGCTAATATGAATACAGCAGAGGAAAGGGAAGAAAGATAGCTGATGCTGAAAAGTAATCCTTTTCTGTAGTTAGGATTTAAAAGCAGGGACACTGCTCAGACGGATGTACAGTATTGTGTAAGACGTTCAAGGTTAAAGCGAGAACTTGATATGGAAACGCAGCCAACTTATATCAGGATCTCAGACAGCGCTCAGAATGGTACAATGTCTTGGGAAAAAAAAAAGAAAATGCCAGAGAAAATGGCAACTCAGAAGGCAAAGCTATATGTGACTGAGAAAGCATCTAAGAGACATAAGCTCGCTGGGCATTGAGGGAGGAGGAGGAGGAGGAGGGCCATCTGCAGTGGCACTGATGCAGCAGAGAGAGCCTCAAGGTGGCTGTGGCCCAAGAGAGGAGAACCATGTCAAAATTGCTAAGATGCAACCTGGACAGTGGCTTCGGTTTGATCAACCCAAACTGGGTCACCTGGAGGAGAGTGTACTGTATGATATTGAAAGATTGGAAACCACTGGAGATGTGTCCAGGAGTATCAGGGAGATATACTGTATCTGTACGGCGAAGGATCTGGTGCACATGTTGTACAACAAATTCAAAGCTGAATTTTTTTTTTGAAAGTTTAATAATTTACAAATTTGTTCATTTTTGCACTTTTGAGTTGCTGAATAAATATTTGAAAATCTACTTATAATGTGACCATATGTGCCGTTATTTTTCGGTTAATCTAGATGAATATGCTTAAATACTAAGCAACTGCAATGCATCAAAATAATCGTGATAAATAATCGTGGAAAATATACAAACACAAATATGCTGTATAAAGCAATACAATATTATTAATTCCCAGATAGTTTGCAGTTCCTTTTGATAAATAAATATTAAAAGACCGTTTTTTTTACATTTTGTTTGGGAGAGCCCTGATTTTAACACCGGAGTACACTGATGGATACTGTAACTAGTTTCCGGAACTCTTCAATACTAATACAGTGGAACCTCGGATTACGAGCATAATTTGTTCCGGAAGCGGGCTCGTATTCCAAAACACTCGTAAACCAAAGCACATTTTCCCATAATAAATAATGGAAATTCAAATTATTCGTTCCAGAGCCCAAAAAAATAAATACATGAAAATAATTACGCGCGCGCACACACATAACACACACTCCGCAGCGCAAGAGAAAGAAAAACACACACACACTCAAACACACACGGATGTTGATTACAGAAAAAACTGAAACAGAAAACTGGATTATGCCAGTAAGTGACGAGCACTAAGACCTAGCAGGGGAGATGATGACCCGCAGCGCAAGAGAGAGAAAAACCATTGGCTCAGTTGTGATCACATGACGCTTGGCGTCAAATCAAGAAGCGCATGCGTGATACATGATACTCGGTGCTCATAAATTAAGACAATGCTCATTTTCCAAGTCAAAATTTATTAAAAATCTTTGCTCGTCTTGCGGAACACTCGTAAACCGCGTTACTCGTAATCCGAGGTTTTACTGTATATACTCTATGGAAGCTCCGCCCCTTCAGTCATTTCATATTAGTTATGTTTTGCCCCATGCTCAGTGCTTGAAAGATCCACTGATGCTGCAACCTCACATTCTCTCAAGGAAATCTGATTTGCTTGTTTAATCAACAGCCAGTACTACAATGAGAAAAGGACAAAGAACAGAAAATATTTTCTGTTTTTTATTCCTTGGTTTATGTATGCGTTTTATCTGTGTTTGTTGCTGCCTTGGTCATTATTGACCCGTTCTCAGGACTATGACAGTGTTTTTTTCCATTTCATTAATTTCCCACCGAACGTCTAAGCATATTCACTTGATACCTACAGTAGTACCTTTGAAACTACCCTAAAAATAAGTTGTTTACAGCTTGTTATTTCCTGTTTTACTCACCAGACAAATAATAAGTATATTGTGCACTGGATGTTACTTCATTTAGGCAGGTGATTCACTGTGAACAGGAACACGAGACTGGGCTTTCTAACGAGGCTTTTTCTCATATAACAAGCCGTGCTTCGGAAGGATGCTCCGCTACGGACATTTGGAAACCAGTAAAGCATTAACATGAGATACTGTTAATAAACGATCTGTCAAACGCTTGTATAACAGATAGAAACCTTTCTATAGAAAGACTTCCAGACTTCATTGTGTTCATCTAAAATGGCACTTAAATGCTAGTACTGATCCGTGACTTCCACTAACTCACGATGAATGGATGTGGCCTGGGGGACTTTTTTCCTGAAATCAATCCCCATCTCCAACAGAGCGCTGTCGGCTCGATCTATCAAGTAACAGGCCAGGCTCGCATTCCTGGGCAGAAACTACACTTGTATTTCATTATAGCGTATAGATACCATGTAATAATATTTGCATGAAAGATACTTCATTAGGCATCTCATCTATATTTTTCTGTTTTTTTAAATAATTTATAAACATTTTTACCAATGTTTGGCATCCAGATGAGCAGAGGTGGAAGGTAACTAAGAACATTTGGTTTCTTACTATACTTAAGTTCATATTTCTTGTATCTGTATTTAACTTGAATATTTTTATTAGTGGATACATTTTCCTTTTTATTCCACTTCATCCTATAACGAATATTTGTACTTTCTACTTCACTACTTCATTTCTGCATTACATAAAGCAATTTCCCTCTGGGATTAATAAAGTTCTTTGAATCTTGAATCCTGAATAACCATAACGGTTATGTTGTATTTGAAGAGTTAATATCATCACATACTGTCTATTATGTATAATTCCCTGATTTGCCTTCCCTTCCTGAAATGCTCAATCATGTAGCAGGTGTTTGAGATCAGAAGTGTAGACGGAGTCAACACTCAGGAAGCAGAGAGAGAGAGAGAGACAGAGAGAGACTCTTTTACTATGACTTAAAGGCTACTGTGAGCTAATATAAGCTCAGTACTCTTAATACTTATGTATATTTCAAGCTAAGCACTTTTGTACTTTTACTAAGGTGGACTTAACTGCTTTTTTACCCAGGGTATCTATATTTTTACTCAAGTAAAGGATTTGTGTCTCTGCACATCATACAATCAACTGTGTAAAGTGGATTATTTTGTGTTTTTTTTGGGAAACCCGAGCACAACAGCACCACCAGTGGTCAGACAGAAAAGTACACACTGTAGCATAAATATGCGAGAAGCGATTCTAGGACAGATTTCATTCTAGCCCAGGCTGTAGATTTTTTTCAGCCTATCAGTGGCAGTCCTTTGTTCGGAATGTCTTGTTGGGAAAAACTAAATCGGGATAAATACCCTCCAGACATCTTCATTATCCATAGCATCCTCTTCTTCCGCACATTGCCTCCCCAAAAATCTCCTATACAAGCAGCTGCGGGATAAAAACAGGTCACATCCCAGTAACGCTGCCGATCCAGAATCAGCCGTGGGGTGCGAAAGGCTAAATTCAGCAGCATGGTGTGCCTTGAGTAGGCTCTCGAGCCGCAGCTGTTTGCACCACAGCAGTGTTGCGCAGCAAGCCGGGGTTAATTATAGATCCGTACCACGAAATGACAGGCTTTTTCACCAATATTAATGGCGCGTATTTAGACTGTCTTTTTTTGTGGGATCTAAAAGCAAAATTATGTCACGCTTTCTCGACGACGGTTTGAAAGAATCTTGAAAGAAAACGTCAATTTTCCGGCTTGCGTCTGTAACTCGGAGATCGAGAGCAAGCTGATTGATGATTATGTTGGTTAAACATGGCGGGATGTCACTCAGGGTGTTTTTTTTTTTATTTTTATTTTTTTTAAATCTGGCAGTGTTTTCACTCCTGCAAACAAATCAGTTAATCGGATCCTGCCTGTCTTGTTTGCCCAGCTCATTTATTTGTAATGCAAAAGACTGCACTTGCCTGTCTGGTTTATTACAGGAGCTTAAGATGATATTTCTGTGTAACAGCAGGCTTGTGCTGAGATTAAAGGACGAGGCTGTGATCGTAAAAGAACGGACAGCTCGTTGGTTCCAATAGCAGACTTCGCACTAACACCCTGATCATTTAAAGGAGGCAGAGCCAACATGAAAAGGTTGCTGCATCGTGCATGCTCTATCTGAGCCCATGGGTGGGTCAGAAGACCGAATTCGTGCAATTGCACCTGTTGTCTGGACGTGACTATATATCAAATTACAGCATGTCAAATACAAAACGATGTAGGTGCTGGTTATAATTGCAGTGCATGCAGTAGTATTGTCTCGTACTGACAAGCAAGGTGTGGCACCACATTTCTGATTCAGTGGTTAATTTACAAGAAAATCATTTAAAAATCTTCCTTTTCTACATCGTTTTCTGGCACACCAGGAAAAAAAAAAAAAAGAGACAACAAACACAAAAGGTTTGATTGAGTGATTACAGCGTTTGCATATTGAACAGTGGTTTGTTTTGTGAATATGACAAGAGAAACTCAGCAGCGAGTTATACAAGAGCTCGCAGTGAATAAAATGAATGATAATGCGGCTTTTTTGTTTTCACCTTAAGATATTTAGAGCAAGCCTCGCGGGTCGGAGATGGTGGTGTGTACCAGGAGTGATCAATCTTATCCAGAGAGAGCTGGTGAGTGTGTGTATGTAGATTTTCATTCCAGCCAAGCAGAAGCCACACCTGATGGGGTATTAACAGCCAAGTGGAATCAGGTGTAGCTTATGCTTGGTTGGAATGAAAACCTGCATGCACACACACACAGACCAGCCCTTTCTGCATTAGATTGATCACACCTGGTGTAGCCGAACTGAATGAATTTATTCTAAAATGGTCCACCACCAATAAAAGGTTCCACATCCAGGAAACTAGCTAACGGTCTACCACCAAAAAAAAGGTTCCACAAGGCTTGCACATCGCTGGGAGTTATTGTCACATCCCCATACAGTTCTGACCTCGCCTAAATGATTGATACCATTCTGATCTGGACATACAGTATTTTACTATGATGTAATACAGTATTTTACTATGATGTAATACAGTATTTTACTATGATGCAATTTATGCAAAGGAGATTGCGAACAGTGTTCATGAAAAATATCAAGATTAGGAATTTCTTCTTCTTGTAGTACAATTGAATAAAATTCACTTTTTAGTCATTTCGAAACATTCCAATGGGTCTTCACTGTGCGTGTACAAACAAAAACATGAGAAAAAAACATGATTGGTTACAAGAAGTCAGGCTCATCTGTGATTGGTTAGATGCTTTATTACATACTGTATGGAATGCAGAGCCAATCAGTGCTGCTTCCTCATCCAGAGACCCAGTGAATGAAAGTAAAGACACTCCATCTGATTGTGAGGGTTCGTCACTAGAGGGCACTGTTTTATGTTTGTAGTTTTGTTTGTAGACTCAGTTTCCCAGAAGGCACCTCGGTCAGGTGATGCAGGTGCTCACCTGTACCGAGGAAGCTCATTAGTTTCGTTATAAATAGCTGTTTGTTCTGGGAAACTGGGTCGAGCATTAATCTTACGGTTTATGTTAAGTGGGCATTTGTTTTATATTGTTTTAGTTGCCATTTGGTTTATGGATAATTTCAGTTAAGTTTACATTTGTTTTGATTAAACCTGTATTGTTAATGTCTCCCTCACTGTCTCCTAGCAGTATTAGCCTTTTGTGTGTTTACCCTTGTGTGTACGTAACCTCCCTTGCATGTTTAGTTCTTAGTCTGTATAAATACTAACCATTGCACTACTAACCGAATTAGATCTTAGTCTGTCTAGTCTCTCCGTCTGTTTAGATCTTAGTCTGTTTAGGTACTAACCTGTTTAGCCACTAACCTGTAAAGTTCTTAGTCCGTTTCATACCTACATGTAGTCTGCTCGTCCCTTTGGCTCTCTGGCTACTAGTCTATTTAGCACCTAGTCTGTTTAGCTAATGTCTAGTTTAGCAACTAGTGTGTATAACAGCTAATAGGCCTAGCCAAGTCTGTCTCATGTGTTTAGTCCCTTGTAGGTCAAGTCCCTTGTGTGTTTTAGTCTCTCTGTCTGTTTAGTTTGTATGTATTGTATTTGAGTATGTTTAGTTTTAAGTTATGTTCAGTCCCCTGTATGTTTGAGTCTTGTTTTATGAGTTCTGTTTATAGCACGCTCCAAAATAAAGCCAACCTCCATTGTTCATGTTTTTGTTTGGGTTTATCATTAAAAGACTTTAGTTAACGTCATCCCCTCTGCATCTATGCCTTGCCACCATCAAGCCCACAGTCCAACACCTAACATACGTGATACTAATGTTACCCTCCACGTCGGGAAAAACGAGCGGAAAGATACAGTATATTCAACCCAACAAGAGCGAACTGATCAGATCAAGTGTTTACATGGCTAATATTTACCTGTTGAACGGGTCAGACAGAGGTGTTTACATGGTGCGCTTTTATTCCGGTTGGGCAATTATTCACAATATTAATGGAATACTAGAGTCAATGTACAGTACAGTACTGTCTCCTACTGTATTGATTTCCTCACAATAACCTGATCTCCAGAAAACTATTAGTACATTTCCTGAATCATGTTTATACTTAATCCTAACTTCATGAGTCTTCATAATTTCATGAGTATTTCATAAGTATTATTGTTGACTTAATGCACTAAGTAGATGTTTATTTAATCGAAAAAACGGCACTATTTTTTCCTGAGTTTATAATACTGTATGATAATTATAGTGTAGTCTTATCCCTAATTATCTATATTATTTGATTTGGTGTCTGTACTCCGTGCCACTCCAGTGCTGATTTAGCATAATCAGCTTTTCTTTGGGGAAAATGACAAATTAGAGAGAAAGTGGAGTAACGAGCCAGCGGACTGCATCACTGCATCATTAATCAGTCCATGGACCATTACACAAAAAGATGAATATTCTGCCAATATCCTGCCATGGCAGGAAGTGATATATATACACTTCAAGATGAATATTCTGACAATATTCATATGTCTATATATACACTTCCTGCCATGGCAGAATATTGGCAGAATATTCGTCTTGAAGTGTACAGTACATATATAATCAGCTTTTCAGTGTTTAATTGTTGAAAGTGTAAAGAAAGAGACCATTTATTCACGATTTAGAAATGTGTTAGCTAACCCATCTAGTTCTGCGTGCATAAATAAGAAGGCCGTTCATGTTTAACAGGGACGTTTGATTGTGCAGAATAACAGAACACAGATCTGAGAGTAAAAACTCCCTTTATTTCTCTATATAATAAATTGCAAAACTAATGCGCTTATCCCAGCGTTTTACTAGTGCTTGGACACCATCAAGGAAGTTTTCTCAGAGCGTCAGAACTACGATTGAACTGCCTGTGTCACATCTGAAATGCTGGCCTCCCAGGAACTCCTTTAATTGCCCGAATATGTGGAAACAGCTTGGAGCGAGGTCAGGACTGTATGCGGATGCGGCAATAACTCCCCCTTTAAAATATTTGCACTTTTTGAATGTTTTACAGTGGTTATGATTCTCAACACCATTGCAGCACAAGTCCCGGTTTGACTTCCTCGTAATTCAAATACAGATTTTCATTACTAGCGAGATGACCCAGTGTTTTCTCTTTATCTATTGAAATGTATTTCATAATGGATGTGCCACCTTTGTAAGAATAACTAGGTCATCCTGTCGTTGTCACGAATCTAACCTTTTCTAAACAAGCTATTTATACACACTTCAGCTTCCCTGCGCCGAGAGGGGGTTGCTAATGATAACTAGCCTGGTTAGCAGCACACATTGCTTAGCTGTTAGTGTTGCACTCCATTTATCCTCCAAGGGGCCTTGATGATGGCGTTTTGACGTAGCCTCAACAATTAATAGCAAAGTGCTTTGCTCTGCTTAAGCTGCCTGTTTTTTACAGCCTGCTTTTAATGGTCATCTGGACTTCCATTATCTGAGTCACATTAAACACACAACAATAAAAAATAAAATAAAAAAGGCTTGTTAGGATTGTAAGGACATCCAACAAATGAGTGTGGGATCAGCCTCCTACAGCTCGTCTTTCATTCAGTCACAAAAACAGATTACTCATCATTTGCAGGACTTGGTGATGGACGCAGAGGGGCTTAGTGTCTGTGGCCCTTTTTGTAGGTTGCAGCACATTATTTAAGGATGTATGAACATATCTGCATCTGGAACCCGTTAAATGTTACATGCTTGCTAGTTTTGAGCAACTAAGCAGGTAAATGAAGCAGGAAAGACGTTTTGTTAGTACATCACGTCTATGATTTAGTTAACAAATAAAAAAATATGTGACGTGTTGCCAAACTCCTAATTGTGATTCATAAATGAGGTTGGATTTGACATAAATCTGATGTCACGGGCTAAAAAAAAAACTGATGAAAAAAATATAATTTATCTTTTTATTACAGGGTCTCACAAAACCCAGAGTTTTAAACTACACTTTAAAAAAACACACAATTTAAACCCCGCCTTCATGATGTAGGTTTCTAACCAATAAAGTATGAGACAGAATTCTTGTAACCAATCATAATTCAGAAGGTGGGATTTCTTATCCTCACACAAGCTTGCTAACAAAACTGTTAATTGTTCTTTTTTTTAAAGAATTAATTTAAAAAATCATCATTATCTTATACATCACATAATTTTACATGATTGTACTTTAGAATGACACTAAGATTAAAAAAAAAATAGCGAGTATTGTGCTACAATAGGCTAAAATCACAATGATACTCAATGAATCCCTGATGAGTCTCCGCTTGGT
Organism: Clariallabes teugelsi; assembly: GCA_030014215.1. Lineage (NCBI taxonomy): Eukaryota > Metazoa > Chordata > Actinopteri > Siluriformes > Clariidae > Clariallabes > Clariallabes teugelsi. The sequence continues at coordinate 23,160,987 of JAQMYG010000015.1, forward strand.
GCTCGAGGTTCCTAACCAATCAAAGACGAGACCGGATTATTCTAACCAATAATAGTGCAGAAGGCGGGATTTCTTATCCTCACACAAGCTTGCTTACAGAAGCTAGTTAACAGTTTTGCAATAGTTCTTTTTTTTTATTGGAACAATCATCATCATTATCCATAAATCATTATTTAATTATACATAAATGTGGTGTAGACTAACAATGAGAATTTATAATGAATAATGAAAGTATTGTGCTAATACATGCTAATATAACAACAGTTTTAGTCCCGGCTTCATGCGCTAGGTTTCTAACCAATCATAGCTGAGAACGAATTCTTACAACCAATCATATTGAAGAAGGTGGAATTTGGGACCCCACACAGCTTTCCAAAGCTAACGGTCTTCCAAGCATTCTTTGATTCGAATTATTTCAATTATATATTATATTATACAGTGGATACGGAAAGTATTCAGATACCCTTAAATTTTTTCACTCTTTGTTATATTGCAGCCATTTGCTAAAATTATTTAACTTCATTTTTTTTCTCATTAATGTACACACAGCAGCCCATATTGACAGAAAAACACAGAATTGTTGACATTTTTGCAGATTTATTAAAAA
>JAQMYG010000015.1:23174120-23184603 GCA_030014215.1 Clariallabes teugelsi
AGAGGTAACAGCATCACCCGGGAACCGAACCAGCGATCTCCGGATGATAGGGCGAGCGCTTTACCACTGCGCCACTCAGAGGAAGAAAGCGGAAGCTCGGTTAACCAAAATTAGGCTACTTGGTATTTTCATTGGTAATTACGTTTGAGGTGTACAGTATTTCGAAGAAAACTAAAATATTACTTGATAATTTCCTGGTTAACTACAGTATTACCCAATGCTGTCACACAGATAAAAGGGTAAAAACGAACAGTTCATAGCATCTGTTACGCAGTATGTTGTGGTGGACTTTATAACTTATTCACAAAAGAAACAATCGCGTGAAAATGGATAAAAAAGGTAATAAGGATACTGATTTGCAGAAGTTTGATTTGTTATCATTAGGTGATTACCTTTGATGTGATTCCTCCTGGATTTGCTGCCGTTTGTTAGCATTAGCGTTAGCTCATTCAGTGCGCCAAATGTTGCAAATGAGACGATGATATCTAATATGCTATGCTTTACACTTCATAAAATGATACGCAGGTAACGTTATCTAATACTGACATTTCAAGCTTACTAATTAATACCTAACAAACTGATCCGAGGTTAAATCCTAAATAGCATAAAATGGAAAGCTAGTGCTCTAGGTAAGGTGTTCCAAACACCAAGTAGTGCCCTTGTTCAGGAATTAGAGTGGAATTCTGGATTAAGGCTTGTGTTAGAAGCTCAGAGTACCCATGAAACACAGCATGGACAGTTCAGAGGCGATTCGGAACGACTTAGAAGTAATTAATAAGGAGACAAAATGTTGTGTAGGACGACATCATATTATCAGATGTATTTTCTTGTTCTTACGTGCTTACGTGATTGGTTTTGAATGTGGGTTTTGGAAGTGGCATCTGATAAGTAATTTCCCGTTCACCTTCCAGAAGTGGGCAGGACCGTGGCTGACGGGCATCATGACGTCACATACAAAATACGAAACCGCAAATGTCTTCTCTTTGGTTTGGAAAAAAAAAAAAAAAAGGCGAAGAAGCTTATTACTAAGTGTACTGTACATACTGTAGTTCGCACTTAACATTTGCTTCCTCTTTTTTCTTATGACTGCTTGTTGGCAATTTGGGGAACAAATGCCATTCACCGTTAGTCTAACATATGGTATATTTTGTTTTTTTGTTTTTTTAAATTGCTTGTCTTGTAACAACCCTGCTATCTCTTCTATCTTATAACTAGTTCACTAAACAGTCCATTGATGAAACTATCATTAGATTATATCGTATCATATATCATGTTCTGTGAAGACTGTAGTTGTTGACGGCTTGATGGCGTCATGGCTGGAAGCAGGCTGTCGAAAAATGGGGCTTGCTAAAGTAAGTGTCTTGGTGTGAAGAGTGTATGGCAGTGAAAGCAGGCATACTTGTTTTTCCTGCAGATTGAAGTTAGACTCAAGTCCCAAATTAGAGCACAGCTTGGGGGCTTAGCATCAGTGGTGCTAAAGCGTATCCATACAACTGCACACACACACAACACACACAAACTGAAACTGAAGCTGAAGTGTTAATACGTGGCTTTATACACGAATTATACGTGTGAAGACGTGCTGAATCTGTGGCTTAGTGGTTAGTACTGTCACCTTGCACCTCCAGGTTCTGGGTTCGATTCCCGCCTCCGGTCTGCATGTGCATGAGGTTTGCATGTTCTCCCCATGCTAGGTGGATTTCCTCCCACAATCCAAAGACATGCAGGTTAGAAGGTTGAGGCACAGAGTTACTGATCGGAAGGTCAGTGGTTCAAGCCCCAGCTCCACTAGGTTGCAATTGTTGGGCCCTTAAACAAGTCCCTCAACAAGACCCTGTCTGCTCAACACCATATCATGGCTGACCCTGAACTCTGACCCCAGGTACGCTAGGAATATTATAAGGAACATACTGGTGATGTGTGGCAGCTTGAGAAAAAACATTCTCATCTTGAACTCCCTTGTGTATACATCTCGACCACATAAACTAAAGAACAATTACGTTTATAGCTTCCATTCTTCTTGCGTCTCTATTATGCTTTTTTCCCCCCTTTACCTACTTTGCCGCGCACATACGGGACGGAATACGACTTTGAACAGATCCGTCTCTTGTTGTACTGCCCTGCTTCAACATCTCTCACAGGCATCCTCGCTCTCGCATCTTTTTGTCCTCTCGTTTTTTTTTTTTCCCCTCCTGAGAGGCTGAAAGTAGAACAGAGGTGTTTGGAAGGAGACCGAGCAAGTATGTGTAAAATAGGCCAGTACAGACAAAGAGAAAGACTTAAGAGTTACATCTGTTGCTGTTAGCACTGCTTTATCACCCGCTGCTCAGTTAGCATGACGGGAAATAGTACGCGCAGCTCTCCGGTACCTTTTTACTGTTAATTAATTCGTTGTTAATACATTTATTCAATTAAACACACATTTCTTCACACCTCCTACTGAGTTTGTGTTCCTGTTTTTTGAAGTAACTGTAGTGACCGTTGTTTCACACGCGTACGCATGTCTCTGACGTCACAACCGTTTTTATCCGCTAAATGGTAGTATGAAGAAAAAAAAAACATCTGCTTTATGATGATTCTTAATGTATGTCTGTTTAAATTGTAATAAAGTCTAGTAAATGGTGAAGTTTTTTATCTTTGTGCAACAAAGACGAATCATGAGAGTAGATCTGAACAATCTGGCAACCATTCAAATCCTTACTGGATAATCGATTTGCATAAAATTGAGTATGTTTCTCCATACAAATATTACCTATTCCAATAACTACAGTGCTCGACAAAGTGCTAATACCAAGTCTGGAACATTTTAGTCCTTGGCATATTTGTCTTTAGCCCTAAAAGCTCAGAGGATTTTAGCCATTTTTTGTTTTGCAGTTTTTGTAATAAGCACATATACAGTAGCGCTCACAACTGCGCAGTATAGAGTGATGTATCCTTTTTTTTTTTTAGCACAAATTAAGCAATATGATGAACTGAATTTTATTTCATTTTAACCAACTATAACAACATTACTGAGCAAAAAATTTAAAAACGAGTCACATAGGAAAAGAAATCACACACATACATATGAACACATTTTTCTGCGTGTTTTCTTTTTTTTTTATTCTTATGACCAAAACATACAGTAAGACACAGTGATGGGAAATGTAACCTGAAAACCAAAACTATCCACGGAGATAATATACTGTACAGCTAAAACATGTATTAACATTAAAATATAATGCTTGATAACCAAGAGTACAGTACTGTACTAGGATCGGTGAATAATTCAGAGAATATTAAACATGTATACGCAAAAACAGAAAGTGAGGCAACAAGGAAGGATTATTATTATTATTTTTTTTTTTTTAATGACCTGTCACATTCACATCCTGTCAGGGTGATTCTTGATTCAATGAGCTCCAGTTTGATACAAGTTTTATTACTATTTCATGTCCGGTTCCTGAGATATACAGTACTGTAGCCAGTGCAAGTTTGTTTACAAGGAGCTTCTCGAACAACTCATCTGAAATCCTGTTTTTTTTAGATGATTTAAATTAGGATTATATGACATAGTAAGGAAGAAGGAAACCTCAGGCTCATTTGACCCCAGAATTTCTCTGTTACCCCTAAAAATAATGTCACCAGCAGTTTGTATTTATAGCGAAAAAATGCATAATTGTCAAAGACATCTGGTGTTCATTAAAGTGCATTAAACATTCAAAATGTTAAAACTAATGATTAAAACTTACTCGATTCTATTAAAGGATCAGAAAGACAAGGTATTTATCAACCAATATTTGATGATTGTGCAACTCAATATATGACATAATATGACTGGTCACACACTTGTAACACAAGTAAGGGAGTCATCACCATGTGGTGGGGGCGTTGGCTATGGGGAACATTACAGTGCAAAAAACATTCAAAAAAGAAAACGAAGGAAAAAATAAAGACTGATGGACATCTAGGAAATCCGTATCTGATAAAAACGTATTAGTCCTCATCAAACTGTGATTTTACAAGCACTAGGTTTAAAAAAAAAATGTTTTTCTTAAAGTTACTTAAAGGCAGAAAATCACCAAATCAAAACAAATTTAAAAAACACGGTAGTTTGTCTTTATAAAATAATACAAATATTCAGCCACAGCAACGTCTGATGGGTTTTCACAGACTGCTACCCATTTACTATTCATTCACTCACATAGTCCAAATTATTATTATTACTATTATTATTATTATTATTATTATTATCAAAGCCAACTAAATTATTGTTTTTTTTTATTCTGCATTGTGTGTCTGTTGGTGATTTTGTTTTTGTTGTTCTTTTATTTATTGTGGTTTTTATGTACAATATACAGACGAACATTAAAACCATAAAGACATTATGTATAACATATTATGTGTAAAATTATCAGAGGGAAAAAAACACTCTACTTACAGCCCTTTTGTAGCCAAAACAGGTTGAGAATTAATCTGGTATAAAGCGGCAATAATAAGCAAAAAGCCGAGTCAGTCCCAGATCCTGTCACCTAATCACCCCGTTCCTTACAGAACACTGATGTTTACGTCTGCTCCAGCTTATTATGTCTCGTTTGTGCTCTGTAGACATATACATTCTACAACAGTCACAATATGGTTTTATTGTTTATTTATTTCTGATAACTGCTTTAATTGTTTAAGTGTTGTAGCGCTGCGCCGCGAGAAGAAGGTTTTGTTTAGTGGGCCGCGGCACTGGCGCTCCCGGGCTAATGAAGTGCAATAACGGGTGTGTTTTTCATTACGGCCCACTGCTGGGGAATGTGATTGTGTGGCATAACGACCCTCAGAGCTGCAGCTTCATCCCTAATCACCAACCCTTCCTTTTATTACAGGAGACTAATGAAATCGTGGCTATTAAGAAGTTCAAGGACAGCGAAGGTAAGACTCTGATAAAGTGACAGAGAACAAAATCAAACGCGAATCAGAGACGTCTCAGCGCTTAATAGGAAAAATGCCTGTTATTGAATTTGTAAAGGCGTCCCTTCTGTATCTGCTCCATTTCTTCAACCTTGAAGGAATTTGTCAAGTAATTACGAAGTAATTACAGATTCTGAGCCGCAGCGCTTCCAGATAAATTATCAGATTACTGCAGGACGATCTTCCGACTATATTTTTTGACACTTCAAGAATATCACAAACGCAGCATCTACAGTAGCTACATGATTGCTTCATGCTGTTTTTCAACATATTTATCATTTATCATATTCTAGTGCTTATTCTAATACTAACATTTTTAACACCATGATTCGAAAAATAAGATCACGTGTCTAACATTAAAAGGCATTTTCACAGTTCTGTGCTTGCTGTTGTGTTTTTATGTATTATTATTACAGTGTGTCTAGACCTTTTTGTCAGATGTTGCTATCTAGTATTACTGATGTATAATTACAAGCGTTTCATGACAATTACATTAAGAGTCAGTATCTGCAGTGTCGACCCTTCTTTCTCAAGACCTCTGCAGGTCGTCCTCTCATGCTGTCTGTCAACTTCTAAGCCACATCCTGACTGATGGCAGCCCATTCTTGCATAATCACTGCTTGGAGATTGTCAGAAGTTGTCAAGACCTGTGTTATGCTAACAATAAAGCTATCCTGAGACCATCCATGTGTGAGGTTGCTTCTCACTTACAGTTTTGCTGAAGAACACAGCCATGAATAAAGAATGGTACAGAGCAACTTCTCCCAGCCATCCAAGAACAGTTTGTGATGAACAATGCATGATGGAGCACCTCGCCATGAGGCAAAAGAGATAACTAAGTAACTCAGGGAACAAAACATTGTAGTTTTGACTCCATGGCCAGGAAACTCCCCAGACCTTAATCCCGTTGAGAACTTGTGGGCAATCCTCAAGAGAAACAAAAATACACAAATTCTGACAATTTATGTAAGGATACAAGAATGGGCCGTAATCAGTCAGGGTGTGGCCCAGAAGTCAGAATGGCAGAATGAATTGCAGAGGTCTTTTTGAAGTAAGATATAAAAACAAGATCTAAAAACACTGAAGAAAATTAATATTGGTATCATTCTAAAACCTGGCGGTTTGACCACGGCTGTAATGTGTAATGAAAGTACACTCTTTGCCAGGATGTACAGGAAAGATGGAGTTGTTATGGAATAACGATTGCATAGACTAGTTGATTGATATGTTACATATTATACAAAATACTGCAGATTGCAGATATTTACTATAAAATCAGGAAAATCCATTGATTATTGATTATAAAATCCATGCTCTTTCCAGTAACATGGAACACTTTTTAATGATGTTTAGATTTGTTTGAGTGTGTATGAGTCATGCAGTTTGGGAGAAAATGTAGTTTCCTGATAAAAAAAAAAATGGGAAAAGTTATTTAAATGTATTTAATAGTCTATGTTGTTTTTTAACTTACACATGATTTTTTTTAAATAAAAAAAAAGTTTGGAAAATATTTGTATACAGTATATCTCTTATACATTTTAAAAAAGAAGGAAATCAGAATCAGACAAAATCGCAATTAGCACGTAAACGTTTTTGAACAATTTGATCCAGACAAGAAAATTGAAAGGAAAAACTCCCTGAGATGGCAATAGGAAGAAACATTGAGAGACACCAGACTCAACAGGCGACACATCTTTATTTCGGTGATAACTAATAGATATACTGTAGCAAGGATAGGTGCTGTGTTTTATAACGCTGAAAGCTCAGTATAAAGGGAAATGTGTTTAAGTTCATATGAAGTCCACTTTCATTGTAAGGTACAAATAATAGTGTAATATGACACACATCTGTAATATTTTGCACAGTTCTTGCATTGATTGATTTATTTGCATTATTGACAGCATTAATAATTGCATTATTAATTATAGCCTAAAAAAACATTAAATCTAGAAATGATTGGATTTTTTTTTTTTTAAATCACATTGCAATTATTTTGACGATGACAATTTTAACTGTGATATTAAGCTATTAAATGTATTCAGAATATATTTCTCGAGGCTAACACCAAATAATTGGACAGATTATCTCATTTAAAGGCTGATATTTATTTATCAACTTACAATTATTTTAAAAAACAAACAAATGCTTGAAATATTAACAAACTCTTGAGTAATTTCCCAATAATGTGCATATTACCTGTAATAAATTGTAGCCTTATACGATTAAATAATTGCACAGGTCCATTTTGCGATATTTATTTGTATTTTGCGCCACTACTACAGTATGGACTTCATTTTGTGGCCAACGTGTGATTGTTATCTGAATTACAGTTTGACAGTTTTTCATAGTATATACAGTAATTGTAAATTAATTTGTACTGTATACTTAATTATTTTAGGTTTTACAGGCTTAATAATTCCCTGTCTAAATGACTTTCATTAACTTCAGTGCAAACCTGAAAAGAAAACTTCATCCAACAAACAAATCTCAAACAGTTGAACATAGTCCGAATAACATTTTTGGCTGAACTCTGACTTCACTTTACTGTAGATGTCGACTTCTGCAGCTTGTAGATGGGTGTGTACTGTATATGTGTGAGACAACCATAAACAATATTCAGTAGCACTTCTGGGAACATTGTTTTCTCTTTTAATCTTTTTTTTGTCCTAATATTGTCCTCATGCAGAGAACGAGGATGTGAAGGAGACGACGCTGCGGGAGCTGAAAATGCTCCGCACGCTCAAGCAGGAAAACATCGTGGAGCTGAAGGAGGCGTTCCGGCGCCGAGGGAAACTCTACCTGGTGTTTGAGTATGTGGAGAAGGTACACACGGGGAAGCCGCTCTGTGGGACGCTTCGGTTACCTCTAATCTATGAATTTAATTTCAGCAAGATATCTATTTGATCAAATACCTTATTGACAGCGCAAATAAAGCCAAAGGTGTTCACACGCTAATAATGCATGAACACAATAACAGTGAAATACAGATTTCATTGAAATACAATCTCGTATGGAATGCTTTACACAAGAAGTTCCTGTAAAGGAAAATAATCCAAACAATGATCCTTTGCAGATAACAAATAATGGCTGAACATTATACACATATAACAAACAACATATCATGAAATTACATCCTCAGAAATATATTACAATGTATTGAAGATCGATTTTACATAATATCTCTGTTAAATCCTTTTCTACAAATAAGAGCTGTAATAACTTTTTCTATAATTGCTCTCTTTTTCTATTCATTGGGTCGTGACTCATGTCCATACTTTTCCATAGGTTCTAACATAGGTATCCCTGTCCTTATTTTATGCTCTCCTTATTATATTTCCATAAGTCCTCACTTTTCCTCATGTTCTCATTTGGAAATTATGCTCTTTTGTACTGTATGTTATCACTTTTCCTGATGTTCATACCTTTTTCTACAAATAGTAGCTATAATATTTTTTTTTCTATAAGTGCTCTTTTTTATGTTAATTTGGTAATTACCTAAGTCCACACTTTTTCATGGGTTCTAACATAGGTACCCTCTTTTCATTATGTTCTTACTGTAGGTTTCCACTTTTCTTAATGTTCTGACTTAGGGCATTACTTTTTTTTGTAGAAATCCCCACTTTTCTTTATGCACCAACATCATTCCTTATTTTTTCCTTATGCTCTTGCGTATGTCCTTACTTTTCTCTATCCTTTTCCATACTGTAGGTCCCCACTTTGCTTCATGCTCTTATGGAAGTTATCACTTTCTTATGTTCTTACTTAGGTCCATATATATTTCTTTATATATTCATATTTTTTAGGCTCTACCATATGTCCTTACTTGTCCTCATCCGCTAGGTCTTATGCTTTTTTTTACTGAATAGAAACTCATATACCTTCTACCATTACTGCATCAAAAATGGATAATACAGAACTAGTACAGTCATTTTTTCCTTTTTACATGCTTCTTTGACTAAGAATGCCAATAACATGTCTAAACATTAAAAGAAAAGTATACTGTTCAGTGGTTGTCTTGAAAGGTTGGTTTTCATTTTTTTCCCCTCTACTTCATGGCAAGTACATATTTTACAGCATTTGGTTCTAAAAATATGTGCACTGACGATTTCTTCAACACAAAACTACATATAATTTTTTTGTTCCTATGCCCTCATGTTCTGCGCTACTTAACTTGGTCAGTGATTTGTTTGCTACATATGCAGACAACTTTTGTTTGTTTTTTTGCAAAAGAGTTTTGTTTTTGCTCCCACCCATGCAGAACATGCTGGAGTTGCTGGAAGAGCTGCCTAACGGAGTGCCACCTGACAAAGCGAGGACCTACATCTACCAGCTAATCAAAGCCATCCACTGGTGCCATAAGAACGACATAGTGCACAGGGGTAAGGGAATGATCTGGTCTGCTGGAGCGATTTGCCAAGTCGTACAGGCAAGTCTGCAGAATAAAATGAAAGAATGAACTCTTTGAGCTTGGCACTCAAAACTGCCACTCTAACACACCAAACACACTTCAGTCAGAGATGGAGCTGCTGAGGATGAGTGAATAGTTTCTAATGAGCTCTGAAACATCCAGCCTGTATTGTTGGCTTCGAGCTCTTTAACATGTGGGATGTTTAAAAAAATGCAGCCTCCTTTGGGTGAAAGGATGTCTGCAGGTGCCTAAACCATCAAGATGACCCATGCTAGGTGACCTAGTAAAGTAAAAACAGCATTGGAAAAGAGTGGGACTTTAAGTAGGCCATTGTGCAGGAGCTGTATGTGAAAGTCTCTGTCCCACTTCCAGGCAGCCTGTTTTTGCTCTTTAGCTCTTAAATGCTGCAGCATCTGTTTCATTTGTGTAAAGGGACACGAGGAGATGTTACAGAAGGAATGATCAGGGCACAAATGTGCAAACCTCCAGAACTTTAGAGAACATCTACAAACAACGTAGACAACAAGGAATGATATATTCCTTAATAAAATTCCATATGGCTTAAAAACTAGATTATTTTCTTAATGTAGAAACTTTTTCTTCTCCAACATGGAGTTGTGGGTTCGAATTTGAAAAATTAAACTGTTCAGCCGGTCAGGACTCATATTAACGCATCAACGTGATTAATCTAAAGATTTCAACATGTTACTATTATTTTTTAACGCAGATTAATCATATGATCAAGTTTGACCCCAATGGCTTGCCATGATCATGAACCTCTCCTAGTTTTTGATTATAGAAAACTTTGGATAAAACCAAAGTTGTGTACTTGAGCTACCTTCAAGGTACCTACCTGGTGGCTCAGGTGGATAGGGCTCTAGGTTGTTGACTTTATGATCTGTGGATCTGGGTTCGAGCCCCGTCGTCTGTGGGTTGCTACACCCCCATATTATGCAGTGCCGGTCATGTTTGAGGGACTTTAATTTGTAACATTTGTTTACATAATATTTGTTTAAGATATTATATAACTGTATATAACTTTATAATATTATTCCTGCATAATCAAATTCAAATTCAAATTCAAATTTTATTTGTCACATACACAGTCATACACAGTACGAAATGCAGTGAAATGCT
>JAQMYG010000015.1:23203018-23213594 GCA_030014215.1 Clariallabes teugelsi
TAGTTCTATTATTCTGCATATAATAATTCTTATATTTGGTTAAGAATGTCAAATGTTTGTGTATGCAGAGGTAAGAATATTGTCACAATGCACATCACAACTTTCTGTTACATTTATTTCTAAACTTGATTCGGTGGAGTTGACACAAGAGACGAGAGTCAGACGAAAGTGAGACGAGAGTCAGCCGCTCTCAGACGCTCGTCTATGATGATCTGTTGAAATGCAACAACTAATACTTGTCAAAGAGCTGTAGGGCCAACACACACACACACACACACACACACACACACACACACACACACACACACACACACAGTGCTATAGCATCATCTACTGGCCATAGTTATTCACTACATTCAATGACAGACAAATAGTTTGCATACACACAAAAAAACAACAACACAAAATCAAGAAATAATACCACGAATACTAATATTTTTTATTTAAATAAAGAAAGCAAAATTGCTGCAGATGTGCAGCATGTTCTCATGTGTAAAAGCCAGATGCCATTTGTATATTCTCAGGTTTAGTGTTAAATAAACACTGTAAATATAATTTTATTGCAATATTTTAAGACCAACACGGGGAAATTTTTTTTTTTTAATTTCAGTTTAGAAATAAAATCTTAATATATGAATGTGTGACGGGAACATGAAAATAATAAAACTGCAATATGCTTAAACAAAAACGACTAAATAATAACAATAATAAAAACACCACCGCATCATCATAAAGATATATATTTCTTAGGATGGGGTGCCAATATTTAACCCGGTATACAGTAGATTTTGGTATTGGTCGTAGGATATTAGAGGGGAAACGTGTTTCACGGGGTGGACAAATCATGGCTTTATTAGAGAGTGCAGATGTGCTGCCCGACCTTGTGGTTTGTTTGGGTTGAAAGCTTATTATTGGAATTAACAAACTCAGTCATCTACATCAGAACCTTAATAATATCAATATATTAGACAAAATTGCACGGAGAAGTCTTTAGTCATAATCCTTATCCTCTACGATGTAGCATATCGTGTTTGTGTCTCTAGCATTTTGTGTGTGCCAAAGAGAACTGGCTGGAGTTTTGTTTTCGGCTGAATACAGCACGTGTTTAAACGTCATAGCAATAGAGTTTTATAACAGGTTTTTTTTTTTCTTACTGTATTGTTGTTGTTGATGTATTTCATTAGTCTTTCATCACTGCCAATCTGTGATGTTCTTAAAAGATTGCACGTCAAATGCATAAGCTAATCTAGTTAAATCAGTTCATACCGGTGATGGGATTCAGGAATTGGTAGCTAATAGTAGAACCTTATGATCCATGGGAAATTTTCATATTGCTTTTCATAAAAGCAGAATATTGAACCTACATGTCTATCAGGCGATTCCGAACTGGAAAACAAACATGATTCAGGCTGTTGATTTGTCCACCTCTGGTTTCATCTCTTTAAAGGGTCGGTTTGTAACATTCAGCGCCCTCTGCTGGCTGTCTGTTGAACATTCACAAGCCTTTTCCTTCCCTTAAATCTGTCTTAAATTGTATTTTAGAGGGGAGAAAAACTCTGAGATCTTAGATCTATAGCACTCTTCTGGCTGTGGGCGGGGCTGATTTCAGGGCTGGAAAAAATAAGAAAAAGTATTTTTCGAGGCAGCATGGTTTCGTAGTGGTTAGCCATGTTCTCATTTACATTTACATCCAGTGCAACTTACATTTTTCTCTCATTATACATTGAGGGCTAAGGGCCTTGCTCAAGAACCCAACAGTGGCAACCTGGTGGTCATAGGGTTTGAACCTGAGACCTTCTGAATCATAGTCCATTGCCTTAACCACTGAGCTACCCTTGACCTTCTCCCACCCCAAAGCCTGTGTTCATGGAGTTTGCTTGTTCTCCCCATGGTTCCTCCAGGTACTACGGTTCCCGCAGGCATGTAGGTTAGGCTAATTGGCGTCCCCATAGTGTACGAATGAGCATCCGGGGTGTACCCCGCCTTGTGCCCTAAGTCTCCTGGGATAGGATCCATGCCCCCATACAGGATAAAGCGATATAGGCGATGAGTGAGTGAGTGAGTATTTTTCTAAACTATACGGGTTGGAAATGACGTGTCTAGAAACATTCCTCAGTGTTACAAACTGCCCCTTTAAATGAGGCCCGGTTAGCTGATTTCGAAATCAGAAGGGAAAAGTCCGATCTATCTTCGACGACATTAATGACATTAACACCAGCATCGTATGACGTATATATCAGGAGTTCCTTAATACAAAATGAGAGACCCTGTGAAACGAACAACCTCCCGCTGACACACTTTACACCGCTGAGAGTCTATAGCCTTAACTTTAAGAAATTATTGTAAAAAAAATCATTACTAGATAAATAAACAACAATATACAGTGTACTCTACGCAATGTCACTGAACGACTGGTTTCCTTAACAGTGCACTTTAAATAAATACATACGACATGTTCCTCAGACGGCGAAGCTTCTGTCTCTTGGCGCGGTGTGTGGTGAGTATTTTCACACGCAGTGTACAGTAATAACCAAAACGTGTAACTGGGTATAAACAGCCTATCATAGGAGTCTTTTGTATATCGTATTTGTGATATATGCAGTAAATATTTATATATTCCAGGTACTGCAACTTAACAGTGGAACTCTTTCTCGGTTGGACGTGTGCATCCTGGGACGAAAACAGAGGGGTTTCACGGTAGATACTGGACACACGAGATTTAATACTAATGTGTGACTATTTGTTTGGTTATACAGTATTTAGATCAGCACTTCAGAACGATCGGAATTAGCAAAACAAGTGTTCGGTCTAATAGGAAACACGGTAGCATAGATCGTTAATGTTTCATCTTCAGCAACGAGTATTCCTTTTTTTTTCTTTCTTTCTTTCTTTTTTTTTTTTTAAATGGGTAAATGCCGTTACTAGGGAGATGTTCGGTTTTCTCAAACTGTTTTCCTGTTTACACCTGTTATGGACAGTAATCTCTCAATAAACCTTGTGGACTCTATTTTGATTTCACTTAAAAGGAAATTGTGTATTTTTTTTTCTCTCCATCTCCCAGCATGGGTAATTACATACAATATCCTCTCTCTCTCTCTCTCTCTCTCTCAGTCATTGCAAATAATGCAAATTAAAGCTTGGTGACATTCATTGTGATGTAGCATGTGAGGTGTGCAGGCGAAATTTACGCAGCGCACCAATTTAATGATCCTGATGGGATACGTGTTCGAACTAATGAGGCGAGGATTCGCAAATGGATTCTGATTTTCACTCACGCCTCTGGCGCCGACGGTGTCAATTTAACTAGTAATGTAATGTTTGCCTTTCTTTCAAAATGATTTAAGGTGTTATCTCTATAGTAGGAAATAGATAACATGGAGCAGGTCCTGTGGCCTAGCACCTCCAGGGTCGAGGCTTCGATTCCCGCCATGGGTCTGCATGTGTGTGTGTGTGTGTGTGGAGTTTACATGTTCTCCCCGTGCTTGGTGGGTTTCCTTCCACAGGACAAAGACACGCAGATTTGGTTTATTGGTTTGCCCCAGTTTGGCTGTAGTATGTACCCTATGTGCCCCGTGATGCATTTTCCACCCATTTTGAGGCTTTTTCAACGTTCATTTCTGACGAATTGTCCAAGCAGGAAAGGGTTTTTCGGTAGCAATCAATGTACTGTGTGTATGTTTTAAAGAATTTTGTTCTTCAATGCAATTCAAAAATACTTTAGCCGTTAGTGATTAGCCACTAATTCTACCGATCTTTAACTCCGATATTTCCCTTTTTTTTTTTCCAACCTTCATTTCTGACAAACAATATAAACATATTTTTCAGTTCAGTAGCAACTGATACTAAACCGATATGTACTGTGCGTATATTTAAAGGATTTTGTTCACAGCCTGCCTAGAATGAACAACAACAACAACAACAACAAAAAAAAAACAATAATCTAAAATAATTTAAAATATATACTGTAGTAACACTTCAGGATTTGAGTCACGGACAGTCGGAACAGATTCACACTTAATGAATATTTAATATTTGAGCTTTAATATTTCTGCAAAATTAGATCATTGAAAAAGTGTTCTGATGTTTAAAGTCAATTTAACATATCTGTTCTGTCTTTTATTTTTTTTTTTTTGATTGAGGGGTTCAAATAAAATGATGACTCCTGAGCAAAAGGTGTCCAGCCCCGAGCTGGACACCTTTTTCCCTTGAGGAATATAATAAATGTCGCAAATAGTAGATGAATAAAGAAAAAAAAACAAGAATAAAGAAAAAAAATGTAAAGTTAGGTCTATTAAGAAAAAAACATGCAAAGTTTTAGGAATAATAAAATGGGTGTGTTTTGCATTTACACACACACTATAGAAGCAGAGAACATTCCTTTTATTGCTTTAAAATGTAAAAATGATGCAGCATAAAAGCAGAAGACTTGGGTACATACAACTAACTACTGTAGAGGGAAAAGCCCATGTCCTGTTCCTGATTAGAGAATATGAATTAGTATAAAGACACTGAGCCAAAACCAGGTACAGTCATTTAAAAAGCACATGAAGTGAAATGTTTTTTTTTTTTTTTTTTTGCTATATCCTTGTTATGAACATTTTGTCTGTGACACTTAAACTTGACCTGAGATTGCCAAACCAGCCCTTAAATCATCTTTTCATCTCTTAGTGCCCTCTGCTGCCTGTGAAGAGGAACTGCAGTGGATGTAGTAAAAATATGGACAAGTTTCTTTCCCTAACCCTAATTACACATTCCCTGTCTTTCTATTTTTCTTTTGTTTTGTTCTAAGGGAAATGCCTGAGGAAATAGATGGGGATCTGCTTCAGCTGGAGGTGGTGTCACTTCCAGGCTAAAAAGAAATAAAAATGAAAAGAACTTCCGTTCAAGATATCAACGTTTCCTTGCTACTGTAGCGTTATGGATTTCCTCCCATCATGCTAACCAAATTTGCTTTGAATCTTATTAATTCTGTAAGAAACGTACAGTATTTAAACATTTGTTACTTGTTAAAATGCACAAAATCCAAAATGGCTGACTTCCTGTTTGGCGCAATGGTTGGATATTGTGATTGTGAAAATTGTTAGTCTTAACAAAACACGTACAAATTTACAGTAGTTTGTGTAGATGAAACTGGGTGTGTACTTTTCTGCAGCTCCAAACAGGTGGAATTGGTGGAACAACTCGAAATATTGGGCGCTACTTCCATGTGGATTAGCATTCTAGCATGTCTACCATTGGTTAGTCGCAAATGTGTTTATGGGCCACCTTCCCTAACTTTATCCCTAATCTTTCATTTTTCCAAACATATATTTCAAGCTCATCCTCTATATTTGGAGCTTTCTCTATATTATACAAAGGGAGATCTTCTTGAGTTCCTAGGCCACACCTGGATCCAAGCTTTTTATTGTTTCTGATGTTTGCACCAACGTTTGTGAGTTTTCATGCTTCAAATTCGTCTTAAAATGCCTTAAAGAAAAAAAGAGTCAAATAAACAGCATTTTTCTGCTTGCACCCAAAAATCAAGAATATCTCAGCTGTAAGTCATGCTGGAAGTAAACCTTACTATAAATCTAAATGACATGGTTCTGGTCATGTGACCTAAAAGGGCTATGTTACACATTATAAAACATCTGACAAAACCAAAACAAAATAACATGCAATAGCTTGCATTTCATTAAAACATATGAAATAACAATTTTTACAAACTGAAAAAAAATGGATGTGTTTAAATGGATTATTATGTAGGATCACAAGCTCCTCCCCAAACAATCATCACAATGAGGATATGAAGCACCTGTGCAGAGACGTGAAAAGACAAAAGGGTGAGGCGTCTTCTTTGTGACAGAACTTTCCAGAAGTGTTGTGGTGAAAGGTCTTTTGCAGCTTTTATGATGAAACCCAGGTACAGTGGAGCAGACTTGAAGAAGCAGAAGCGTGGGAGCAGAAAATCCCGGAAATCCACCCAGGCCTATTCCAACTACATTTACAAGCTTAAGAAGGTGTGTTGAGTTTAAAGCTGTCCCAATTTAGCATAACATTCCTGTTATTGGGTTTCTTTCAACAGATTGGTTATCCTGAATCTTCTTTGCTGTAGATGATCCTGTTATGCTTACTTGTGCATTGTCGCATGTGCTGTAGTTGTGTTAAATGTTATGGATGGTTCATGAAGTGTTCAGTTATATGGTTGTTTCCCCTTAAACTACCATGTGATTGATTTATTCTGACTGGTCACAGTGGGTCATTTTATTTTTTTCCCCTATAATCAGGAGTGCTTGAATTTGTATATGGACAGTCCACATAAACTAAATCACACAGGTAAGCGAGAAACACAATGGAATGAGTCTCTAGTGTGAGTGCTGTAAACACTCTCATTTTTATAGCCTAGGAAAGTCTCCTGAACTGTAAGAAACAGCCTGTCCCGACACAAATTCCACTCCAGAGTATGTTTAATGCTTATTCTCCAAATGTCTCAATTCTCTTAGAGATGATCCATCCAGATTGCAGCAAAATGTGAATCTTGCTTGTAAAGTAATAGTCCATCATCTACAGCTGGGTAAGATGGTGGACCATTGAGAACCATCCTATGTTTAAAGCATGATGTGATTATCCACCTGGTCTCAGTAAATATTATTCAAATGGTGTGACATTACCTATAGCATGAGAACATCATTTAAAAACTATCAAAAGATGTCATCACCATTCTAAAGTGGGTGATCAAAAGGTGTTCATTACAAATGGTTATAGTACATTTGATTTAAAATGCACTCTATTTACAGGAGGAGTGGGAGGGTTTTTGTAGGAATAGTATTAAGTGCTTCAGTCCAGATATTGGCAGGTATTTCTTTTGACTCAGAGGAATCTGAAGTGCTTCATATGTCGTTACTGTTCTGCATGAAACTCTTTGTACTGGAAATTTATTTATTTATTTTTTTTGAAGGAAAGGTTGAAGGGACCGGTTGACTGCAGCTGCTCTAATGTAGAGGGACTGACTTGTTCATGGCCAGCACGGTGGCTCAGTGGTTAGCACTGTTGCCTTGCAGCTCCAGGGTCCAGGTTTTGATTTCCGCCTTGGGTCTGTGCGTGTAGAGTTTGCATTTTCTCCTTGTGCTAGGTGGGTTTCCTCCCACAGTCCAAATGCATGCAGATTATGCTAATTGGCATTCCCCAATTGCTTGTAGTATGTGTACCCTGTGACTTGATTGGTACTCAGCCTTGAGCCCCAAATCTCCTGGGATAGGCTCCAGAGCACCCTTGCCTCTTTATACAGAATAATGCAGTGTTAATGACTGAGTGACTTGTAAAAGTACCTCAGTTTGACAGATATTTTAAAATGAGCAATCTGATCGTGTTGATCTGATTTAAAAATTGTGTTAACAGGGGTTTGATGCAAAATTGCACCTTTTTGTTTCCCCCCCCTGCAGACGAGCCCCGCTGTGACCGACACCGCTTCAGTACCCGGATGGCTGCGCGCAGAACTGTGCACCCGCCTCGGTCCGGAAGCCGCGCGCCTCGCCAAACTCAACCGGCGCGGCACGATCACGCAGCGCGAGGTGTGCTCCGCTGTGCGCGCGCTGAGGAAGGTCACGCGGAGCACGACCGCGCATGCGCACTGACTTTTTTTTTTTGTGTGTGTGTTTTTGCCTTTACCATGTTTTTGTTTTTATGGGGTTTAAATAAAGACTGTTTTTATCCAGTTTCCTCATCACAGTATGAATCCATGTTCAAAATGAATCCACAATAAGGACCACGTGTTTCAAGCTGATCTCAGGCTGAAACTTTTTGTCCCAAAGGAAACCAAAGACCCACAGTTGTGTAGAATGTCTTTATGTAGCATTACAACTTTTCTTTATTGGAAATAAGCGGTATGAACCAGTTTCCAGCATGGCCTTGTCCCTGTGTGGGAAGTGAGCCCCATTGTGAGTTCTAGATTTCAAATATCCTGTACAGACCCTGCTGGGATTTAAAAGAATAGCATCTTTAGTTTTAAGATGAAATATTGTTACAAGGCAGTGATCGGGCCAAAGTGCCTGAGCCATCCCTGCCCAGGCACACCACACAACTGGGCATGTAAAGTCTTGCATAATTGCCTTTCCCAGTGTCTAGATGTGAGTATAGTATGAAGGACATGGGAGATGCCATCATCTGTGCTTCTGGTTTGATGGTAGGCAAATTGTAGTGGATGAAGGGATTTTGGTAACAAAGCACAGATAAGATCCTTTACAAGTCTCAAGCACTTCATTACCACGAGGTCAGAGCCACAGGACGGTAATCATTCAGACTGACAGAGTTGGAATTCTTGGGCACACGGATGATGGTGGAGAGAGGTTCCTTTGCAATTTTGCATCCTCAGTGATCATATTGCCCTGGTTTGGTAGCGATCGTATAAATCCTCTAGGAGTATATCAAATTCCATTGGATGCATTTCGCAAACAATCTAAAATAATTGAATTCTGTTAAGTAGAGCCCATGCCATGCATAGGGAAAGTTGCTCAGCTTGATTAGATCTAAATGTGTCCCAGGTTTCACATGTATGCGTGGAAGTGTGTATGAGTTATGCAGCAAAATCTCCTATGATGGCCCTGTGCAGGGCCCAGCTGTCAGACATCTTAATGGCAGCTGATTCCAACATGTGTGCTGATTTTCATGATCTTTTGACCCACAAAAAGTCCTGGATTCTGGAAAAAATAATCCTTAGAAAAACAATGGGGCATTCATATGCCATGAGCACCATTAGAGCGTCTACTATCAGAGCTTCATGTACAGTATGACATCATAGTTCGGATGTCTTAGTGACCTAATGAAAAGAATAAGAACAGGGAAA
The DNA here is from genome assembly GCA_030014215.1 of Clariallabes teugelsi. Lineage (NCBI taxonomy): Eukaryota > Metazoa > Chordata > Actinopteri > Siluriformes > Clariidae > Clariallabes > Clariallabes teugelsi. The sequence continues at coordinate 23,211,840 of JAQMYG010000015.1, forward strand.
GACAGACAAACACACATGCATGTCTGTTTATTATCAGAAATGAGAGCATATTTAAGCTTTTGACCAGGTGTCACAAGCCCAAACTCAAATGACTCAGTCATTAACAGTGTTGGGAGATGTTACTTTTTAAAGTAACTAATTACATTACAAAATAACTTTCATTAAAAAGTAATCAGTTACATTACATCGTTACTTTCTGATAAAAGTAACTAGTTCGAGTACTTTTCCATTGCAGGAAATGAAAACTCCTTTGTGATTCCTCATGCATGTTGTTTTAGTCAAGACCTTTATAATTATTCTACCATCATCACTCAACCAAGTTTGGCCCATAATCTGTTAACTACTAATACCCCTATCTCACCTACGCGGTTTCACACGGTGGCCGCGAGTACGGTTCATCATGATTCACCGCGAGTTTTGGCGCTATGATTAGGTTTCCATCTTTCAAACTGAGTCAAACCGCATAGGTGAGATAGGGGTATAACAGCAGGAATAACAGAGGGGGCGGGTTATCGGGGGTAGGGCTTGTAGGACGACTTTCTCACACACACACACACACACACACACACTAATGGAATGATTGCTGTCTGGCTCACCGATTACATAAATTGTCTGAATAACGGATAACATTTTTGAAAATATAACTAAATAACTGAGTACTTAAATGGCGGACCTAACGCGTTAGATTACTCGTTACATCAAAAAAGTAATCTAAGTACTCTAATTTATTTTGTAACGCATTACACCCAACACTGGTCATTAACATGTCAGTCATAGAGAGATGGCATCGCCATAGCGGATCATCTGATCCGCACAACAACTTGGCACAGTTTTTTTAATGGATGCACTTCTTGGCGAAACCCTTCCATTTTTATCCATGCTTGGGACCGGCACTGCAGCCACTGGCTGGGGTTTAGGGATTGGGTGGAAATTAAACCCAGGCCTTCCTCCTGGCAAGCCAGAAACCTACCACTGAGCCATTAATGACCAGAATTATCCACAACCATGCTCCAAAACCTTCCCAGAAGATTGAGGCTAATAACAGCTTAAAGAGGGTTGCATGGTTTGCAGGAGTAAGGAATAAAACCTATGGTAATGCAAGTTCCTTCCAGTTGCATTATAGCATCTGTAAACAGCCACAACAAACGATCAGGGCTTTGTGTTACTGATCAGAAGGTAAGGATTTACACAGACCTGAGCATGTGTGTTTGTCCATGATGCATAGCTTCAGCTGCTCGTATTCCCAGTAGTGAAAAGGAAGTTGTGTTGTGCAGTTTGTTGTTCGAAATGGGTCTATTATCAGAGGAAAAAGTATTCATAGTTGAGTATTACTGTATTTCTGTTCTTACTGAAGTGGTCATGAATGAGAACAGAGTTTGAAAAAGGTGGCAGAATAATGCAGAGAGTGATTAAATAGAGAGTTGTGCTTTCCATTGTTATGAAATCTTGCTGTTCTGAGTGTACTGGTAGTGTTCTTGTTCTGTTACAGTGTTCTGGTAGTGTACATTACACGAGCAATTGTCTCCTTTTGCAGGAGTCTGTAGCAACCTTTGTTTTGGCATATGTTTGAGAATCTGCGTGAACGATATGAACACTCTGCAGCGAGGTGGTGCACATTTCGAACATTTACATTATGCATACCGTGGTAAATCAACACGCCAATAGTGTAAATGTTAAGTTCTTTCAGGATGTGTTATATACTCAGCAAAAAAAGAAACGTCCTCTGACTTTCAACTGTTTTTACTTTCAGTAAAC
>JAQMYG010000015.1:23267768-23278971 GCA_030014215.1 Clariallabes teugelsi
GTGTGTGTGTGTGTGTGTGTGTGTGTGTGTGTGTGTGTGTGTGTGTGTGTGTGTGTGTGTGTGTGTGAATCCCAGATAAAACCTACTGCTGTTTTTTCGCCCTCTTCAGGAAGCAGAGACCCCTCGCAGCGTTCTGGAGGAGATCGGACTCACCTAAACGGAGGAGAAGGACACGCCGTCTTTAACACACACACACACACTTACTGTTTGTCTGTTTAAAGATGTAGCACACACACACAACCACACACACACACATATCGTAGTGCAGTTTGACAATACATCTGTCATAATTTTTTTTTTCTCTGTATGCTTTAAATGACACACACACACACACACACACACACACAATGTAGCACTGTACAGCTTCATCAGGAAAACACCCCTGACATTTCCTTAACTCAACTCAGCCTTAAGATCAGCTCAAGTTTACACTCTGTACTTGATGACGTCATCGATCATAATCGTTTCGCTTCTGCACATTAACAAAAGAAAAAAAGGGGGGGAAAAAAGCAAAGCATCACATTGTAGGCTACATACTGTATTGCCCGTAAAAAAAAAAAAAGTATTTCAGTGCTCTTTCAACATTATTTTGGATTACAGCACGGAACCAGGAAGGGAAAAATAAAATAAAGTGCCGCACCGAGCCGAGAGATTATTTAGGCAGATGATCGTGTACCAAAATGTATTTTAGATTTTTTTTTAAATTATTATTCATGAGTTATCCTATAGAGATAATGTCATTCACAGCCAGATGTGTGACGAGTTAAACATAAAGTCTGCATAAAGAACAGAACTAAAGACACAAAACATGCTTTTGGTTAAAAAAAGTCCATTTTGATATTATTTTATTCCAAATTTTTTGGTTTCACTGTGCTTTGAGAAAAAGTGTAGCTTAGTAGGATAGGAAGGTTTTTAGGTACTTTTTTTTTACGGACACAGCGGTCCTGCTCAGAAGAACGTACGGCGTAAGAGAGCACTTTTCTTATTTGGTTGTTTTGTATCATGAATGATTAGAAGTTAAATTTTGCCCAACTTGGGACAAAATATAAAAAATTTGCACTTAAATTATATATTATATTACAGCGGTACCTCGGCATACGAATGCGCCCCACCTTATGAATTTCCCCTTAAAAAGTGAAATTTTCAAGAAATTTGCATCAGCATACAAAGCATTTTCGGCAAACGAACCTAACGGCGGTAAAGTCGCGCGTATGCCTGGGAGCAGTTCATTTTTACAGATTTTTTCCACGCTGTTTCGAAGGAGTCAACCTATGATAACAACGCTGCTTTCAAAAGCTACGTGATTTTCCGCGCATTTTTATTTATTTATTTTTTATTGGTAATATTTTTGGGTGGTTGGAACGGATTATCTGCATGAACATTATTTCTCCAATATGAATTCAATTCGTACGACGAGGTTCCTCTGTAAATATTTCAAGATCACAACATAATTACAACAATATAGTGAATTTCCTGAGCGTTCAGCTTGTGATTATGATTTTTCTAACAGAACTTGAAGGCAGCAGAAGTTTGTCATAAAATCTTATGTTTGATTGGGGAGGATGCAAAAAAAAAAAAAAGTGTTTAAAAAGAGTTTAGTTCTTTTCTAAAGTCATGCTCATGCCTCTACCTCAAATCTCTTTCTTATCAATTTACGTTGGTGATTTTTTTTTTTAGGTCATTTAAATTTGTTAAAGCAAAAATGCGATTTTTTTTACTCATTTAAAATTATTTTTCTTTTTCCTCATAATTATTGGTATGGAATATTTTTTTCTTCACTTTGGCTTTGTACTTTATTCGGATTAGTGGCGCTAATTCTTCTTTAAACACATCATGGTTCTGTGCTTTAATAAGTAAACAGCGAAAGGCCCGAGAGAGCAGCTTAAATACTTTTTCCAGGCTCAGTGGCCTTGGAGAGAACCGAACATGAAAGAATTAATATAACAGTAGGAGATTTGAGGAAGTACATTTTGGAAATGAAAAAAAAAAAAAAAAAAGAACAGAAATGAAAAAATTATTACTACAAAAAAAAAGGGGATAGAAAGAGATTTATTCACAAAACCAAAGAGTTTATCATTTATGTTTTCTATCAGTTTTCCATGATGTATACGCAGCAGGGTTGCAGGTCAGAGCAGAGAGCACGAGAGACGCGTGGACTTCCCGGCGCTGAGCGTTCCCGATCCGCCAACATCGCCGATGATTCACTGTGTTAAACTACTGATTGTCAAGCGACACCTAAATGCTGTAACTCTTCAGTTTTAAAGCAGCACTTTGTCATTTTCAGAGCGTATGGAGTGAATTAGAATGAAAGAAATTCCTGACGAACTGCTCCTTTAAATGACGTCACACATTCCGACATTTATAATCACAGCTCACTTTGTTTTATGTCATATTCACACGTACAGTATATCCACAGAATATTCCACTTATATATCGATCACTGATATCCAGTAAACCTGTAATGCTGTGATTTTTGCTATATCTGGCCTCCGCGGCCCACAGGATCCTCCTCCGTTCCCCTTCACCCGACCGTCTCCACATTGTTGTGGTTCAGAGTCAATCCGTCCTGCTGTGTTTGTGGCTCAACATGGAATAAAATTTGTTTACACATATGTACAGTAAAAGTGGTTCAGGAGTGTGTCTGATTTAATCTTGTTCTCTTCAATATAATTATTTGTATAAAGCTACAAATAGCGTTCAGGTCAAACTGGGACTCCTGATTGTGCAGGATAACAGGACGCAGTTATTGCACTTAACCCTTTGTTTCTTTAGTGCTTGGATTCCATCAAGTTAGAAAGTTTGAACCAGAAAATTACGTCATAAGTTACAAGTCCCGGTTTGACTTGAACACCGCTCAAATTCTTCTTAAAACAAGTTGGTTATATTTATCTGTAATCAACATCCATTAATCATAATCAATATTAATAAGGATTAACAATACGATAAAGAAAATAATCAGTCCATGCCAAAAGTTTGTATACCCTCAGTTCTTAATACTGCATCCTGCCTGTGTGATGGCAGCTTCAGCACTCTTCATAGCAAAAAGACACCAGGTCCCATCAGGTTCTTGGCTTGTCTTTGAGTTTCGGATCTCCCCAAAGTGTCTCGGTGATGTCCAGAGCAGGAGACCAGTCCGGAACCAGAGCAGGTGGTGTGAGTGAGTGAGTGTGGAGTGTGAGCAGGAGGATTTTGGACATTTTTGTGCCTGTCCAATTTCGCGCCAGTGCTGCAAACACCTGAAGCATGGCCAAGCCCGACCCAGAATGCATCAATGGCAGAATTTAGTGGAGCGCTGAGTGATACTGAGCGGAGCGGCCTGGTGTGGCTGGTGAGCGGTGGAGCAGAGCGGACAGGAGCGGACGAACAGCTCAGTGTGGGAGGAACGGACATTCTCACCGTCCCCCCGCCACTCATATCCTCTGTCCAGATCCTTCACTATATTTTCTGTTGTAACTAGCGAGGTGTCTTGGCCTTGTGATCATTCTCATGTTGGAAAGTCCAAGTCCAAGACTTTGCAAATGGGACGCACTTGTTAGATATTGTGCGTCCCATTTGCAGGGACGCACAATATCTAATCACAAAATCTATGTTATAAAGGCATGGTGCGATGAATATTATCACTATATATCGATATCATGATATTTCTCAAACCTAATGTGTCATAAAGTTCCCTGTGAATTTTTCTGTTGAAATGGAAACATTGATGTCGGCCTTTTAGAACAAACACATTTATACTGTACACTGATCAGCCATAACATTAAAACCATTAAGACCACTTATATAAACCCACTTAGGTTTTATGGTTCCCTTGAGCTGAATATACTGGTATATAATTGATAATCAATGTTATTTATTTCACTTGGTGGTTGCGTTAATGTTATGGATGACATCATTTGTGATTTATCTTGCATCTAGGAATAAAGTCGAAACAGTTTCCGACCAATCAGATTCAAGAATTGAACTACACTGTGGTGTATACTGTACGTCTGTACGGCTTTTTGTCTAAAGAAACATTCATTGAGGTGTGGGAACGAGCTGATTAAAACATTTGATCAGAAATATCATCTAATTCTCATCCAAACCACTTCAATCTACTTTATAGTTGCTGTAAACATCATGTGTGCAGGTTAATCAATGTTCTTCCCCACACTCTCTGACAGTCTTAGGATCCGAGCCAAGGTTGAAACGTGCCGTCGTGTTCAGCTTACTGGAGATTTTTACAAGCCTGTCCTCCAGTGGAGCGTAAAACGTGAGCTCATTTCTCCCATGTCTTCCCGAAGGACACACTCATATCCTGATATTCATGGGTACGTTCAGTCGTCCCACTTCCTCCAGATTACTCTCATAAAAGATCGACACGATGCGGCGCTGCTTTATTAGTCCTCTGGAAATACAAATAAAAAAAAGAAGTAAAAAGGCTTGTTATCCCCTCAGGGATGCGGTGAGAAAAAGTGTAAACTTCGGTAATCAGTTTAAGTCTGAATGGGTTTTTTTTTTTCTCTTTTGTTTCGTTTTGATGTACATCAGTCTTGCCTCCCGGCTCGCGCAGGTTCGACAGTAATAAGCAGCGTTATTCAGTTTGTAAAAACGTCACCTCTAATACCCGCATCTAAAGCCCTCCTGGGAAATTTAGCTGCAGGATTGATTCTCTCCTGCTTTAATATCCACCTTCTCATCATAATCCTGACATTAAACTGAAATTGGTTTCCAGAATGGACTATTCCTAAATGCAGAAAATGCATCATCTTTATACACTCAGGCAAAGAGCGTCACTTAATGTTCACATGGAACATCACATCAGAATGTGGGGGAAAACATGATCTCAGTGACTCGGACCCTAGCATGGTTCTTCATGGCCTTTAACTGTCCCATTTCAGCCACCCTTTGTCCACTGGTTCCAAAAATTCTTGGATGATCTGATTGAATCCCGGTGTGGTCTCCTTCAGCTCTACCTCATCCGCCTTAACGTTTGTGCGCTCTGGTTTTCTCACTCAGTCTCTCATCGTCTATATCGCGTTTTACTGTACACAGGGCCGCAAGGGGGGCTGGGAGCCTATCCCACGAGGCAGGGTACACCCTGGACGAGGTGTCAATCCATCACACCACACTATGGCAATTTGGGAACGCCAATTATGACAATCTCCATGTCTTTGGACTGTGGGAGGAAACCGGATTACCCGGTTTACCCACCAAGCACGGGGAGAACATGCAAACTCCATGCACACAGAACCCGAGGTGGGAATCAAACCCGCAACCTGGAGGTGCAAGACAACAGTGATAACTACTAAGACACCACCCTGCGCATTCTGGTCCTAATGAGTGGTTGTTTGAGTTACTGGAGACTTCCTGTAAGGTGGCACGGTGTCGCCTCACACCTCCAGGGTGCATGGAGTTTGCATGTTCTCCCCGTGCTTGATGGGTTTTCACCGGGTTCTCTGGTTTCCTCCCACAGTCCAAAGACATGCAGGTTAGGATAATTGGCGTTCCCAAAGTGCCCGTAGTGTGCGATGGATTGGCACCGTGTCCATGGTGTACCCTGCCTTGTGCCCTAAGTCTCCTGGGATAGGCTCAAGGTCCCCCGCGACCCTGAATACAGGATAAAGCGGTGTAGAAAAGGAGTGAGTGAGTGAGTGAGTGAGTGAGAGAATTCCTGTCTGCTCAAACCAGTCTGCCTATTTGCCTGTAACCCATCTCACCAACAAGGAGTATTTGTTACTGATATAAGATAATATAAGGGGGTCAGGGGTTGCTTGGTGGTTAAGGCATTGGACTATGTTTGGGGAGGTCCCAGGTTCAAACCCAACAACCACCAAAATGATGAGATAAAAATGTAAGTTGCTTTGGATAAGGGCCAACTTGGTAATGGTTCAAATCAGGTTGTTGGATTTCTTTTACAGGACTAAGCATAAACCAGAAATAATTACACTGTAAAAAATGTTTTTATCCTGGTCCAGGAGGAGGTCGGGTCAGGACACGCATCCTCTTTTTGTTCTGGCGGCTGAGGGGGAAGTGCTGTAGCACACAACGTGTTTTATGCCGACGTGCAAGACCGAGCTGGACTTGATGGTGTCATCAGTGTGATTGAACAACAACAACCATCAAGACCGTCCTGGTCGAAGGGGTGTGTGAGTGGTTGAGTCCAGGGTATATCTTTGCAGTCATTACAGGAATACAAGCTGACTGTTGCTGTAATTTATAATTACACAAAGATGCATACCAGCGAGCCACACACCTCCAGGGTCACCAGAGTTCAAAGCACACGCCCACTTCCTGAGAAGGACGAAAGCTCTCGGTAAATCTACAGCTAATCTAAGTACTTTACATGATCTACTTCCTCATGGCATGAGCTACAATACCGTAAAGCAGCAGTAAATGTGACATGCTGCTATATATAGTGCAATCGTTCTCTGATTAATGACTGTTTCCAGTTTACATCCATCCTTTTTCTATTAGGCTTATTTTGTGTGGGGGCTTGGAGACAATCTGTGGGCTCCAGGGCACAAGGCAGGGTACATTCTGTATGGTGTACCAATCCACCATATCAAATCATACACCAAATCATACAATAAAGAGACTATGGAAGCACAAATCAGCCTGTTTTTGGACCGAGTATCCGGAGGAAACCCACTAAGAAGCACAGACCCACTCCAGATCTGCTGTTCTATCTTCTACACCTCTTATCCTGCACATGGTCTCTCTCACACACACACACACACACACACACACAATACTAGCAATTTGGAAACACCAGTTCGCCTAATCTGCATGTCTTTGGACTGTGGGAGGAAACCCATCACGCATGGAGAGAAAATGCAAACTCCATGGACCCAGACCCCGAGGCATGAATTGAACCCGGACCCTGGAGGTGCGAGGCGACAGTGCTAACCACTAGACCAGTAAAAATAAACCTATGATATACCGTTTACAATAGTACAGTCAGGTGGGAATCTGTAAACTGCACATTAAGGTGCAATAATGAGGTTATATAAATTTCCACGCACATGATGATTGTATTTACAGGCAGGAACTGTAGGGAAGTAAATGTACATACGGTACACCAGCAAACTGAAATATTCATAAAAGAGAGAATGAAAGCACACATTCATATCAGTACAATGAACCGGAATGTTTATGAGCCTATTTATAGTGATGTCAGTGAAGGACTTGGGTGTGAGTACGTCAGGAATTATGTGATTGTATAAGAATGAATTGCAAATAAGAGAACATTAATGAATGATGAGGCGATGTCAGTGGCGTAGTGCTAAGCACTGTCGCCTTGCACCTCTAGGGTCTGGGTTCGATTCTCACCTTGGGGTTTGTGTGTGTGTGTGTGTGTGTGTTTGCATGTTCTCCATGTCCTTACTGGTTTTCCTCTGGGTACTCCGGTTTCCTCACACAATCCAAACTAGGGCTGTAGCTATCGAATATTTTAGTAATCGAGTATTCTACCAAAAATTTAATCGATTAATCGATTAATCGGATAAAATGTACTTTTGCTTAATTAAACATCAATGTTTAATTTAATTACATTTTTTAAATGCATACAGCATTTTATCAAAAAATAAACATTGTCATTATTCACAATACAAGGAATAGCTTAAAGTTGACTGAGATGAATTAAGTGCATTATACCCCTATCTCACCGACGCGGTTTCGCGCGGTGGCCGTAAGTACGGTTTATACCCCTATCTCACCTACAGTACGCGGTTTGACTCGCGGTGAGATGCGGTGTTAGGCACCGTGAGCTGCTGCGATTGCCCGCAGACATTCAGCGAAGTTCTGCGAGGTCCGCGAGTTTTGGCGCTGTGATTACGTTTCCATCTTTCCGCGTGAATGTTTAATTTTTTCGGCAGTCTTTGCGGAAGCTTGTGGACCTTGCAGAACATCGCGAAACGTCAGCAGAACGTCGGCGGGCAATCGCGGCGGCTCATGGTGCCTAACACCGCATCTCACCGCGAGTCAAACCGCATAGGTGAGATAGGGGCATTACAGAGCCAAACAATTCTTATTTTAAAGCCTTTTCTCAGATGCAAAAACAAAAAAAAAAGGTATTTCAAATGACTTAAAACACATTAAAATAAATAATTATACAAAAACACTAAGTTGTGCAACTTAACTTTCAGGACTAAAAGTTTCTAAATCTACAGCTCAGGTATAACGTAAGCCTTTATTGACAATTTCTGTCGTTTTCTCTTGCTGCTTTCTTCATCTCTTGGCTCGCTGATATATTTTTATCGCTCCGTTCCATTTTGCATCCCGCAACAGAACGCTCCATCAAATCAATACACAGCTAACTGTTTGCGTCTCCTTCCGCTTTGTGGGTGACGTAAGCGCTTCTTCTTCATCATCAGTGTTTACTGGCGGCTTGCATCCGGAAGCGCGCTGTGTCACAACAAACAAATAACTGCGCAAGAAGTAAAAGAAGCTTCGATGCAGAAGATTTTGCCTCGATCATTTTTTGTAATCGAGTTATTCGAGGAATCGTTTCAGCCCTAGTCCAAAGACACGCAGGTTTGGCTAATTGGCAACCCGACACCTAAAGTTTCACCATAGAAACGACAGAGTCAGGGGAGTATCAGTCAAATTATGTTCTGGATGGACCAAAATGTATACCTCCGCAATTTGTTTAAAGTTTAAAGGCCGTCTGTATACAGATGAATAAATGAATAATGAATAACATTGAGCAAGGTCACAATGTGTTCAGTCGATTCCATTCCTGCACACCAGAGGGCGCTGTTTCCACGCCTCCTCTTTGAGAAAACCAAGCAAGGAAGAACTCCGACGATGACGTTGCCTATTATGCATAAATCGAGTCGCGCACTTCCGTACTGCGCAGTGCTCAATCGAAGTGCGGAAGCGTAGCTATGGAGACCGTGAGCCGCGTTTAGCTGTGCGTACTGCGCAGTACGCTAGTGCGCGTCGCCCTACGTGGAAAAGGCGGACCAATGGACTGAGACCGACCCATTAGCAGGAGTCGTGTAACTAGTTTTGTCAGAGGATTAACGAAAATAAACGACAGGGAGGATGTTTAAAAGTTGGGGGACGTGGTTAGGAATCGAGTCCACACCCGGGCACAGAGGAGGAGAAGAAGCTTTGCAGGAGGAGGCGAAGAAGAAGACACCCGGAAGTGAGGAGGAGGACGAAGTAAACAAACCCGAGAAAATGGAAGAAAACCAGGCGATTCTACAGCAAGCCAAAGGCCTGAGCGGTCAGTTCGCATCTGCTTTTTATTTCCGTGTGTATCAATATTTTGTATGTTTATTCGTGTCGTTTATGGTGTTCGTGTTAGCTTAGCTCTTATGAAACCCTAATAGAGCAAGAAAGGACAAAAAGGAAGTGTCAAAAAAGTGTTTGACAAGACAAAAGAGACAGGAGATTATTAAACTGTTAAACTATTTGTCTTTTATCAGGACGCGTAAACAGCTTTAAGTGATCCAGATTAAAGTCGCAATAAGCAACCCTGATGGCCCCCCCTGGGACACCACCGTTTAATGCTTGATAACATTCTAGTCACGTGCAGAGTCACTCAGTTCCAGTGTGATAATTACAGTCTGCTTTAATCATGACACTCGAACATTATATTTTTTGTGCCCCAAGGATACATCCTGAACTTCGCGAGCAGCGCGACGAAGAAGATCACAGAGTCGGTGGCGGAAACCGCGAGCACCATCAAGAAGACGGTGGAGGAAGGCAACATCGACGGCATCTTTGACAAGGTGCGGATTTACAACTGGATCCTCGGATCTCGTCCCTGAATGGGATCCGTGACTCGCTTTAGGGTTTGGCGTTACGGTGGCGATGTCGCACTTAGAGCGGAGTTCAAAAGGAAAAATGTCAACCATGTCAGACACGATGGGGGAAAAAAAAAGACAATCAGGTTTTGTGAGTCACTTATGAAAACAAAAGCGGAGAATATGTTTGTTTTTTCACTCACACAATTTGTTCTGTATTCATGAACAACTTGTACAGTCTGGTTGGTAAAGATTTGGCCTTTTGTACATCGCCACAATGGGCTTAAAAAAAAATCAAGGTGAAATGTAGACTTAAAGCCTTTATTGAAAATGTTGTACGAACCATGTAGGAATTATAGCGGTTTGAAAGGACCTCGTCAGACAAACATTATCATAAGTACTGGGATTGAGATTGTTTGGAAGTCAGTGGATGTTTTCACATTAGGGCCCATTCCAGGATGCCATTAGAGTCTGGTAGATTTAGCTGTATAGCTCATGCACATGAATGCAAGTGAAATTGAGCAGAACAGTTTTCAATTTGCATGTCATGGACTCAACTCAACACGAAGTCCGTTATTTTGGATTATTTGGATTTTGATATACTCCTCCTAGGGGATTTATACGATCGCCAGTAAACCTGGTCCATATGATCGCAAGACGATGAGGATGCAAAATTGCGAAGGACTTTTTGATATCTCGAAGGGTTCAGCCGTGGCGAGGCCTTAAACTTATGGAAAAATGTGGCTAATAACATCCTTAGTCATATATAATTATATTGTTATATAATATACTAGATGTGCCTGCAAAAGTTCATTCGCATGGAATTTAATTGCACACACGTCTTAAGCGCATATTAAAAAATGTAGAACATGATTTTTTTTTTTAAGTGCAATATTTTTATTATTTTAGACAAAAATACCAAAAAACATCTTGATGTGTTTTATTACTCATCTTACACCCCCCCCCCTCTAAATTATCGTTTTGCAAATATCTTCAACGTACAGACACGCCCACTTTATATAAATTATGTCATAATGGTAACCCCCACAAACTCAATATGACATCGTACTATGAAAGCGTATATAAAAGACCTGAATGCTCGAAAAAAGCATCACAATATGATGTCATTCAATACAATTTCTCTCAGGAGTTCGTTACTAGTTGATTTTCAGCATACGTTTAAGTGTGATGCTTTTAACGTAACAGGTCTTAACTTGCTCATGAAGCGCACAGGTTGTGCGGTGTGCCCGGGCTGCAATGACGCAGGTGCTTGGGCCCGCTCATCGTTACTTACTACTATATTTTTCCATTGTAGGTCACAGACAAGTCGTCTAACCATTATACTGCAGCATTTGACCGGATCAGAGCAGAATGTACCGCTCCGTACAATGCAAAGACATCACAAGTAAACCCCAGTGACCCAGATCTACTGACAACCACGCATACCTGTGCCATAATGCTGCCTCCGGCAT
>JAQMYG010000015.1:23293391-23310966 GCA_030014215.1 Clariallabes teugelsi
TTGTTTGGTGCCACTGCAAAACAATCCCCCTCTCAAACAATGTCCCGCGGCGGGACGTTCCACCGCTCTGTGTTCCCAACGCTTTGTGCGCACACACTCACCGGTATTGGGGTATATGAAAAATGAATATAATAAAAAAAAAAAAACACCGGTATTCGGTATAAAAAGGTATACCGCCCAGCCCTACCATGTGCTATGAAAATGCCTGGCTGATATTCACCATAAGCTCAGGACTTTAACACTGTGTTAACGTTGTGTTGTTACATCACCTGCTACAATGTTTACTGGGATCATTTTTTCTTTAGCCTTGGCGCTACATCTAAAGAAATACAGCTTGGCACGGCAAATATCTCTTCCTTTTTGCCTTATATTATTGAGTAGTTGGACTTCGAGCTCCCGTACTACAATGGTTTAGGTCATATTTAACAAATAGGACTTTCTCTGTCATGATTGGTGATCTCTCTTCCTCCTCAGCATATACAAGGAAAATTAAACAGGGCCCAAAATGGAACCCTGTGGAACACCAGAGGTCAAATGGGCTGAGGCGAGGTTGCTTTTATCAACAAAGTAGAGCCTTACGTTCTGCTAACCAAAACCTGCTAGTGGTCCCTCGGTCAAGGTGCAAACAATGGGGTGATCGCTCCTTTGCAGTGGCTGGTCCTAAACTCTGGAACACCATTCCACCTGAGTTACGTAACATTACGGCGCTCCCTACGTTTAAAGCAAAACTAAAGACTCACTTATTTAGAATGGCTTTTTATCATTTAGTTTTATTTATTATTATTATTATTATATTTGTAATTTATTTATTTATAATTGTGTTTTATTTTGTTTTTGTATTTTTTATTTCTATTTTTTATTGCCACTTTATTGTGATTTTTAGTGCTGTGAAGCACTTTGGTTCAACTTGAGTTGCTGTAAAGTGCTATATAAATAAATGTTGATTTGATTTGATGTTGATCCCAATCGCCTTCCATAATCAAAGAATAACTATAGTGAAACATCTATATAGTTGTACTATTGTAGATTAAAAAGAGTCCTGACGTGGCATAAAAAAACGTGTTATTTGTTTTAAACATGTATGAAATAATTTTATGTAACCCGGAGTGTTCTAAATGGAAATGTGGCACACTTCCTTGTCCCAATATATTTTCAAAGCTCATGAAGGCTTAAAGTGCATGTTGGTCACGTCCTGCACGTTTACATGAGACAGGAATTCGGTGGTTTTATACACTGGCACATGGCTCAACAATGTGCGCGTGCGCACGGCCTACCCTGTCATGCCAGTTTTATAGGCTTATTTATCAGGTTTTATCAGTTACGCCTATACATAATGTCATGAGCAGACAATAGCTCAATAATCTCAGACGGTTGCAGAGTAATCCTATAATAAGTGATGTATACCGTGAGAGGAAATGGGGAAAAAAAACACGAGACACAAGGGTTTGTGCAAACAAGATTGTTCACAAACATAACGGATGGTTAAGTAAGGAGTACGTACACACAATAAATTTCTCCTCACAAGAAACGTCAAGGATTATAAATATTACGTAGTTTTGTTGATTGTTGTGAGACGTGCTGTTTTAGGAAAATAATGCCCGGCCAATCAGATTAGAGAGTCTGCAACAATCAAAATGTACAGTATTGAAACTCCGTCTCCTTTTGCAGGACATTACACACACACACGTGGTAAATCAACACGCTAATTTCTCTTTCCGGAGAAATAAACTCGCACATGACCACAAGGTGATATTGTTCGTCTTTTCATTTCAGTTCTGTATATTTTGGCGCGTACCGTAATAACCCGTAAACGTAATACAGTGATCATTTGTCATGTGCGTCACATACATTTTACGGGGTTTAAAATACATTTTTTTTTTTTTGCCGTGCGTCCTCTGTGACGCGTTCCCACAAGAACTGAAGTACAGCCGGCGGTAACACGATGTAACCAGCTCTCTCTTATCTTCCGAGGTTGTCGAGTGTCGACGTGTGATTTTTAGGCTGATGACATGGTACGGTCAATTCTTTTTTTTTTATTTAATTATTTTTTTTTACGGGGGAAAAAAAACACCCTTGTTTAATAGTATGTGCACCCCTCAGACGCATAGTTTTGAGTTTAATAATGATTGACTGGTAATTATAACCCTGACACAGTGTTTGACTGTCGCTCTGTTTTGTTTTTCTTTTTTTTTTTCTTCTCCCAGCTATCGAAGACGAACTTCTCGAACAACAATGACTTCCGGGCGTTCCTCCAGACGCTCTGCGCCACCTTCAAGGAGTTTAAGATCCACGAGCAGATCGAGAATGAGTACATCATCGATCAGCTGCAGCAGCGCAGCCGCACCACGTACAACGTGCACTCCGACAACAAGCTCTCGGAGATGCTGTCGCTGTTCGAGAAAGGCCTCAGGAATATCAAGGTGTGTGTGTGGGTGGGGAATTATATAAGCAGGTAGTGTCTTAAACCGTGGTCACGTGACCGGCTGGGCTGCACCCAGACAACGCTTATGTAACTCTGGAAGCTCTTTATGCGGATTCGAGCCGTTTCCTCGTTATCATGACTTCCACACAGACTCCATGCACTGTTGTTGTTTGTTTGTTTGTTTACTGGTATTCTACACTACAAAACAACAACAGTAAAGCATAGTGATCTATAGACCGTACTCTACATGCTTCTCAAAATGTACAGTACGCATGTGTAATAGCGTGTGTTTAAATGAAGAGGGGGAGAGAAAAAAAGTCTCTAGAGCAAACGCAGTGTGTTGTATAAATGCTGAAACACAGACGAGGATCATCCTGTGGACACGCCCATCTTCGGCAGATGGTAATGAATACAAATGAGTATGCAAATGAAACGGTCACATGACAAGGCGTCAAAACAAAGAAATGAAAACTTTTCAAAAGGATTCAGTACAAAGTTTGCTTTTTTTTTTTTTTTTGCAAGTGTAAATGATGTAAATGTTTTTGATGTAGAATATTTTATATGCTTATTACTCCTTTTATTATTTTATTATTATTATTTTTTTTTATTTCTCATTATTATTTTTGTTCAGTCATGTTTGTATAGTTTGTTAAAATGTGATAAAATCCAGCTTCATCATATTGCCTAGGTTGTGCTGAAAATAAAAGGATGTCACTCTATATTGCACAATCCTGACCTTTTAGAACATTAAAAAAATAATACGCACACAGTGAAACCTTGGATTGTGAGTAACTTGGTCTGAGAGTGTGTTTTGCGAGGAAAAATCTTCATAAGCGAAAAACTTGATGTACGCTTTGTCACATGATCACAACTGAGCCAATAGTGGTTCTCTCTCTCTCTCTCTCGCGCATTATGGGATTGTGGGTAATCCTCAGAGTATAGTCAACATTCGTATACTGTTTGTGTGTTTTCGCGCTCCTCTTCTCTCTCGCTCGCTCGTCTCACACCAGCCACGATTCTTTTAAAACGTAAATGCAAGTAAATTTATTTTATTTTTACTTTATATTTTGTACTAATTATTTTTATGTGAATGTTTTTGGGATGTGGAACGAATCGTCAGAGTTTCCATTATTTCTTGATATACAAGCACAAATTATACTCGCAATCCAAGGTTTAACTCTATATATATTATTAACGATTTTCCTCGGCTTACCCAAGCCCGCTTTTCAATCAGGGAGATTTCCACCCGTCAAAGCCAAGATAAATTAGGACAGAAAGGAACGAGCGCCGTCATCTAACAGCGTGTTTATTTTTCATTCGGCTGTTTATTTTGATAAGGCAGGCGTAGCCATCCGAAATGAATGATGTAACTCTGTGGTAACGAGCTGCCCTCGGTACGGGCAGACTCAGAGGCTGGGAGCACCGATCTGGGATCAGTTTTGTGCCCGACGTTGTGGCGAAACTGAAGAGCAGCCAGACACCGCAGTGAACCTGGAGCTCGTCGTTCCTGAAACAGGATTGCGTTGTGTGTTTACACCGATGAGCCACAACATTAAAACCGTCTAGGATTTGGCTTCCCCGGGGTGTTAGTATTTTTCTGGTGTTCATTCTATGGCTGATCGGTGTGTATACAGTCAACCACCGCCTTCGCTGTCTCAGTTGTTCGCAGATTTTTCCTCAGAATAAACTAATAATTGTTCGCGGACACGGCAAAACTGTCCTCCGCAATTTTTTTTTTTTATCGCTAAACTATTAACAACAATATAGTTGACTAATTTTGTAGCATAAATATTAACAAAAATAAATTCATCTAAATGTACGTATAAATAATAAAATATAACACTTTATAAATCGTTTAGTGCTGTAGAGAGAACACAAAGCGACCGTAGAGAAAAACAACGCGACTCGGGACGGTGAATTATTACCATATTTACTCTACAGTACTGATACCAAAGAAAACACGCTCACATGAATTACAGTATTTATAGTGGGGGGGGGGGAGACATCTGTATTTTACATTCTAGCGCTGCGGGAGACAGCAGTACAGAACTGTACAGTATACAGGTTCACCTTTACATTCTCTTATTTTTTTTGTTAGTTTTTTTTTAAGGGCATTTATAGGCTTTTACAATTTATTTTTTTTTTTTCCTTCCACAACTTGCGTGTGCTCTAAGACCATAACCCGGGGTGTCGACTGTCGCTTGTCAGGTTAGGGAGAACTGTTTCCTGTGTCTAAAAACGTCCTCACAAAGAGCTGACACCTGAGTCTCCTTTCGAAGCATCATCAATAATTACAAGCTCTCTCTCTCACACACACTCACTCACACACACACACTATAAGATGAGGTGGTACGCTTCAGATCATCCTTATCTTCTCCATAGTCTTCGCTTCCCATCATTCCTCTCACCTGTCTCCACACACACACACACACACACACACACACACACACACACACACACACACACACACACACACTGTTGTTCCAGACACAAACAGACTTTTAGTTGTGTTTTTTTGTTGTTGTTGTTTTTTAAAGATGTTTTTAGCGAACTCACATCTGATCTTCCAGTTTTTGAGGTTTTGTCTGTGGCTTTACATTTTGACTTGAAGTATTCTTTACATTTTGAAGTGTTCTACTTCTGGACAGATTTTATGTTTGTTTGTTTTATCATCAAAAGGACTTCTTAGCATTTGTGTCGTCTTCTTAAGAAAAAAAAAAAAACTCAATGATTTGACAACAAGTAATGTTTTTCCTGTCATTTTTCAAAAGCTCTTTTGGATTTCATGTTAAGAGAAATTACACCGGGTGTCCATTTACTTTTGGTTTCTTCATAAAGGAGGAAAAAACTAATTCTTCGATCAGGGTGTAAATATTGACTGACTCTACTGCGAGTTGTTGCTGTGTGTGTGCGTGTGTGCGTGTGTGCGTGTGTGTGTATACGTATTAAGTAATTTGTCTTTCTGTAGTTGTACAGTAGCGGGATGAAATTTCAGAAACGTCCCAACTGACACTTTATTTTGAGTAATAACTTCCGATCAGCTGTCGCTCAGCAAGCAGGATGTGATGCAGCGTAGATGGATGAAGGTCGACAACACCAGGTCACGCTGAGACACACTTCAGCAAGGTTTTATTTTATTATGTTTTTTTGTTTGTTTGTTTTATTATTTTTTTTTGGTGATAGAGTTTACAGTAAAAAATATTCCAAGACACAATAAAAGAACGATCAGCTATTGTCCGTACCAAAGTGAAGAGCTGACACACGCGCCCTGTTGTCTCGCCAGCTTCAGCGTGTTTGTGTTCGGCTCACCGTATAATCACACGTAAGCTTCAGCAGCATGACCTCTTGGATCGTTTTTCAGGAAGCTGTTATTAAGTGACGGGGAAAAAAAGTAGCTCGACACGCCTGCAGGTGTGCACTCTGGTTAACTGTTCAGGTTTGGTGTGTGTGTGAGTGATTGATACTAAGGTTGTGCTTATGTTTTATTCAACAGAGCGAGTGTGAACAGCTGAACTATGCACGGCAGCTGAAGGAGCGTCTCGAGGCTTTCACCCAGGACTTCCTTCCTCACATGAAGGAGGAAGAGGAGGTAGGTGATAAACATCCGAACCGCACAAGTAGATTCCGCCTCCGTATCGGATAAACAAGTATATATACATACAGTACTGTGCAAAGTCTTAGGCACCATATTATATGCTGTACCAATTTTGTTATATATGTTTATCACGTCTGCAGAATTATGTACAAAATCATTCAGTATTTCCATATATAACTTAAAAATGAATAAATAAATAACATTACAGGAGAATATACAGCATGCACGGCTGTAAAGAAAAAGAATATATAGTAGAAGACAGACCAGTTTTCAAATGAAAAAAAACCCCTAATGTACGCTCCTGGGATTTGCATAAAAACAGAAAGGAGCGAGTGTGACAAAGGGATTTCACTCCATATCCTTCTTACCAGAAGAACTCATATTCTCCAGCAAACTCAGTAAAACCTAACAGCTGTTTTACTTATAGTACTGTGTAAACGTCTTGGGCACATACAAAAATATGGCATAAGCAACAGATGCTTTTGAAAACATTTCTTCCTAAAAGAAACTTCCATAAAGAGTAATAAAATAAACAGTCAATATATGGAGTGAAATCTCATTGCTTAAAATCAGGAGTCTTAGACACAGATTTGTGCAGTTTTATAAGAAAACAGCTGTTAGGTTTTACTGAGCTTGCTGGAGAATACGAGTTCTTCTGGTAACTTTGTCACACTCGCGCCTTTATATTTTTATGCAAATCCCAAGAGCGTACATTAGGTTTTTTGTTTCCATCTGAAAACTGGTCTGTCTTTTACTATATATATTCTTTTTCTTTACAGCCATCCATATATTCTACTGTTATTTATTAATTTAAGTTATATATGGAAATACTGAATGATTTTGTACATAATTCTGCAGACATGTATAACAAAATTGGTACAGCATATAATATGGTGCCTAAGACTTTTGCACAGTGCTGTATGTGTGTATACTATACAGTGTGTATGTGTGTGTTACTGATGATGGTTAGATGATATTGAAGGACCTGATTTGTGGCCTTGAGGAGAAGAAACATGACGTTACGTAGCGCAGCACAAACCCCCTGTTAAGCCGACACCGTGTTATTATCTTCACCTGTCTCACCACCACCACATGTCTGTCTGTTTGTCTGCCTCAGGTGTTCCAGCCCATGCTGATGGAGTACTTCACCTACGAGGAGCTGAAGGCCATAAAGAGGCAGGTGATCGCGCAGCACAGCAGCCAGCAGCGGTGGGACACGGCCGCCGAGGTCCTGAAGGGGTTAAACCTGTGGAGTCACGCCGAGGAGCTGCACAAGGTCTTCAAATACTCCGACCACGAGAAGACCGAGGACGGTGAGAGACGCTCTCAGAGTACGACAGGGGTGACGACACGGTCCCTGGAAAACCTTGAAATGGGCGACACTCATGAGCTCATGCATGTGGAAAGACGGGAGCTTGTCTGTCTCACGTAGCCTAGGCAGAGAGAGAGACAGAGGACGGGGTAGATTCAATTGTCTTCGAGGACGCTCACGCTAGTGGTTGTGTGTCAACTAGTAGAGAGGGTGGGGGGAATAAATTAAGTTTATTTGCTCCCAGAGGAATTTTAATAATGAAACAGGAGTCTTCTAAACTAAATATGATGATATAAAGTATACACTCTAAATATAAATAAACAGATGTACAGTTCTACACTATATAAAATTAAACCTGGAGGGGGAAAAAAGCTGCTTTCCTGATCACAAGCAGCTGATTTCCTCCTCCTTTTATCACAACATATACACTTACCGTCGTCGTGCCTAACCAGACTGACACCACGGCCCGAATTACACCATATTTAAGTCGCTAATTTTCAGAGTCGGATTTCATGGAACCGTGAACCCACCCTTCGCTCAACTAATTATCGCGTTGTTGTATGAAACAGAGGAATGTTTATCCCACGTCTATAACGTGCTCGTTTTTTTTTCTTTTTTTTTTCTTTTTTTAATTCCCGCTCGTGACAGAACGTGACACCCGGACGAGCACTCGCATCTCGGCGCTGCCTCAGGAGGTCCTGGTGCGGCTCTTTCGGTACCTGGGCCCGGAGGACCTGTGCCGCTGCAGTCAGGTGTGCCGCGCCTGGGCGGAGGTGGTTAAGACGGGCTCGTTGTGGAGACACCTGTACCCGGTCCGCTGGGCCAGAGGTGAGAGACCGTGATCATTCTAACATTGTGTAAAATCTTGTTCTTCTGCCCAGGGCCATGTTTATAATGTGATATTTATTTATTTATTTTGTGATTTTATTTATTTCTTTTTTTCCACTACCCTTTAAATCCCTTACATTATAACATATTATATTGTTTTGAATAAATTTGCTTAATGATTAATATGTATCTGCCATAAAATAGCCTGTGAAGCTGATAGGACAATAAATCCTAATACAAACAAACATGTTCATACTCTCGCTTAAAAAAAAAAAAATCCATAGCAATCCTCTATAGCGGTCATGTGACCTCTCAGAAAGATGTTCATCAAAAGTATCAGAGACTCAGTGGTAGGCAAATCAGGTGTATTATACTTTTTTTTTTCTTTTCTTACCTATTCCCTGCATCTATATTTTCAAAGGTTGCCAGACATCATAAAATTCCTGAGTGGATCCGTTTATTGAATCGCGAATCTTTTCTAGATTAATTAAACTACAAGACCTCTTTAATCCACTGAGCGCCCACTGGTGGCAACGACTCCTTATATGAGGTCACGTTAGGGGAAGAACATTTAATTGGCTTGTTTACACCCCTGGCGAATACAAAATAGACAAAAAGAACAACATTTTATCTTTTGAAATGGACATGAAACACTAACGCATTCGAATCTGCAGAATGAAATAAAACCTGAATCTAGATTTTGTTTATTAAAAAAAAAAAATGCAGGTTTCACATTTCTGTCTCCCACAATTAAGAGATTTTTCAGTTTGCATAGGGAATAGGCACTACTGCACTACTATAGGTTTTCTTCTCTGAAATCAGAGAATCTCCTCGCTCAGCAGCGTCGCTCTGTGTTTATTGACTCTAGTCGCTTCATCTAGTAGCCCGTAGACTCGGTGTACACGACCTCGCCTGTGAACCTTTAACAAACGATAGAGTTATTTTCCCCCCCACAGGCGATTATTACCGCGGCCCGCCCGGAGAACCGGACCAGGATCCCGATGAAGACTGGGTGAGGAACCTGCAGGAGGAAGGACGAGCCTATCAGGAGTGGGACGAGGACGCAGATGTTGACGAATCCGGTAAGACTCGGTCTTGTCTTCGTGAGTCTGGTAAACTGAGATGTGGATAGGAGTGTTTATTGTGTGTCCCGTGTGTGTGTGAGCAGAGGACGCGTGTGAAGAATCGCTGGCCATCAGTGCTGTGCGGAAAGAAAAGAAGTTGCTGAACGGAATGATCCAGAACCTTCTCCCAGTCGTGGGGGAGTCAGTTCGCACCCTCAGTCTGGCTTACAGTGCGGCCGTCTCCAGCAAAATGGTAAATAAGCAATAAAAAAAAAAAAGTGTTTAATTCATTGCTGACTTCATGCAGTTTGGGTGAATCAGGGTTTAGTGTGTGTTGGTGTCACTGGTATTACTGGGTGTCGGAGGTGGGCAGGTCTACATGATTAAGACTAAATGCAGCACCAGCATCCAGATCTCTCACGAAGAATCTGTCTATACATATAATAAAACTGTAAAGTTGGTTTGTGTCAACGTCGAGGAAAAAAAAGATTGGGGGATTATTTTTCTTTCTGTTTTTGTTTGTCTCGTATCTATATCTAGTATAGACTTCGTTTCATTGCCGTCAGCCCAGAGAAGATCATTTTAAATGTAAATAGAAAAAGCCATTACATCATAAAAAAATATTGACCTTGAAAAAAAAAGCCGATTAGTTCATCTGAAAATCCAACAGATGGCGCTGTTCATTTTTTTCAATACGCGCTTATGAGTGTGCAATTGAAATCTACGTAATAAACACAATCTCACACCTTCATGCCGCGCATTTCACGCACAGGAACACGTCAAAATTTTGGTTGAGTTCAAAATTCAACAGATGGCGCTGTACATTTTTTAAAACGTGTGCAAATAAATTCCACCGAACAAAGTGCGGGCACGTCTAGTAAATAAATAAACATTTGTCGTATTGCATTCATGTATTGTCGGGTTTTTTTTATTGTTTTTTTTTCTTTAACCCAGGTGCGTCAGATGCTGAATCTCTGCCCGAATCTCGTCCACTTGGACCTCACCCAGACCGATGTCACCGATTCCGCTTTCGAAAGGTACGTGTTTAATCTCTAATATTTACACCCAGTTTTTTTTGGTTTGTTTGTTTTTCTTAATTTCCTGTCCCTCATGTATTTTATCGTCCATAGTTGGGCGGAGTTGGGGGCGTGTCGCACCCTCGAGCACTTGGATCTGTCGGGTTGTGAGAAGATCAGCGACTACACGCTGAAGAATCTGTCCGTGGGTTTGGGCGACCTCACCGCGCCGAAGTTTTCCAGAATCAGCCCCGATTGCAAGAACAAGCTTCTGAAGAGGTCGCTCTCCGAAATCAGACTCCTGGACAAGCACTCGGGATATCCTCTGGGTCGCGCGCGCACCGCCCTCATCTTTAAGTGGCGCCCCGGCGGCCGGAGCATGAGCTGCAACCCCGTCTGGGTCCTGGATCCGTCCGAGCCCTCGGACATCGAGGACGCGGCCGACTGGACTAGAAGGGAAGGACACGACGAGGGGGGCCGTGGCGGGATTTTGGAGGTGCAGGCAGGAGGCATGTCGTGCTGCTGTCGGAGGAGCGTGAGGCGGAGCTTCAGGACTGACATTAGCTCCGCCTACTGGCAGCAGCTGTACGGCACTCTGGGGGAGAAGCAGTGCGGTCACTCGGCGTGCTGCGGCTCGGACTCGGCTTTAAGGACAGTGAGAGGAGCTCAGTGTGGGCCTCAGGCCACAGGGGGCAGCACTGAGCTCTGGACTAAATGCCCTTCTGAGGGCGAGTCAAGGACTGATCGGTCAGGAGCCTGCAGAGCCCTGAGGTTCCTCAGCCTGTCAGGATGTTATCAGATCACAGACTTCGGCCTCAGGTAGTGTTCACACACACACACACACACACACACACACACACACACACACACACACGTGTGTAATTATTACTGTCCACCACTCTGATGGTCCCTCTTTCAGCTCATAACTACAACGTTCTGAATAAACGCTTGAGCTCTAGTCTTTAACTCCACACCTCCGCTGTGTAGACGTGATGAGTAGGTGTGTGCAGTGACACTGTCGCGCCTGCAGGATAAAAATAACCAAGAATGAAACCACTTACATAGTGATTTAACAGTGTGTGTGTGTGTGTGTGTGTGTGTGCTGTAGGTGTCTCTCTCAGGGAGGAGGGCTCCCTCTGCTGGAGCATCTGAACCTCTCGGGGTGTCTGTTCATCACCGAAGTGGGACTGGATGAGCTGGTGTCCGTGTGTCCCTCGCTCAAGGACGAGCACTTCTACTACTGCGATAACATCAACGGTAACACGCACACACACACACACACACACACACACACAAATTACATCTTGATAATGTGATGGTAATCACACAAAGTGCTGTGGCATGAAAACTCACACTTTTGCTGAGAATATATCAGACTCTCACTACACTCACACTCTCTCTCAGTTTTTTTTTACATTATTTTATTCAATAATGTTTTTTTTTAACCCCTTTTTTCTTTTTTTCTTTTATCCTTCATTGGTGAATTGTTCACCAATTGTTCATCACATTCGCATGTCTTAAGGTCGTTCGTTCCTTTGTGTTCTTTCTTTCTTTCTTTCTTTCTTTCAAAATTGTGTTCGTTTTTTTCGGGTATAATTAGTATCTAATCCGGATCTCCCACAACACTGGTCTTGTTCAGGTGAGTGTAAAGGTGAGTATAATAAAACAGAACGGCCAGAGAACCAAAATCTACAGCGCCCCTAAAGGGACATAAAAGAAATTTTAAAAAATCTCACAGAGATTTGGAGATTATTATTTCACTTAATAAAGAAATGAGCGACAACCAAGACAAAAAAAAAACTCTTCTTGTGTTGACGTTTGTTTTTTTTTTTTTTTTTGTCTTTAAGGGAATCCATAGCAATCCATTTTCTCGGCTAAAAGCAGGACTTTTTATTGTACAGAATGACGACATAGTTATGATAAGACTAAAAAAAAAAACTCCCTTTATTTCTGTATATAATCTCCTGCTACACTAATGCACTTATCCCAGTGTTTCATTAGTGCTTGGACACCATGAGGAAAGATTTCTCAGTACTTTTCAAGTGATTGGTACTGCCTGCTTCGCTTCTAAAACACCGGCCTCCCAGGAACTCCTTTAACGTATCAAACATGTGGAAATGGTTTGGGGCGAGTTCGGGACCGTCCGGCGGTTACGGCAATAACTCCGATACGAGTTCCTTTTAATGTGCAAGTGGTGATTGAGAATGATTGATTGATTGTGTGAACAGTTCCCTCAGACAGATGTATCTCTTCTGCCAGTCGCTGATAAGTTAACAACCCCCCCCTTGTCCCAGTCCCAGATTGACTTTGAACCCTCCTCGTCTAAAGGCTTTCCTATTTCCTTCTCTCAATGTGCAGTTCAATTTAAGAATGGAAGTAGAGTGCCACTTCCTACTTAGCCGAGTAGCTGACGGGACAGTTGATCGTAAATAGCTGATTAATTCCATCTGTACATCACAGATTTATATCAATAAACTCTTTCAAATACATTGTTTCCGTAGTAAACGCATATGAATGAGTGAACACTGCACATAATTGAATTCTTATTACCATGTCATTTAATGTCCCCCTCCCCCCCCCTCCCTGTGTCTCGCTCTCTCTCTGTCTTTGTCCTCCGCAGGTCCTCATGCTGACCGAGCGAGCGGATGTCAGAACCTGCAGTGCGGCTTCAGGGTGTGCTGTCGCTCCGGAGAGTGATGAACCCCCCCTCTCGAACAACAGTTTTTTGTTTGTTTGTTTTTTTAAAAACCCCTTCCTCTTCTTTTCTCTCTGTATGTTTTCCTGTCTTTCCTCACTCCTGAGGTGTGTCTCTGCTGTCCTGGTTGCACCTCCTGCGTTTGCACTTTTAAATATCAAGAGGTGTTCGGGCTGTAACGTCACTGTCGACTCGTTTAACTCAAACACTTAAATGAGGATAAAAAAAAAACAAAAAATTTCAACTTCCTGAAGCCTTTGCTGAGCAATTGGTCAGTGGTGTACATTTGTAGATGAATGTGATTTATTGAAGTTGTTTAGTTTTTCTCGGGGTCCTTTCTCATTTCTAAAGGGAGGGCTGTCACCGTTAACTAACTGATTTAGCTTTAAGGAAACGTTAGCTTTAAGCACGGAATAATCGTGAGGGTTTTTTTTTTTGTTTGTTTTTGTTTTTGTATTAATTCTATCTCTCCAGGTGTGGGATTCGACCTGCGTTCCACCTCCTCCTTCGTTTGGGAATATGCAGAAACCCTTAACCTATGATTACTGTACAGTTATGTCCTGTAAATATGTGCTTTGCTTCTTTCCTCATGTGTTAATTCAGACTCGGTGTAAGGAAACGTTTTAATTCTTATACACAGGCTGATGAAAGAGTTGAAGAAAAACACAACATCCCTCCAAATGCAGATGTTCAGCCATTTAAAGCATTGAAATGTAATTATAAGATTCATGCTGCAAAAGTAACCCTGTTCACACCCAGACGTTATAAATGATAGCAGATTAAGGCTGTAGGGGGAAAAAAATCTAACATATAAAAATGTAATCTAAACAAGTTTAGGAAGTTTAATATCCTGTTAAGTCTGTCCCCAAAACAAGACCGCTGCACTTCGGACAATCTCGGACCAGACGTTTCACTCCAGAACGTGATGAGTAACACCACGAGCTTCCGATGGAACCGTCTAAACACTACTGCACCCAAAGACGACCTAAACTCCATCACGGTGGCTCCTGGGGTGTAGAGCTCCTGATACCTTGGATGATCAGCCTGAGATAAATGTTTGCATTTCTCTGTTTTTGGTCGAACGTTTTCTTCTTAGCTCAACTTGGTGTTAAACTGCATTGCTTGTTGAAATAAAACATCTCTATATAAATATATTTAAAAAACAAACAAAAAAAGATTGACCATCATTGTGTGTGAGAAATCAAGCCTCAGAATGATCATGAATCATATTTAATCTGATTTTGAGTCACAGTTAAGGACACGGGTATGTCCTGTACGACGTAGTGTTGATAAGACGGTTCTCCCGGTAATAGGGACTATTCGAAGTTCTGTATCTGTAGCGAAACGGGTTCAACACACACACGCTCCTGAGCCATTTGGTTCCCGATGCAGCTGCATGACGCCGCCGAGTCGAAATCCACAGCATGATGCATTTTCTCAGCTCAGTGTCTCAGGTTTATTTCATAATTTGTGATTAATAAATGTTTCCATGTTATCTGTGGATGGCAAGTGAACAAATCATTTGAGCTGGATGGAGAAAGGTTTTGTTTTTTTCCCCTCCGCACTCATTTCCATTTCAAAGCGACCCACGGTTCTACAGAATGAAATGATTATGAATTGAAGGATCAAAACTCACACTACACTATTTTGTGCATCATTGATTCCTTGAGAAATTGAATTCAAATATTTTTTTTAATAGTTTTAATCTTTAAGGATTAATAGGATATAATACTGCTTATAATATATTTGAGATGATGAGGAAAAAGGCAACAAACTATGGTGTATGGAAAATGTTCCAGTCGAGACGTACAAGGATATTTAACCCTTTTACATGGATTTCCAGTTTTGCTTCTGTAAAAGTTTAATACAAACCCCAAATTCTCATGTAGGTGCTTGAAATACTATTATTTCTTCTTTTTTTACGTCATTTTTTGGGAGTTCTTGTGCAACTAGTTTCCGCCATTGCATGACAAAATACTTTAAGGTGACACTGAAGTGGACCAAACACAATCCTGCGATTTGGCTTGCATTGCCTTGATTGCTTACGGAGAGCACATCTGTTTATCATTTCCATGGGCGAGAGTGGTAGCAAATCACATTGGGACATTGATGGCTCAGTGGTAGATGTCTCACCTGACATGCAGAAGGCCCGGGTCCAAGTCCCAGCCAATGCCCACTGCGGGTCCAAACCCCAGCCAGTGGACGCAGTGCCCAAGACTAGATAAAATGGGATGGTTGCGTCTGGTGCAAACCCTGCCAGGTTGTGAGCAGGTGACGGAAGAAGCCAAAAGATTGCATTTTGCGTTAGACTCTGGATTTCTAATTCCCAGCACTGGGCACTTGAGCAACTCACCTAACCCTCAACTGCTGAAATCTAATTTGCCCTTGATAAGAATGCTGTAAATGTGGCATTGTTAGGTTTCAAACTTGTGTTCCCTGAACAACAGGTCAAATGTTAAACTCCAGCCCCAATGAGGAGCTCATCATGTTCTTTTCTTCATGTGCTGTTTCCGTTCACATTCATACATCTCTTGACACTTGGGTTACCTGGTTCTTTTGCCTCTAAATCTGGTCGGCATATTTTTACTGTGGATCCCTGAAACAACCCAAACCCAGCGTATAGAGGCTGCGTGAACCTTGTCTTTACGCTGTGGAGGAGCGTCATACGATCCGAGACACTGTAGAAAGACAGCAGTCCGGCCTTGTAGTCGAGATATACCCCCATCCTGTGGGATACAGGTGCTGAGATTTCCATCTCTACGCCATCATGAGCAAAGGTATACTTCATTATGGCGCAGTCCAAATTCCAGCTCTGCTGGTTGTACCCAAAGCTGCATCCATCGTCCTCTCCCTTACGGGTAATGTCTCTGTATGAGACTGCAATGTCCACTCCGTGTGATCCCGTCCATTCGGCCTCCCAATAGCAGCGTGTGTTCAGAGGCTCTCGGCAAAGAACCTGCGCCCACCAGTCGAAGCGTTCAGGGTGGTCAGGATAAGAATGGCACTCGGTGCTGCATGTCGCTTGCGTCTTTTCACAGATACTCAAGCTTTTGTGGGCTGTGCTGGGGTCCAGCGATAGTGGGACCAGATCTGAAAGGAGAAAAATGTTGAATCGTGGTGTAGACCGGTTTTCACCAACCCTGCTCCTGATGAGCTACGTTCCTAACCAATATACTTATAAAGCTTGTTTTAGATGTTGTTTGGAGATCTACTCTGGTGGATGGTAGATCTCCAGAAGAGGAGACTGGTGGTTTCTGGTTTAAACAAATAAGCTTTCTACAAACAAAAAACAAGATTCTAGACATGTAGACCCAGAGGCTATCCTACGAACACTGGGTTTGAGTTCACACACCGTGCCAATTTGGTCCCCATGCCACCTGGAGGTACACTACTGCTCAAACGTTTGGGATCAGGTGGGAGAAAAATGTAGACAGTAACTAAAGGTGATGCGAACTTAATGTTTACTCACATTGCAGGAAGTCCGTTCTTGTCTTCGGTTCAGAAGGAACTACAATTTTGTCTTTCTTCACTAAAATTAAGAAAAAGCAAAAATCAAGATGGAAGATGAAACTTATAGTAATGATCAAATAGTCTATCAAAGAGTTGTGGTATCCTTCAGTATTGCCCAATCTCTTACCTGCTGCTGATATTTGATTGATTTCACACTGCCAGACATCATCTATCTGCTTCTTGAGCGCTGAGATGGATTTCACCAACTCCCCGAAAGAGAACTGAGGATTGACTGTTATCTTGAAGACGTTTGCAGAAGTCAGACTGAGGGCCTGGACTGACTGCAGAGAGGTTCGGACATAAATAAGGGAGAAGAAACACTAAAGGATAAGGAAAACTATAGGAATAAGGAAAACTAAAATATACAGGATATAAGATGACAGACCAAATGTTGCCAAGAACATCACAAGTTTACTAACCTCCTTAGGACCTCTAGTGTTACAGTATGTCTTCACTAAATCTTGTAAAGTAAACTCGCTTTGCTTTCCTCAAATTCTGTATATATATTTATGTAGCGTATGCAGCAATGCTAGCTACTGATGAGTAACTGTTCTGTTCTTGAGTGTTCCTACAAATAGCCCTGCGTAGCGTATTGTCATGGACAGTCCCGCCATGTTACCTGCAGGAACTGCATGTCATTCTGATTGCTCGAGAGCTGCTCCATCTCTGCATCACTCCTCTTCAGCTCGATCATCTCGTCCTCCATCTGCTTGATCAGCTCCTTGATTCTTTCCAGTTCTGCTTGCTCCTGAGCTCGGATCAGGACCTTTATCACAGACTGGCTGCTCTCGATAGAGCGGATCAGCTCGGTGAAAATACGCTCGGTCTCTTCCTCCGTAGCTATCGCCATGTCCTGTTTGTTAGAATGCGATGGAAACATAGAAGCAGCTATTGAGCGAATGAAGTCTCATTTACTATAAAGGAAACTCGAGAGAGTTAATTCGAAAAATCTAAAAACATAAACTTCTCGGTCTTTTCCTGTGACTGTTACGCGGCACTGACACTGGAGAATTCTTACATTTTACCAGAGGTGGGTAGAGTAGGCAATAAATTTACTCAAGTAAGAGTAGCTGTACTTCAAAATAATATTACTCAAGTAGAAGTAAAAAGTAGTCATTCAAAATATTACTCAA
>JAQMYG010000015.1:23333927-23344939 GCA_030014215.1 Clariallabes teugelsi
AATCCGACCGTGAGCGTGAAAACTGGCGTAAGCAAAGTTTTTGTGCGTACGCAGCGTTGATACATGAGGCCCCAGGACACTATTCTGCAAGAATATTGGTCTAAATATGGTCTAAAATCAGGCGTTTCAGTGTCATTGTCCAACCCCTATATAGATATCTAGGTAGATATAGATATATATAGATCTATTCGTACACACACAGATTCTCTGATTCTTTTCTCAGGTTGGTGTGACGCTTTTCTTAGCGCTGATTGTTGGTGCCATCTTTTTCAGCGTGCCATCCGATATGAGTGGAATTCAAAACAGGTAAGAATTATGACAGCAATGTTCATATTTTGCGTCCAAACATCCAGACTTCTTTGGATTTTTTAATGTAGTCTTTAGCAATAGTTCTCCAGACTCCAGGGTTTTTTTTGTTTTTTTTGGGAGGGGCTCTCATTTCCCGTCCCTGTACCTGAGCAGTTTCGGAAGAATGTTTTCTGTTTGTTAAACCACACAGTGACCTATGAATCATTAAAGCATAAAAAAAAACCTTTAAGGCATGAACCAGTGAAAAACAGGTGCAGATGATGACGGATGATCAGGAGGTGATTAGTACACTGCTGGTGCTGAGTCGTTGGAACAGACGAGAGGGGAAATGAGGTCGCTGCTCCAATTATTAAATTGTATCTTTAGGCACTTTGCAGATTGAAAACTTTTGTTCCTATTTCTTTAATTTAATCTACATAATTTAATTTAGTTAGAAATGTACACTTTACACTGCATGTACGCAGTACGTTATAAATAATCGCTCGACAACGTGCCCTCATTTCCCGGTTGCTTTTGCTTGGAAGACGTGCTGATGCACTCGCGGCGCAAATGTCAGGGCAAATGGAAAATATTCTGATTTTGTTAGAGTGAAATCATGTCCGTCTGTGTATTTGTTGGCAAATGTCACGCGAGTATAAAGTAAACGTTAAGGTATCTATATTTCTTAAGGATGGCACTGAAATATGTAGCAATGAGGAATGAATAAGAAAAATAAACAGAGCTAAAATGAAATGCAAGATCCAGGATAATATAATCATTTTTAAAGTTAATAATAATTACAAAGTGCGAGACTTCCAGCATGATTCTGCACTAACTATTGTGATGTTTGCATGTTACAGGATGGGCGCCTTGTTCTTCATCACCACCAACCAGTGTTTCGGCTCGCTGTCCTCGGCTGAACTCTTCATCACAGAACGCAAGCTCTTCCTGTAAGTGGGGGGGAAAATGCTGACGCAGTTTATTAACTAGCAATCAGAAATATGCGTGAGTCAAAAATTATCCGCGCTCTGGCTGTAGTATTATTATTATTATAAATTTTTTTTTTTACATTTTTTGACCCAATCTCCTTGCTTTTCAATACACATTGTCCATCTGAGAATAAGCCTTCGTAATCTCTCCCCCCATTTGAAGAAAAGAAAGTTGTATTCTGAGCTGCGATCCCTGGTGAAACTGTTGATTGTTGAACCTTTTTCCTGATGATGTTCCAATACTTCTGGCCCTTGAGAATCCCAGAAAACTTTGATGAATTTTCCAGCTGATGGTTGACTTTTGAACTTTTTGTCCGTCGGCAATCGAGGATGTTTCTGTTCCATACTTCTGTTTTTGCTCTTCTGCGAGTTATTTTGGCACCAGGTGCACCCTCAGACCACAAAAAAGCGCTGATAAGACTAACTGAGGACTCGGTTTTGACTCACAGTGCTGGTGGTCACTAGAAGGCGAGACACCGAGCCCCTCAGCCCCTTAGGAAATGAACAACAGATTAACAGTAAACGTGTGTTTACTGATTCGGACATCATGATAAACCAGTAGCTTCGGTAGAATCTCAAGTACATTAGTTTTGTCTGACCTCACTCATGACCTTTCGAGTTCGAGGCGAACTGTAGAGATTTCAGCACATTAGTACTAAACCAGTTCCTCTTCTCTGACTTCCTGTACAGACACGAGTACGTTAGCGGTTATTACAGAATCTCGGTGTACTTCCTGTGTAAGCTGCTCTCGGATATTCTCACGCTGCGCACCTTTCCAGCCATTATCTTCAGCTCGGTGGCCTACTGGATGATCGGTAAACACCTACACACACACTCACACTCTCTCTCTCTCACTCACACACACACACACACACACACACACACACACACACACACACACACACACCTGCTGTACATAAACATTTTTTCATATTCCCCAACAATTAAAAATTAATAAAATGTTTGAAGCGCCAATCAAATTGAAACAAACTACGTATACACTCTCAGGCCACTTTAATAGGAACACCTATCAGTTTGTTACATTTATTCAATCAGCCAATCGCGTGGCAGTATTAGATAGATTGCTGCATAAGTGCACTGACTATGACATGACACACGTTAACATCTGTTATTCCTTTTTTTTTTTTTTTTTTTCCCTCCCTAATGGAATAACAGAAAATAACTTTTTTTCCCCTGACTCTTTAAATTCATTCATGGTTCACAAGATATATAATAATATTCATTTGAAATAAAGTGTCTGAATTTATTTGATCCCAGCTGCAGGTCCGACACCCCTGCTTTAAAGAACGATACGTTTATTTAAATCGTGCTCTGTTTCAGTGGCGGCTGGTGCAAAAATGTTTTTGGGGAGGCGCAAACAAAATTAAAATGAAACTTTTGATAATCCCCTGCTCTGTTTACATATTAAGCATCTGTGTTTTCATCCAGGGTTCAAACCGGAGCCCGGGTCATTTTTTTTCTTCATGTTCATCGTGGCCATGACGGCATACACGGCGACGTCTATGGTGATGGCCATCTCGGCTGATCAGAACGTCGTCGCCATTGCCAACATCTACATGACCATCTCCTTCGTCTTCATGATGGTGAGGAGGCACCTTGTGGATGCTCACGTCGCACTTTTCCTGCACGTAAACCGAGATTTAACGGAAATATTGAACAGATATGCACATGATGATGATTTTGTTCTTTGTTTTTGTTTCAGATTTTCTCAGGATTGTTGGTGAACTTGCCGAGCATCGCTGACTGGCTGAACTGGTTAAAATACTTCAGCATTCCACGCTACGGCCTTACCGTGAGTTAGAAGTCTAATACACACATGCTTTATTTTTAAATTAATACAAATACAGAAACGAGAGAAACAAGGCATGATACAAACAATTTCATGTGCAGTTCTTTTTATTTTAATATTTTATTTAATTATTTTCATGAATCGAAGTAGAAAGTTAAACCGGTGTAGCAGAGTAGTGTAGCAGAGGATTATATATAGAGAGATAAAGGGAGGTTTAACCTTTGTAACTGTGTATTCTACATGATCAAAAGTCCCAGTTTGACTTGAACACTCCTTGACCAAAGCAACAGATGTTCGATCATTTCCTTTGGTAAATTTGGGTGGGGAGAAAAAAAACATGTTGGAGTCTGGAGGAAATTCTATGAAAATATTCGCCTTCCTGGAAGTCGCTCCATCCCATAATGAAATGGCAAAGGGAGCAACATGGTGAAAAAATATCAACAGCGTATTAAATCAGGAAGGGGTGCAGGATTTCCCCTCAGTTTTCAAACAGGAACTCTCACTATAAATACGACTTTAGGACTGTTAAAGAAATCAGGGCTTTTTTTAAAAAACAAAATCTATTTATCTATTCATTTATTTATTTATTGCCAAGAGTGACTTTTTAATTCTATGATTATTGATGATGGTGATGATGATGATGGTGTGTTAAGGGTCTCCTGGTGAACGAGTTTGTTGGGCTGAAATTCTGTCTCCCCGGAGTCAATGGTACCGAACCCCCGAGGTAAGCAGTGCAACCGCTACAATACACGTGTCTGATCAGATGATAAACGCTAACGTAGTGAATAATTACAAGCATCCAGAAGCCGAAAAGATTAGTTACAAAGTAATAAAGGCCAAGCAAGTTGAAAATGTTCTTTATGCAATGATGTAATACAAGGAAAAAGATTTTCTCTAAGTGGTGTAGTCCATTCATGCTCGTATGATTCCATTCCGAATAGACACGTGAACACGTGAGCATGACGTTTGAGTGTGAAGGTTAACTCGAGATGCGAGACATGCGCTTAAATTATTTGTTACAGAGACATTAGACACAGCACGACATGACATGGTTTTAGAGCCACTGCTTATAAATGAAAAAAAAAAAAGGAAATAAAAGCAATTTTGACAAAACATCATAATATTTCAAGAATTAATATTAGCTGATATTATGAATAAAGTAAGTAATAATGTATTGCAAAGTGTCGCACTGTATTGAAGAGAAAAGTCTGAATTTTCTTGAAGAACTCGATACACAACATATCTGAGATCATAAGGAGAAAAAAAGGAAATCATAATACAAATCATTATAATAATAATATTTATAATAAAGTCTTAATATTTATTAGCGAAAATCACAATATTTCTAAAACTGCAATATTTTTCAGGGGAAAAAAAACGTTCAATTTGGAGTCATAATTGTACGACTAATTAATCCATGTACCGTACATACGACAATTAGCCTCTCTTATTAAAGAAGTAACATTTTAACACTTTATTCTCCAAATTTTCTATTTTTACAAGAAAACAGACTTCATTGTTAAATGACAAAAAAAAAAAAATCTTTTTATTTAGTGCTGCACAATTAATTGCATAAAACATGAGAACATAACCTGTGTTTTTTGATATAAAAGACAAACGATTGTAGTATTTAGTATGAAAATGCATTTCACTTAAAAATCTAACGTCC
Source organism: Clariallabes teugelsi (assembly GCA_030014215.1). NCBI lineage: Eukaryota > Metazoa > Chordata > Actinopteri > Siluriformes > Clariidae > Clariallabes > Clariallabes teugelsi. The sequence continues at coordinate 23,338,684 of JAQMYG010000015.1, forward strand.
ACCCTGCTGCACGCCTCTAGTTACGCCTGTAAGAGTGGAGAGGACTTTCTGACGGAGCAGGGCATCGACTTCTCCACCTGGGGCATGTGGCAGAACGTCGTGGCTCTGAGCTGCATGACCTTCATATTCCTGAGTATCGCATACCTGAAACTTCGCTTGATCAAGAAATTTACTTAAAAAAACACACACACACACTTAAGCTGCTTTTCTAAAACTCAGACTGGGGTTTGATTTATACTTGAGCTGAACACACTCAGTGCTTAATGTAATATAATTCTCAAGCTCCGCCTCCTCGTTACCCTCTAATGAGAATTTCCTTATTTATCAACACCTTAATCACCCCAGTTTGCTCAGGATCTTTACGTGTGTAACGTTCTTGTTCGATCCCATTTCATGGCTAAACAACGGTTCCTAACATTAACACTTTTTCAGCGTTGTTGTAATTTTTTTTTCTTTTCTTCTTGTATCTTTAATTTTGTCCTGATGTTCATATATATATATATATATATAATATACTGTCGAATACTGACTGCACTTTTGTATACAGGTTTGAACGATTTCGCACAATTCCAAGTTTATTTTCAAATTCAAACGTTTCACAATTTATGCACTCTTAGAAAACTTTAATCCCAATGACGAAAAAATTATAAATAAACACTATGCACTGAGCTCAAGTTGTGTTTTGTATAAAAATTAAACTCTGATTATTTTTCTACATAAACATTTTATATTCAGGAATCCTTATTTTTGTTATAACTGTAATAAAAATAGCTTTTTTTGGACGTGTGTGTGTGTGTGTGTGTGTGTAATCTTTTAAGGAACCTAATGTAGGCATAGATTCCTTAACCTCAATAAATGACATTACAGGACCGAAACTCACTCTTGTATAACTGATCTGCATGTTTTTGGACTGTGGGAGGAAACCGGGGAACCCAGAGGGAAACCCACCAAACACGGGCAAAACATTCAAACTTCATGCACATGAACCCGGATCCTGGAAGTGCGAGGCGACATTGCTAACCACCGAGCCGCCTGCACTGTGGAACAAAATATCAGATAACACTAGATTATTGTGTTTTGTGCAACAGTGCCACCAAGTGTTGGAAAAAAAACAAAAAAAAAAGACTACACAATGTTTTAGAACAAAATCTTGATTAAAGTTCAGTTTTTATTAGCGGTGTGACGTAAAAACAGACAAACTATCAGACACTCATCAGTTCATCTATCAATTAGTTTATAAAGACAAATATCTATTCAAGTACCTTATTGTTTCTAGAACAATATACAAAAACCTCAGAGATTAGTAACAGTTTTTTATGATGATAAAAAAAAAAAATCATTTCCACTCCTCCAAACAATCTGAAGACGAGCTCAAAGTCAGTGTATGATACAGGAACCCTGAGGATGGGACGTCGGCTCGTTCTGATCCGGATTTAAACTAAAACAAAAACACTTTATTTCCCACTGACGCAGTACAGCGAAACTAAAACTAAACCTAAAACCGTGATGCCGTACTGACCCGCAGCCGTACTGAGATGTCCTGTAACAGTCCTTCATGTTTATATCGTGAGAAACACACCTGACCCAGACACTCCGAGATGATGATTTATGGCTTCCAGTTGTTTTGTTGTTTTCTCTGTGACTTCACAAATCTCCGAAGTCTGTATCAATGTGTTTATTTAAATTTTTGTTTGCGTTAGTACGCGGCTTCAGTCAGGGTTTAGCGTCGTAGGTCCGGGGTCGGAAGGCAGATTGACGCGCTGCTCGTCCATGCGTTTGGCCTGCGAGCGCAGGATGAGGCTGAAGAAGTCTTCATCGGGGACGGTGGGGCCTCGCGTCGGGGGAGGGGGAGGAGCGCACCTCTGGTCGTCCAGTCGGGAACCCTGGGGTGACAGAGATGACGCTAAAGTGAACACAGATACAATCTGGGACTTTATTTCCTGGAATTTAAACTGACGAGACCGTCAAATCCCTTTTTATCATAAATATTTACGCCCCCCCCTTAAAAACAGTTCTCAAACGCTTCTCAATGAACGAGGGATACACCCATACCGATACCACTTTGTGCCAGAACCTTTCCACTGTCTCAGAGAGAACTTTCCAGAATGTTCCATGTCTGAAACATATAAATAAATAGAGATGGGGGGAGAAATCGATTCAGTTATGAATCACGATTCTTTCGTGTGGTGATTCATGTATTGCCGGACTGACTCCAAAATTGATTCAAAAGAATTTCTACATTTATAATCGAGATGAACCGGTCGATCCGCCAGTGAGCAGAATCGTCTGGTTTTCAGTCTGACTGGGCCGTGACCGGTGATCATCCCATTAGCCTCAGATATAAACGATTCTGTACCGAGTGCAGAAGTTTCCGAGTGGCGCAACAGAAACACACAGTTATGGCGTTACATGACCTAAAATCACGCGTGTTAAAATCCTCCAAATTGGCCTTTTCTCCAAACTAACACGAGCTCAGCCGCTCAACCTGTGCGCTCATTTGAGTTGAGTTTTGAGTCTTTGGAGACACTCCAGGCGGTAAAACGTCATAGTTTCCTTATAATCCAACAGGTGGCGCAACTCTGTACCGTACTATTTACACATTTTCATCCTGTGTGATCGGAGTGAGTTATTAGCTTAGATGTTTGTTTAGAAATAATAACTATGGTGGATGACACGCCACATTTAATTAATCATTCAACTTCTTTTAAAGGTTTAAAATTCTAACAAAACCAGGTGAAAAACGTAATATAGAATCGGGATAGTTATGAAATCTTGATACTTATAGAATCGGTATCGCGATGATATCGGATCGGGACGTATCGGTGCATCCCCAGTCTGAGCGGCTCTCTGTCTGACCTGACACTTGACGAGAATGTCGAAGAAGTCGTCGTCCGGCTCCTTGTTCTCAGCGCTGGCTATGAGCTGGCTCAGCACGTCCCGGCCGTCGTTTTGGTCCAGCAGTAATCCCGGCAGCGTCCCCATGCTCGCCCGCTGCTCGTCCAGCCGCCGGCCTTGGGAGCTCGCCAGCAAGTCCAGGAAGTGGCCGGGTTGACCCGAAGCCGCCTCTTCGGATGGAGAAATAGCTGCGTTTTGAAAACATAGTGGAGGAAAGGAAGATGATTTTTTTTTTCCTCTGCAGTTATAGAACACGGATCATAGTGGATCATGGATCATAATTCATGCATCAACCAGACTGAGTCCAGGATCAATTTATAATTTTTTTCTTAATTTATATAATATGTTTGCACTTGAGGTGGTAAAATGTTTCATCAAGGTAAAAGGGGAGGGGCTAACTCACGTTTCCTCACAGCTATAGGCGGGGTGTCACAAAGGGAGGGGGAGGAGCCACGGCTTAAGCCGCTCTGTAAGGAGCACCTCTGGTCGTCCATGCGGTTCCCCTGAAAGCGAGTGAGCAGGTCGAAGAAGCCCTCATCTCCCAGAGTGTCCGGAGCGTACTGCAAGAGACGACACGGAGAATAAAAGGAATAAAATGAACTCGTAAGGAACTCGCGTAATTAAACGCTATTATTTAAGTACGGGTGGGACGAGCGACCGAGCACCTTGGGATCCAGCTCGGGCGTCCGCGGAGAGCCGTTCCCGCTCTGAGACGCTTTGGGTACGCCCGCTCCGTTGGCTTTCTGTTTCTTCCCCTTGAAGCGACTGATGAAGAAGAGTTTGGACGAGGTCTTGGCGATGGGCGAGGATTTGGACTGCTTCGGGGAGACGTCCTCGTCGCTGGCGGGGCCCTGCGTGACGGAGACGCGAGTGTAAGACGCGGGAAAGTACTGCAGAACCTGAGAGTGGTGTGATGTTTGTATGTATGTGCGTGTCTTACAGGGCTCTTATCTTGACTAAGTTTCATGAGCTCCATGTTCTCCATGCTCTGTCTCCGTCCTGACCTGGGCTTCGCTCCTGCAGAGGCACAAAAAACAAACAAAAACAATAAAAAAAAAAAAAAAAAGAGGAACTCTTAAGGTCAAGAACTCGGAGCTACTGTCTGCTCTGAGCTTCCTGTTTCCCCTCATGTCCGTGTTCGGCTTCTCCAGTTTCCTCCCGCTTCCTAGAACATCGCTAGGAGGAGGACGTGCGCGCGGCGGTGTGCGCGGTGACCCGGAATATTCCGACGTACCTAAACGTTTTAGGAAATCCCAGAGCCATGAAGCTCGTTCTGGTCCAGTGAGATGCCCTGAGATAAACTGTTTATATAAATGCAGGTGACTGATGTGATTCGTCCAGAGGATCATAAAAGCTTGGAGTCTAAATTGATATAAGCCTGACCACCAGGGGGCGCCATATTAGAATAGGAAAAATGAGGGGGGAAAAAAAAAAAATCAAGGGTGAAATGTGGAACACAGCATGAGACGGATGAGTGTGTGTGTGTGTTAGTAACCTGTTGGACTGCTGCTGTCCAAGGAGTTGTTGGTGTAGCTAGCATTGTTGTGGTTGTGTTTCAGACCCAACACTAGCTGCAGGTCTGAAACGTTCATCCTGGCGGTCAGCTCTCCGCTACGGTCTCCGATCTAACACACACACACACACACACACACACACACATACAGTGTAAATGTAAATAGACAGAGGACTGTGTGGCTCTCAGGGGAACTCTAACATAGGAGTCGAGCATTTCCTGTTGAGCCAAATTCCTCCGATCGTCCATTATGGACAATTACAAAACTCATGGACACACACACACACACACACACACACACACACACACACACCTCTTTGGAAATCTCCAGATGTTTCTCGGCATAGTGTAAGGCCTGCTCGTGGTTTCCTAGAGCCGTGTGGGCGTTCCCTAAACTCCAGCAAGCTCTCCCTTCTCCTATCCTACACACACACACACACACACACACACACACACACACACACACAGGATTAAAGAAACAAAAACAAAGGAAAGTGAATGAACACAGCCGGGCATGAGTTTTGTGTGAGTCATGTATATATATGTGTGTGTGTGTGTGTGTGTGTGTGTGTGTGTGTCGGGGTTGTTGCTTTTCCTTCGCGATATGAGGAAATGGTGAGATGCCTAATTAGTGGTCATGTGGTCAAGTGCTTGTTTTTTTTTCAGCGCAACTTGTGTTTATATGTAACGGTGTCGGTGAGAAAAAATATTGGCACCCTTGCTTAAAAAAAAAAAATTGTAATTCCTGCAAAAATATATATTTAAAAGAAAAATCCAACTGAATCTAAAAAAAAAAAAAAAAAGGCTATTAAAAAAAATCTATAAATAAACAAAGCCACATGTGTCACAATTATTGGCGCCCTCTGCATAAAGTACCTTTATAAATGTTAACAGCAGACGTTTATGTAATAACAGCAGGTTCCTAAGTGTAATATGATGTCATGATCAGTTTTCTGTGAAACCGTGTTAAAAGACATCAGATGTAAAACGATATCCTCATCCTGGCAAAACACTTTGAAGATCAAACAAATCCTAATATTCGCTCCGCTAGAACACGCATCGCTCACGCTGAAGCTGTGAACTCATGCATCCGTGTGTGTGTGTGTGTGTGTGTGTATACCTGTCTTTGAGGTCCTGGGCGATGATGAGGTGTTTGAGGTGGTAGTCGATGGCTCTCTCGTAGTCCTGCAGCAGTGTGTAGGTGTTGCCCAAACTGTAACAGGCCTGAGCCTCGACCGCCCGGTCCCTGAGCTGCCGAGCCAGCTGTAGTGTGCGTCTGTGTGAAACAAACGTGTGACGGTGACACACACACACAATGTGAGAGGTGATCGAGTCCCCCAAACAACAATAATGATTTAAAACCTAATTACCAAAAAGCATTAAAAAAAAAACAAGCGAGAAATCTCTCTCGTAATATCGAACTAAACACTGATAGAGTTTACTGTACACTACTAGATTTTATAAATAGACAGACATTAGAATAAATCCTGGGTGGATTAGACAACCAGACCAGCTACACTTCGCTGGCGTAAATTAATTTGTTGTTCTTTGCAAAAGTTTGAGGCACCCGGTGTTTTTAATCCAAACATCACTTAGTTATTCAAACATCACTCATTTATTATTGAGTCAAAACAAAAACATTTCTGATTTCCAATCAAATAAATATTTGTATGGCAAAAACATAAAGCAGCGCATTATACTGTACAGGGTGATTCACTTGAAAGAGGCCCGCGGATATCCTCGGGTACGGCGTTAAATGGCATGATGGCTGTCTCGAGTCTACCTTATCAGTCAGCCGCGGGGGGTGGGGTATGGGAGGGGGGGGGGGGGCATCCCGGTTTGTACAAA
>JAQMYG010000015.1:23359499-23382930 GCA_030014215.1 Clariallabes teugelsi
TTGTCCACTGGTGGTTGAAAGATTTGCATTCATTACATGCTTTATGTCAGATTTGCATAGCAAGTTGGAAGTTTTTTTTATGCAAAAACTATAAAGATTTTTGTTTTTCAGAGCAGAGTAAAATATGATGTAATATGATGACTTGCAACACGATGCATGTTTTTTTTTTTTTTAAAGATATTAAGAAGCATAATACGTTTTTTAATGTAGCATGGAAATGTATTGACCTTTAGGGTATATTTTCTACCATCGTTATAACACACAAAATCTGATAACTCATGATGTAGTGAGAATGACAGGCATGGGAGCTATGAGGAAATGGCCTTAATAAGCATATTTCTGCAAAACAAGTACATGTATGATGGCTCGTGAGATACAGAATCTCAGTTCCACGCTATATGGGTTCAGTGTTTGGGTTTTCAGAGCGATTTTTGTGTGTGGATGCAAAGAAACGTACCTGAACGTGAAGCAAAGAGCTCACTAGACTTCCCTGTCATTTGGTCATTACCCTCCTCGTCAAGCCTTATACATGTCTAATGATAAAACAGGCAGGAGTGACATTATTTCTTAGAATTATAGATGCTTTACAAACGTTTGGGAGTAAAACACTGACAAACTTAACCACCGATTTGGATTCAGGATTGAATAAGAATGAAGAGAATAAAACACTTGGTGGTGTGCTGAGATAGGAAAACCATCAACGACAGAGAGGTGATGCAGCCTGATAAAAGGTAGAAGATTTCCCTATAACAACCTGTGTAGAAGTATTTTATTCCTCTTATCCCACGGCACTGACTAATCGCCATTTATTGTTGCACTGAATGCTGTAGAACATCCATGAAACATGTTCGCTCCTAATCACACTTCTAGTGCCTGGGTCACAAAAAGTTTCTCGCATACCAGAGACAAAAGGTGTACATTTCTGGCCATTCCAGAGTTGCAATCCTATCACAGCGTAAATCCATCTCGCTGGTTAATATTAACATTTTCAGTTAAAGAGAGCAAGTGACCATACTGTACGTGCTCAGATAAACTTGAATTTTCTTCAGCAGGTGGTAAACAACAAGCCAACAAAATGTGCTAGTTAGCATCAGCTACCGTGTTCAGGGCATTACTCTGTCTCACCCACAAAAAAAAACTAATAATGTTTGGTAACAGCGAATGGGTCTAAATAGGCTAAGTCTTGTCAGGTTGTATTAAATTCACAAAAATGTCAAATATATTTATTATTATTTAACAATCTCACTAGACTAAAGAAGTTTACCGTGAAAGTCTACAAAGTCTCTCGAGTATAATTCTTGAATACAATGCTAATCCCCAAATATCACATTTGTTCTCAAAAGTCTTAACATTGTAAATGTTTGAATTGACATGGCGGAAAGTTATTGGTAGATTTTTCATCTTTGAATAGCTTTAAAGCAAACCCTGACATTGCTGTAGTACTTCCTAGTTGGCATTAGATAAATACCTCAACAGCCACCATCATATTTCCTTTAGCATGCTTTATCTCTTAATGTGAGCTTTTTTAAAAGAAAGGGTTCAGAAGGAAGAAATTACACTATTACCGCTACTTAATCAAGAAATATTTGGTGCCAATAAACAAAAAATACAAGGTTAATAAATGAATAAGTCTACTTGACCCAAAAACCTTTCCAAGAAAACGTGACTACATCCAAGCTGGTTATACGCTGTACAATTTTGAAAAACCGTCTTGTGTGTTAATGTCAATCGATGACATAAATATCCGTGCTACTATAAAGTTTGTTTAAAAGCCACCAATAGCAAGGAACAACAGGATTAAGGTCCATCATGAGAGGATCTTTGCTGAATAATCAGACATGTACAACGTTATCATACACCGTCTCTCAGAATTTGTTTGACTTTACCAGGAATTATGTCTTACAACTTTAGTCACAGGTTTATATTGGATGAGTCAGAATTTAGTTACTTTTTTTTTTTTTTTTACAGACTTTCAGCTACATTATTGTGATTTTTCTTTAGTTGATCACGTACAAGAATCCAACTTTGTACACCAGTTGGATGTACATCTTTTGACATCTCTTTAAAGTATATGAAAATGAAATTATATGAATTTGATAACTTGCCAATATTACTCCTTGAGTACAGTATCATGTTCAGTATCATGACTATAATAGTATTGAGTAATTGGGACACTGAAAATGAGTACAGTATTAGTCACCACACCTGATTCAGGCTTGTTAGATCGGGTTTGGAATAAAACTCTAAAAGAATACTACTAGAGATCCACGTTTTTCTGATATTGTCAGTATGAATCTTATTTTTACACTTTAAATGGTGAAAACTACCTCTCACTAGTAAAAGGAAAACCAAAAATTAGCAGAATTGAGGGAAAAACACCGAACTGAGGTAAACTATAACATGAAGAGTAAAGCAGCGCTGGGAAGTTGTGTTCAACAAACTTTTCTGAGGAATATAAATACACAAAATATAAACGAATTTTTAAGAAATTATCGGAAATTACGAAGTCAAACGATATAAATCTGTTAAGTTTAAAGCGCGCGAGAGGACGGTTTGCCTCGCGCGCGGTGGATCCATTCCGACGGTTGAACTCATCCACGAGATTCAAATAAAACGCACGAGACGTTTAAATTTACCTTTAAAATGCGCGAGCGACGAGTCGGCAAACCGGAAACATGTCCAACGGATCCCAAAAAAATCAAAACACAAAGCGAAAACCTCCGGGTTGTTCAAACAAGTCCTCACTTATCCGCCATGTTTTCTCAAAAAGTTTCTTTCCATACTTCGCCTTTGAGTAGAGACAGAGAGAAAAACCCTCTCGAGTGGGCAGTAGGAGCCGGAGAGGAGTTTAATTCGGGCCACTCCCCTGTGGAGGGCGCAAAACAAAGCCTGCATTCTCTCACTCTCTCTCTCACTCTCTCTCCAGCTCACAGACCTGGGGCCGTGTCCAAAACCGCCCTACCGCACTAAGGAGTGTGTTAAAATAGGAGTGTGTTAAAACAAGACTATGGTTAAAAACAAGAACATACTGTTTTTCTTTTGTGCTGTGATCACTGACTGAAATGTTCTGTAAATGTAATAAAGCTTACATGGAAACAATAGGTTAAGATTAGTTTTAAGTTTTAAGATAGGGATCAAATCTGTCTTACGTTCTATCCATCCTACCATCTAGGAAACTGTAGTCCAACTATAGACTGTGGAGGCCAAGGGTGACCATTGTATTTATTCCAATTTTATGACTGTAGTAAGACCTCCGGTCAACATTCACACACTACGGGCAATTTGGGAACGTAGATTAGGACTAGGAAACTCACCAAGCACACAGACTCAAACCCTCGACCCTGTAGGTGCGAGGATGCAGTGCTAACCACTACACCACCGTGCCACCCTTAATGGAAAACATGTACTAAAAATTTTTACTAAGGCACTGTAAAGTTTGCATGTGTAATTTCAGCCTGCTTTCGTAATTAATTCGATTGTATTTCCAAGAAATTTCTCTAATCGCTACTTTTTTCTATTTAGAGAAAAGGAAAAAGATGTTAGGAAATACCAATGTGCTTTCAGCATGTCATTAGGCTAATTTGCAAGACTTTGGACTGTGGGAGGAAAACTCAATACCCCGAGGAAACCCACCAAGGAGAAAGTCCACACACTCAGACCCTGAGGCGAGAATCATATCCAGCCCCAGGAGGCGCACTGCGACAGTGCTAACCATTAAGACACTGCATCACCCTTATGTTTTATATACACTCAAATGAAGAAACATTTATGAGAAGAATTTACATTTTTGACTTTAAACTTGTTTTAACTCAGAACTAAATATATATATTTTTAATGATGGCCCTAATCCCAATCTGTATGATCCACCAAATGTAGACCAGCAAAATATAACTAAACCAAACGTGATATATGAAATCTACTTGATTAGCTACATATACAGTAATCAACTTGGCTTCACCAAGGTGGCACGGTGGCTTACTGGCTTACCTCCAGGGTCCGGGTTCTATTTTTGCCTTGGGTCTATGTGCATGGAGTTTGCATGCTCTCCCCTGCTTGGTAGGTTTCCTCCTGAACCTCCAGTTTCCTCCCACAGTCCAAACATGCAGATTAGGCTAACTGTTGTTCCCAAATTGGCCATAGTGTGTGAATGAGCGTGTGTATGTACTGTATGTGTGTGTGTATGCTCTTCACTGGATTGGCACCCTGTCCAGGGTGTAGCCCAACTCGCCAAGTCTCTGCCCTAAGTCTCCTGGGATAGACTCCAGGCCCCTGTAGGTGTATTCAGAATAAAGCGGTATTGACGATGATTGAGTCAGTGAGTGCTTCTCCAAATGCGGTCAGTCAGCCAAATCTTCTCAATCAGCCAAATGTGATCAAGCAAACGGGGTGGTTCAGCCAAATGTTGAACCTGGGACCTTCCAAGTACAGGTAGTAGTCTAATGTCTTAACCACTGAACTACCCGTTCCCCACAAATGCAATCAATTAAATGGATTTTTTTAGCCAAATGTGATCCACCAAATGTAACTTCTCAACTAAATATGATCAATCAAATGTTGTTCATCCAAAAATGATCTATCAAATTTACTCTATAAACTTAATGTGATCAATCAAATGTACTCAATGTCCTAAATGTGCTTAATCAAATGTGATCAATAGGCCAAAAGTGATCAACCAAATGCACTTGATCAACTTAATGCGATCGATCAAATTTAGTTGTTCGGCCAAATGTAATCTATCAAATGTACCCAATGAAATGTGATCAACTGAATGTACTTCGTTAACTAAATGTGATTAATCGAATGCAGGTATTGAGCCTACAATGAAGTGTACCTGATCAACTGAATCTAAACCGAATGAAGCTGTCCAGCCAAATGCGATCAACTATATGGACTTGCTCAACTAAATGTGATCAATCAAATGTACTCAATCAGCTACATTTTACCAATCAAATGTATTTGTTCAGCCAAGTGTGATCAACAAAATGTACTTACAATAAACCAAATGTTGTAAACAACAAAATGTGATCAGTCAAATAAAAGCAGTTACTAATTGTAGTTAATTAATTAAATGTAGTTTAGAAAATGTGAGTAACCAAAATTAATCACAAAATCAAATACTAATAATACCAGATTTGTGTTGATTGTTAACAAAGGAATGCGTATGTTTTTATCCACTGTCACCAGTTTCAGTGCTCACAGAAGTGTTTTCAGGACATTTTATTATTTTATTATTTCTCTGACAGTCGTTAGGAACTGTTCAAACAGTACAGTAAGGAGAGCAATTTACTTGTCTCGTGGACACTGTGCAACATTAACTGCAACCCACACACACACACACAAAGTGTTACTCCTTAATTATCAGCTTTTTTAAATTACACTGATGTTTTTATACCACGTTTTTATTAATTCCTATGGAAAATTTAAAAAGGTCAAAAATTACAGTATAGTCTCCACTCTGTGATATTAAGGTCCCAATAGAGGGCGCTGTGTGTGTAAGTATGAAATTTAAAGCACTTAAATTCTGTTACATTTTTATTAAAGTTAATTTTTATTCATCTGATTATCATGCTTAAAAGACATTATTCTCGCATACAAATAAATTATTTTAAAAATACGATTAAACCCAATGTCATCAAAATGAAAGAAAGGGTATTTACACAGCAGTTAGTTATCATAAAAATGTTTTTAAATACTTCTTTTTTTAGTTTTTTAACACTTTAGTCGACGTGTTCATCAGGCAGTAAACATCAATAATATAGAACATGATACATGATAAACACATGATAATAGATAAAGAAAGTATGCTTTTGTTCATTATGGTGTATAAATACGTGTGTTTAATACAGGAAAAAGCGAAGAGAATGAAGGAGAAAAGTGGGTGACGACATATCAAGTGCAGAAAATGACTTTACAAACAAACTGTACAGATTTTTCCCCCCCTAATTTCATTTTCTTTTACCTAAACAGAACATTTCTAACAAGAAAAGGAATAAAAAGTTGGAATCTCATCACCTTTCGTTGGTGGGTTATAAAATAGATTCTAAACAGATTATCATCACAAACAGACAGAAAACTGGTGTATAAAAATAATTCATATTTTTAAACAGATGTGTAAACAGGCTATCAATGTAATTTGTCAGATTGTAACATATTTCGTGGAAGTTTGAGGTTCACATCCCTGATAAATTCTCTACAAATGTAGTAAAAATTGGTTAATTTATTGACTTCTATCTTTTGCCTGTCTTGAGCATCAGTAAGGAACCACATGGTCAAAACTTTTAGTACCAGCATCAACCTCAAAATAATCACAGTGCTCATGGAACAAGTGCTGCTGTTTACTGTCTTTCTTAAAGCTTCCTTCTTTCAGCCCCAGAAAAAAATATATATCATTGTGGCTTCTGAAATCCCTTTCAAAAGATCTCTAACACTTATTCTTGAAAAATTCTGCCTTGAAAAAATGCTTATGTTTCCACTTCTTTCTTTAAAAAGCGAGCACAAAGCCATTTGCACTTGTCCTGCTTTCTGCCTTAAATCCTTGAAATGTGTGATTTTTTTGGGAGAATTCCACGTAGACCGGTAACATTTCAGGCTTATTTTTGTTCTCTGAGAACACTCGTTTCTTGTAGTGTCCTTTAAAGAAAGTACACAAATACACTCACACGCTCATGAACTTTAAATGCCACAAAAACTGGACTGAAGTTTTATTAACTCTGGAAGTAAAGCAGTAAAGCATTACATTTCATTGCAATTGGTGCGTTAGAGTGTTGATTAAAGATTGATTCTCTTTATATGAATTTATAAAGAATGTATGTAGATATTTCTGCTAATTTGTGCATTAAAGGCGTCATCTGTCATTTTAATAATCTTGAAAAATCTTCTAATTTTTCAAGATATGATTTTCTTATAATGATGTATAAGAAAAACTAATAGTAGACTCATTTTACTGTGAAATGATGTGTCAAAATTTCCAGCCCAGGAATTACTGTAGCTCCACCCCAGAAGCCAGAGGTGTGATGCTCAGCTCCGTGTCTTATTCTGAAATCCCTGCTCGCAAAGCAAATGAAGTTTCCACAAAGCGTTTGGGGGTTTGATGAAAAGCTGGACTGGGATTTGTGGAAGCTTGTTAACGATTTTCAAAGGAATTGAGCTTCACATCAAAGAGAGCAAAAACTGAGTTTCTTTTAATAAAAAAAAGAAAGAAAGAAAGAAAAGATCTTAAGAAAGGTGAAATAGTTGAGTGACAGACAAACAGATTGAAATGTTTGAACACTGAGGATTGAACATTAGAAATTAGAAGCGTTTGCTTGCCATAATTATAGGCACATTTCACGTAAAAGTTTCCCACGTTTTTTTTAATTATATTTTTTTTTAAAGCTGACGATCTCAGTTAATATTTTGCATTAAAAAAGTAAGAGTAGGTAAGATATAAATTATTTCAAAAGCTACAAGCTAGCATAGTGACTGGTCAGAAATGGTCAGACTTTTTTTTTGTATTTATAAAGCATTGTTGTGCGTCTTTCTTTTCTTTTGAATTCTGTTGCTGTCAGTTTGTGTCACAGAGCCACAGCTTCACACCTGCTGAACTAAAAGTCAATCTCACACCAGGTCTGAATCACGGCACCAAAATGATCATTTGACCCTTGCTGTTGGTGAAAAAAACAGATAAATGGGGAGAAAAAAAACCCTAGAGACTCTGGTGTGTCAAACATAGAGACAGAATCAGAATGGTGTATCCATCTGACTGCCTTTGGCCCCGGCGATAACGACCCCGTAACTGCTCTCCTGCCAGCGCATCCACATCAGGCGCACCTCTTTCTGGACCTGAAACACACACACACACACCCACACACACACACCAAATTTAGCTCTTGGAGTGTTTTAGTGATTTAACTGAAATGATTCAAGTCTCTAAAGCATACAGAGCAAACTAAAGCAAACACCTCTTGGTTCAGGAAACAGTAGAGAATTGCCACCACGAGGCCCTTAAATGAAGGAAATAAGAAAAGTAAATGTCTGAATCAAACAACATTACAAAAATATGCATCATAAGGTAAATTTGTTATTAAACAAAACTAAAAGTTGCTCTTTACTTTGATTTTTACTAAACTTGTGCCATACAACCACAAATTTGAATCTGCAACAAAAATAGTAACAATAAACGAAATAATCAGCTATCACAGGCATCTGCAACGCTTTAACCTTTCAGCATAAAACCTATTTCCAAAAACGTTCACCTATTTTGTGTAATTATGCTCCTTAAGTTCCTTTCATTTGCACAATTATGTAATTACTTTAAGGCCTTTCTTTGCTAGGAAATGTACTCCATTAAAAGCGTTCCGTGACTCAGAGATACACATTTGTATGTACACAGAAATCTGCAGAAACTCCAGGCGTGTACCTAAAAATACGTAATAGTTGGAAAAAATAAACTAATAATAAAACCTTATGTTGAGATTGTAATCATTGTTTGCTTTGGCATCATTTTTTCAGTTCTATAACGGAATATAACAGGGGAGCTGATTCACAGCTTTAAATGTAACAAACATGAAAGCTTTTTCTCTTCATTTGTTAAACGCATCTGACATGTATTATGTCAAATTCTCTTTTTAAACAGTCTGATCAGTCGCCAGTGTGCGGATACAAAATAAAAAACACTAGATAATTACATTCTTAACACTTTTTTTTTTTATTTTTTTTTGCCATGGCAACTAGCCGATCTCCTTCCTAATGTGACCTCATATAAGGAAAACCCTCCCCCAGCTTGTTGGGGTGTGTAGGGGTGTAACTTAGCTGTAGCTCATTTACACAGACACTGAAATGGTACATTTGGAGGAGGAGTGATATAAAGAAAGTATGAAAATACGCATCATCAAAAGTACTTTAGATGAATTTTTAAAATACACACACACACACACACACTTTGAGAAGCTCTGAGACCTGTGCTAACTTGTTAAAGAAATCCATAATCAAAGCTTCTTTGATTATGGATTTTTTAAAAATAGAATTATAATAATAATGATGATGATGATGATGATGATGATTAATATACACAGACACAGAGTCAGAGAAAAAATTTATACACACTTCAGGAAAATAAAAATTGTATGATGTATATTATATTAATATAAGGTTAATGATATTATCATATTATTCTCATAATATTATTAAATATATCCATATATAGCATATAGCAATACATTTAGTATTAAATATTTACACAAGTTTTTCTTTTTCTGAAGTGCATATAACATTTTTTTGACTGACTCTGTGTGTGTGTGTGTGTGTGTGTGTGTGTGTGTGTGTGTGTATATATAATCATATAGTATATAATTATGAGTGAGTGTAATGGAGATGAAGCTCTCCGTATGAGAGAAAGTGGTGATTAAACAACAGATGTGTGAGAGTCAGGCAGATGTGGTTTAGTGACTTTTAAAATAGTACGGTAGCGGATAGAAAACAGTTGAAGATGCTGAAGATTATTGAACGATGTCAATAATTGTTTGTTCTATTTTTTTTTTTATAATGAAAATCTTTTTCATAGACTCCTGACCGTAAACACATTGATATAAACAAGTCATATAAATTTAGTCATAATTGTGAAAAAATATTCCTTATTTTCAAAACACAGAGATATTATTAATAAAATAATTTTTTTTTTCACCCAATTCTCCCCAATTTGCTAATAACTCCGCCCTGTTGTAGAAACGCTACCTACTGAAGAGTGTCAAGACTAACACTTGTTTCCTCTAAGATACATGAAGCCAGCCATATGTATTTTCTCCTACTGCTGCATCACAGGGCAGTGAAACACACTTTGAGGAACGCCCTCATCCACATCCCTGAGCTCATACACACTCATGATCATTAAGTGTTACTGTGATTGTTAGGAGAGAGAGTAGCACCATCCCTCCATCACCATACACAGAAAGCATGACCAATTTTGCACGTATCTAGTATAGTATCTTAGCCTTCATATTTACACAAAGCTAGTTTCTATTTAAAATGGACATTAAGTTTTTCTCCTATATCATATTGTCGTTCACTATTTTTTACATCCTGCTTGCTATAGTTTATAATTGGTCTCTGTAGTCCCTTTTTTTCTATAAAATGCCTGTAATAAAACATCTAATGGGTTAAAGCCACCGTACTGTATATAACCTCAAGCTGTCTGGTTATAGTAATTGCCCGCTTTTGAAATATTTCTCAGAAAAGCCGTGCATTTTTCAGGTTGAAAACAACAAAACAGTTTGCCCCTTTACTTATTACTGCTTTCAGGAAGAAGAAAATGTGGAAAGTAGCAATGCGAGTTCATAACAATGTGCACTATAGCAGAGCCTTGGTGCAATTCAGACTCAGGGTGAGATCCATTTCAATGAAAGGCATGGACACTGAATTTACAGAGCTGAACAAGAATAAGTTGAAAAAAATTGAGAAAAAAGGTTCCTACAGCACTCCAGGGCAACCTGGTGCTTCCAGACTATGGTATTACAAAAGTGTAGAGGTACACAAAGTACACAAATGGTGTACTTGAGTAAAAGTAGAGATACCCTAGGTAAAGTATTACTCAAGGAAAACTAGAAGCCCTTTATTTACATTTGTATTTAAGCAACAGAAAAAAAAAAAAAAAAAAAAAAAAAGTACTCATTTTTTTAAATGTATTTAAGTATCAAAAGTACTGAGCATGAATTAGCTTTCAGTAGCCTTTACATCATAGTAAAAGTCTCTCTTTCTGTCACACTGTCTCTGTCCTTCCCAAATGTGAATGTGCTGTTTCGTTGCTGTCTACAACCATCTCCGCTTCTGATTTCAAACACCTGCTACATAATTAAACAGTTCATGGAGAAAAGGGAAATCATTCCATTCTGAATAATAGCCAGCCAGCAGGTGGCTTCGAATACTACAGGCCACTGTAGTTATGTACTGCAACACCACACAGAAATGTAGTGAAGTAGAAAGTACAGATATTCATTGTAGAACGTAGTGGAGTAAAAGAAAAAAAAAATCCACTAAACTAAAACTACTCAAGTAAAGTATAGATAAGTGAAATACAGTAACAGTCAACACCTTCTAATTCAATGTTTTTGGTTTTGTGATTTATTTTCTGCATTCCAGAAGAAAATAAATCTATTTGGAGTTTTCAAAACTATGAAATAACACGTATGGCATTAGAGCATTAAGTAACAACAACAACAACAACAACAAAAGTCGACTGTTATTTTAAGAAGTGAGGGTCAGCTG
The DNA here is from genome assembly GCA_030014215.1 of Clariallabes teugelsi. Taxonomy (NCBI): domain Eukaryota; kingdom Metazoa; phylum Chordata; class Actinopteri; order Siluriformes; family Clariidae; genus Clariallabes; species Clariallabes teugelsi. Next base: position 23,370,738 of record JAQMYG010000015.1, read on the forward strand.
GAATAGTTCTTTCAAAAACAGTATTTTGTCAAGTGCATCTGCAAAACCCATCAAGCTCTATGATGAAACTGGCTCTCATGAAGACCTTCCCAGGAAAGCATTCATTTAGAGCCTCAGAAATCACCAATTAACAAACAGCACCTCAGATTAGAGCCGAAGACTTATAGATTACAGATTATGAGTAGCAGATAAATTCTCAATATCATCTGTTTAAAGGAGGTTAGTGCATATTTTGGATACTTTCAGAATTGTTTTACAGTCTAGAAATAAATACAAATCAGGGAAGACCATGGAACTAAATCTGGTCACTAGCTGTGTCCAAACTCTTGACTGGAAGTTTGCTCAGTTGTAGGGCTCCTGCCCTTAAGGACTTAAGGACCAAAGTAGTCATCTTCCACCTCCGGCGGCATGGTGGTGTATTGGTTAGCACTGTCGCCTTGCACCTCCAGGGTCTGGGTTCGATTCCTGTCTCTGTGTGCATGGAATTTGCATGTTCTCCCCGTGCTTGGTGGGTTTCCTCCGGGTACTCCGGTTTCCTCCCACAGTCCAACGACATGCAGATTAGGCTAATTGGCGTTCCCAAATTGCCCATGGTGTGTAAGCGAGTGTGTGTGTGTCCTGTGATGGATTGGCACCCTGTCCAGGGTGTGTACCCCACCTTGTGCCCCAAGTCTCCTGGGATAAGCTCCAGGCCCTCCTCGACCCTGAATACAGGATAAAGCGGTATAGACGATGAGTGAGTGATATAAATAATCACCTATAAAATACAAATAAAACATCACTTCATTTCAGTCTGTTTCAATCTATTTCATTCTAGCTTTTTTATTTTAAGAAGACTACTTTTATTTCATAATGACATTCTTATTGCTTGAATCATTAATTTTATTATTTACAGTAGAAACATATGTTTAATGTTTATGATCAAAATGTCATTCCATAAAATAAGAAGTTATTATTATTAAATTTTTTTGATTACTGAATGACATTTTACTAGTTACATGTCAATAAAACAAGTTAATTCCTACTATCGCTTATGTTCTAGTAAACAGCTGTTTTCTAACCAAACTTGTTCTCTTTAATGAAGTTAACTAAGGAGATCTAAAAGTCGTCTTTCATGAAGATTCTCTTATGGTGGAAAACCTTCACAAAGAGCCGACACTGATGACTCCTTCCACAAAAGTACTATAACATAAACATCTCCTTAGAAAACATTTCAACCTAACTTGTACTGTAGAAATGATAGCACATTAGGGTGTTTTATTATAATCCCGTGACTTAAATCACAGCTGGAAACTCTGTCAGACTCCAATCAGAATTGAATCATAATGAATCAAACGTTTTATGACGTACAAAGTGTTGCAACATGGCTTAGTATCAAGTTTAAATGATTGATGGGTTATGATAGATGGGGGGTGACTGGTACCTGGAATGAGCCGAGGCAGAGCTCTAAACAGAGACGCAGGCTCATGTTAGTGAAGTCCGGCAGGAAGTTAAACACCACGTAATGGGTCCCAAACAGGGGGATAAGGAGAAGAGTGGACTTGGTCAGGCGTCTGAGAGAAAAGAGTGAGAAAACGGGGGTAGAAAAATAATAGCTCAACATAGAAAGTAACACATGGAGTACATTTGGTTGGTACTAACAGGGAACACCTGACAGCGTATTACAGTTTTGGAGTTGCCCTGACCCAGTCGTCTAGACATCACAATTTGCTTCTTGTCAAAGTCGCTCAGATCTTTACACTTGCCAATTTTTCTTGCCTCCAACCGAATAACTTTAAGAACTAACTGTTCACTTGCACCCTAATATATCCTACCTCCTGACAGGTGCCATTGTAAAGAGATAATTAACGTTATTCACTTCACCTGTCAGTGGTTTTTAATGCTGGGCGGATCGATGTGTGTGAAATCTGATAAAATTGCCTCTGAGCTTGAAGGACAGCTCAGGAGATTACTCATGCACTTCCAGGGGTTCGTTATGCATTTAAAAGGGCAGCATTTTTATCTCTGAAATTTGTGCAATTGTGTTAACCCTTTAAAGTTTTAGCTTAGACAGATGTTCATGGTTCATATCACAGCAATGCTGAATTCCAAAATCCTGAATCGGATTGGTCTGAAGCTCTACAATTGTAGAGTGACCCGTCGGCATGAAATCCTAATAATAAACAGATTTACGAATTTGCAAAGAAAACCATTCTGATATGTTGACAACTTGTGTTTAATGAACATTCCTGAAAGGGGTCTCCAGTGTGAGAGATTATTTACTTTAAGAAAGAGAACACAAGAAAGGATGGTAAAGCAACGAACACTATGTGTTTTTTTTGTTTTTTTTGTGTTTTTTCTTGTGATTTTTACTGATTTGCTCTCTAATATAGTGGAAGCCAATTCCTACCCTTCATTAGGGCTCGACGCCATCAAGGATACAACCACCAACAAGGGAGGACGAAAGCCATCATGTGTTACCCCTGGAGCGCACTTTGCGAATTGTTTTTTCAGGAAGATAGCTACAGTATTAATATAAATAGAAAAAAGTGTAGGTCCAAGTATTGATCCCTGTGGGACGCCATTGGTGACTGGGAGAGGCTGGGAAAGAAGTTGTTCAGATTTCACAGACTGCACTCTATCACTTAGATAATTAGAAAACCAAGACAAGGATTTGTCGGAGAAGCCAGTATCATAAAGCCTATCAATAAGACGTTTGTGATTGACAGAGTCAAAGGCCTTGGCCAAGTCAATGAAAATAGCAGCACAGTACAATTTAGAGTCCAATGCAAAATATCATCATCAATCATTTAAGACTTTCAAGACTTTGATTACCCACAATTCTGCAGCTCCAATTTGGTTCAGTTGTGATCACGTGATGCTCGATGTCAAAACAAGAAGCGCATGCGTGATGCACGATACTCGTTACTTGTTTGTTTTCCAGGTCAACATTTATTAAAAATCTTTGCTTGCAAACCGCGTTACTCGCAATCCGAGGTTCCACTGAACACTTTTTTTTTTGCGCTGATGACAAACCTTGATAAGTTGAGATTTATCTAACCTTGTCTTTTCTGGGTATAGCCACATGTGAGTAATGATTGTAGTTAATCAGATAGCAAGAGACACACTGAAATTTGAGAAACCGTTCAGTCATGCCTAAGAGTGTTGTGTTGTTTTTTTATTTTTTTCTGTCTCTGTACTATATTGGCATCTGATCAGACATGTGGCCTTAAACATTCACCTGATCCCAAGATTGCGAACTTGTTTTGTAGAAACCTGATCCTTTCCCTTTTCAGTGATTGTGTGAAAGAACTAGCTCTATTTGAGAATGTACTGTATAAGCAGCATTTGAGCAGATCCTGTGGCAAAAGTTGTTTCTGTTCTGATGCCGTGAATAGGAAATTTGTAAAACTTGTAGATGAAGCAGTGCCACAGGAGTTAAGACGGGCAACTAAAAAAATCCCTCAAATATTTCTATGTCTGTGACAGATGAGTCAGTTGTGATTGACAGGACCAGCAGAGCGGAGTTTTGTCATTGTTAGATACATATGTTGAGTTTTGTCAAGGTTAAGTTTCAGATAATGAACCTTCATTTAGGAGTGAGGGAGACTGATATCTCCTGCGCAGTGTGACTGATAGATGTTGCACCTTTTGTTCAAACTTTAAAGAGCTATCTGAATCTAGATACTACTTTTAAACATGTTCTCTTAGGATGATTTCTTTTTTAAGTCATTTTGTTCTAGTCAATTAAAAGTCTCAGACACGCACGCACAGACACAAACTGAAACATATTCCTTGATTTTCTGCTCATCTTTGTTGATGCAGAGATTCTTGGTAACCTCACATGTCTGTCTCTCTGTGTAATTGCACATCTAAGTGATGCCATGACACAGAGTTATTTCTTTATTATAGTAGTTCCTTCTTAAGCCTCCACTACAAAAGCTCAGGGTTCAGGCAGTAAAGTGGGAGAGATGGAAGAGGCTGAGTGATAATTTTCTGTCCCCAAGGCAACAGAAGCCTTAATGCTCTGACCAGCGAATGGGGCATTACTGAAAAACATTCACGCAACAGCACATTGATTTTCTTCTACTTGTTAATTTCAGCAAAATTGCTGCCAATTTTCACCTTATTTTTTTAAGAGGTTTTTGTTTTGCACTTTGAAATTCTAATAGCCAATGCACTTAACGCTACTGTACACATCCTGTTGAAATGGTACATTCTTCATTTTAATATATATTTCATCCAAAGTAGGGATGTTAACGTTAATAGCTTTAATCTAACAATTTAACCGATTAAAATCGTATTAACCTGTATTTTTTGTTTCGCATAATATTTCTCTGTAGCTCGCATATATGTTAACATTTACACCACAAGGTGGTGCACTTGCCATTCACAATATAAGAATTATAATTATGCACAATATAAGAATTAAAAAGTACATAAAGTGCTAAAAATACGAAGAGACAAGAACAGTATTCTGGACAACTGTTTGTTTTTTTTGGGCGGGGGGGGGAGGTTGTTGATTTTGTCTCGTATAACTAATTTGTAGGGATTGTGCTATTACAACTGTTAAATATAAAACGTAAACTTAAAATGTGAAAAAACAGGCAACATGTCGATATTAATTATTTATGATGAGTTGATTATTGATTGCAAATGGAATGAGCCACATATTTGACCTGACTATTATTATAGGCATAACAGGAAAAATACATAAATAAAACTTGTTTGCCGAGATATGTGGAAGTGTATTTGGGTCAAAGTACTGTAGATAGACAAATAATATTAGTTTTAGTGTATTTCTTTGTAGAGTGAATTACAAAATAATTAAAACATTAAAAGCGTGATTAAAGATTATAAAACTGTAAGCAAGGCTCTGTGTGAATTTTGCCTCCTGCATTACATTTGGTTGGAAGAATTATTTTTTCCTGTTTACTAATCTATGATCAGTTAGAAACCGAGTGCATGAAAGGGGGAGTTAAAGCATTGTGTTTAGAACATTGATCGGTCATAACATTAAAACCATTAACATTAAACCGTAGGGTCTTTTTCTTGTGCCGCCTGGACAGCTCTGGCCAGGAGGGGTGTGGCTCCACAAGACCTCCCGGGCTGGGGGGACGTGTGCAGAGGCTCTTTTGGGTGCTGTGGGATGCGGGGTAGGGGCTCTGTGGAATGGACTTCTTTGTCCAGCGCATCCCATGGCTGCTCGGTCTGGCTGAAATCTCTGGAGTTTTGGGGCCGAGTTAGCTACCTTGATGTTGATGTTATAGCTGATCGGAGTATATCCTTGTATGATCCTCACATGAGGACTGTTGGGTATGAGTTACTTTGAATATTACTTTTAACTTCTTCCTGCTTGTAGTAGACAGTGATTACGTTCATAGCTAGCAGTTGCTAATAAACAGAAAGAGACATTACAGTATACACAACATTAGACTCTGGGTCTCAGGAGGACAAAGCCTACCTGGAATATATAAATCCTTCATCCTTATGTGGCCCCCTGGTGGTTTGGGAAACCCGTAAGTGACGACTTGGACACCTGCAGCTAGAATCTAGCCTATATGTAATATGCTCGCATGGATAAGAAATTCAGTACAGTTATTGTAGGAAAAAAAAAAGAAAACCAAAAAAAAAAAAAGACATTCATTCAGAGCTTTACTCACAATGGAGGTCTAAAGGTGATTGTTGGCTTGACTATACGTACATGTTTTACAACATATCTTTGCACACCCATTTTCACGAATCTATCATTTTTATTTTCCATACAGTGTAAATTAAGCTCCAAATCTGTATGTTTTAGAAAGGAACCTGCTTTATTGGCAAGAGTGTAAATGTACCATAATCCTTTGAGGAAAGAGAGTAAGTAAGATGAATTGCTTAATATTTTTGCATGTCTTTGTAAAGGAGTAAAGAATGTCCATGCAGATCATGCCGCCAGCCATATTGGTAAAGCACAAGGGATTGTGACGTGTCTGCGAGCAACACCGTACCACAGCCAGAGACGCAGGGTCTACCTCCCCATGGACATCTGCATGCTGGTGAGTGTCTTAAAATGCCTGTCTTAAATGATCTCTCAGTTTATCCTTCATGATATCATATTAGTTTCATAGCCAGGCTTTGGTCAAACCAAATATTCAGCAAACAATGTGAGAACATCCTGACTGAATTACTGAATGACTGAATTACGCCAAACAGTCAACCGTTACAGAAATCGGGTTTGCATTTCTAACACCTCTCTAATCTGTTTGTTAAACTGAGCTCTTACCCAACCTGATATTTACAAGCAGACAAACACAGTGGTACAAAGTATTGATTAAAGATGATGACAATGTCATAGCAAAATGGGCGTAATCTTTGTATTCAGATATAATTTTTTTCTTCTTCTTTATCTTAAACATTCTTTATCTTTTATTTCTTATCTTCATAATGTACACGACAGGTACACATATAAAGTAGATACAGTACAGGACTGAATTCAGGCATCAATGACTAGTTGATGATCTGCCAACAAATCACATGTGACACAGGCAGTAAGAACCATGTGCAGATGATGACGGATGAACAGGCCGGTGACTAGTATACTGGTAATGCTGTTTGGTTGGAACATATGACAGGGGAAATGAGGTTGCTGCAGACAACGAAATGAGGAATGGCTCAAGACTTTGTCACAGTACTGTATTTAACAGAAAATCGTGATAAAAAGAATGATGTAAATATTTTGTTTGTAATATTGACCTTTAACACAGTCCTGCATAAATGACTTCTGGCTTTTTAACTGAAATCAGTGCACTTTGTTTTTTCTTATCATTTTAGTTAAAGTAGGAGCAGTGTTGGGTGTAACACGTTAGAGAACTGGGATAACTTTTTTGATGTAACGAGTAATCTAACGCGTTAGGTCTGCCATTTAAGTACTCAGTTATTTAGTTACTTTTTCAAAAATTTAATCCGTTATTCAGACAATTTATGTAATCCGTGAGCCATACAGCAGTCATTCCCAATCCGTTAACCTAATCACAGCAGCAAAACTCGCGGTGAATCATGATGAACCGTACTTACGGCCACCTCGCGAAACTGCGTAGGTGAGATAGGGGTATTAGTAGTTAACAGATTATGAGCCAAACTTCGTGGAGTGATGATTGTAGAATAATTATAAAGGTCTTGACTAAAACAACATGCATAAGGAATCACAAAGGAGTTTTCATTTTCTGCAGTGGAAAAGTACTCGAACTAGTTACTTTTATCAGAAAGTAACACAGTAATGTAACTGACAGTAATGACAGTAATTTTGTAATGTAATTAGTTACTTTAAAAAGTAACGTCCCCCATCACTGGTAAGAAGTCATAAATAATATATGGCAATTTGATTGAAAATAAAACTGTTTTTTGACTTTTTTGTACCTTACTGGGCCTTAGTGATAATTACACAACATTTGTTTACAATGACAAGGATGTAGAAGCAGTGTGCCTTGGTTGTACGCTGGATTTACAGTGTATTATGGGTATTGATATCGTGTACAATATCAATTGGACTATTTCCAGGAACAATTTCCCAGATTATGCATTGTATTGGAATAGGAGACCAATTCAGAAACTTTAGTTGTGAACAGCAGTCAGTAAACAATCAGTATACAGTAATTCTGGACATGGGACTGATCCATATGGCATTTTTTGGTTTTATGTAACTGGCAAGTCTTGCTAAAACTAAGTCTGTTTTATGGATATGGACATTCTGCAAAGCAGACTGAAGGACTTAGATTATGTGGACCAAGATTGTTTCTGGTCGTCTGTCCAACACTTGATAGATGCCATGTGAGTGAGTGATGTCTTCTTTGTTTTTGTTTGTTTGTTTGAGGTAGTGATGTAATTCTACCTGCAGGGGGTGCTGTTGAAACATGCTGTGCATATGTACTACATGTCTGCTGAAATACAGATACAAGCAGCAATGGATCATCTTTTAAGCTTGGAATAATATTTTAAGGTCTATATAAGTTGATTTGTTTGTTTTGTTTGTTAATTTATTATATGTTTATACATTTTGATTGTTTTTTTTATTTTATTTTAAATTTAGTCAATATTTTTAAGAAAAACCTGATAAATTTAAGGCTTCAGAGTTCAGTTAGGGTTTAATTGCCGAGTTACCTGTTTATTAAAACATTTACTAAAGGGGTTTGTGTGTGTGTTTGTGTGGGGGATTTACGGATTTACCTGTGAGGCTTTGAGACACGGCTACAGATACAGGTGTGTCTACATCATATTAGTTGTTCAGAGCTGAGATGTGCTGCTCTGGATAACATTTTCACTTTTTAGCAAAGAATTTGAGCAGGGGCAAAAAGCCAACTGAATCTGCCCGAGCTCACAAGATCTCTGATAAAATCTTTCCCAGCACGGCGCCTCTCAAGAGGACTTCATCCGTGGCAGCAGGGAGCAGAATGTCAGGGACGTTGTGTACGACATTGCCAGTCAAGCACATGTTCATCTCCAACATGTAAGTGTTTTTGTTTGTTTGTTTTAATAAAAATCTTCAAATTGCTAATATTCCTTTACTGTAATTCATATAATGACATGCATATGATTATTTAATGGTTGAATCACTCAAATGCATTTTATAAGAAAATATTTTTTCCTGTTTACTAATTAGTCCTCAATTATTTTTTTTCCTCCATGCTATGATTATAAGCATTTGAACATATGATGTAATGGTTGTTGTATTTATTTATTTATTTTGTCCTTCATATTTAGATACAATGTTTAAGCTAAACTACTCTTAATTAAACAGTAAGTAGTATGACGTTTATGGTTGACAAAACCTGGCATCAGCATATGTCTTCTGTGGATCTGTTGCTTTAGATGCTTGATACATCACCCATTTTCCCCGTCAGTAATCATGTTACTGTCATAATGTTTATTATGTTTATATACAGGCAAGATCATTTAGTAAAAATGTTCCAGATGCTGCCATGCCTGCTTTCCTGCAAACAGTAAGTGATTTCATCTCCTCTGCCTCCACCTTAAATTACTGCCCAGTCTAATAGAGAGAGAGAGAGAGAGAGAGAGAGAGAGAGTACACGTCCGTATAACCTCATGTCTGACTCCGTGTCTCATTAGGAATATAAGTGATGGCATGACACTGAATTATTTCGTTATTATAGTGGTTCCTTCTCAAGCCTGCAGTAGAAAAGCTCAGGCAGTAGAGTAGGGCGAGATGGCACAAGAGAGAATTTTCTGTCCCCAAGGCAACAAGCCTCATAAAGTGTTAATATTCTGACCAGTGAGGGGTATTACAAAAGTAACCTTTTTTTTTTTAGTCTTCTTTCTAATTTTCACAAAATTACTTACAAATGTTTCCCCCTTTCATTTTTAAAAGTTAAATTAGTGATCTTATTTATTTACTTAAAATGCATCGCTGCGTTAATAGACTTTAATCAGGATTGAAAAAATTGCTGCGCATTAAGCAAATAATTATCGGCTTAGTTTGTTGTTTTCTGTTGTAATGTATTGTTGCAATTTGCGTGTCTGTGTATGTGCATCCATTGCAGGTTGCCATTGATGATTACCTGGAGAGGGTGAGAAACGCAGACTTCGACGTTTTCCATCCCAGTCTCCAGAGGAGGAATCCGCTGATGCCGATTCGACTTTATTTCCGATCGTGGAAGAAAAAATATTGATATTTGGAGACAGCCCCTCTAATTTATACGGTTATATTATTATTAAACTGCCAAACCAAACTTTGATTGCAGGTGCTGCAGGAAATATATTTATTGATGTAAAATACTTGTGTCAGGAAACAAAATTTTTTTTCTGATTATATGCAGAGTTTTCTGCAAAATACATTTAGTGGTGGAAGGAAATTCATTCCAAATCAGTGTCAGCAAGGACAACATGATAATAACACGCAGAACTGTGTTTGCCCTGTCTGTGAAAACTCTATATTTGATATTCAACTTTGTACTCTAAATTATGCAATCCACTGTTCATACACCACTGCTAAATTATGTATTGCTTGTATGCATAGAAATTTGTTTTTCCTTTTGATTAGTTGTATAATGTCTTGTCTAATGTCTTGTTTTCCAAATGACAGTGTATCAGGTGTTATTTCTTTAACCTAGAACATTGATTAGAATGAATAGCCTACGTTTTAAACCTCTCACACACACATCTTGCTCTAAATAGAAGCAATGGCCACAAAATCTTTTTTATATTGAGTATAGTATAGAAGACATAAGAAGTGCATTATTTGAGAATGAATAAGGAACCAGTGTGAGTCAGACATACACTGAATAACCTTTTTATGGAACTGTGAATATGTATTGCTTTCCTTTTTAACATCCACAGGGTTTAGTTGGCTTGGTTTCAGCATGTAGCACTGTAGAACCTGAACAGAAACTACAGACTCACTGATATGACTATCACAGCAGATAAATAAAAGCACATTTAATGTGTCATATGTTCCAAGTTGTCTTGTACTTGATTAACATCCCACTATTTAACATTCAGTACTGAGCAAAAACCTTGGGCATATACAAAAAATTGCAAATGTACCTTTGAATACATTTCTACATAAAATTAACTAATGAGTAATAAAATAGTACACAGTTCATGTTTGGTGTGAAAACCTTTGCTTGAAAATAATCAGTAGTGTTAGATACAGATTATAAGTAAAACTGCAGTTAGGTTTTACTGAGTGTACTGAAGAATGAGTTCTGTCACACTTGCTCCTTTTTATTTTCATGCAAAACCCAGAAGCCTACATTTTGCCAAGTTTTATTTCCATCTAAAAACTGGTCTGTCATACAATGTGATGCTTTCTTTACAGGCATGCAAATATTCTTCTGAAATGTATGTTTGGAAATAGTTCATGGTTTTGTACATAATTAAGTGCACAATACTGTAGCTGTGGTGCTACAGTTTGTCTATACCTTTTCAAACTTCTTTGGTTTTGTTGGACTGCATTTAGCTTTGATTAGAGCCCACATTTCCCATAGAATTGTTTTGTTTTTCTTATGCAATTTTGTATTGATGACGATGGGAGAGTTGAATCACTCTTCATTCCTTCTGCCGCACATACCAAAAACCATTGAATGGGGTTAAAGTCAGGATCCTGCGGTGACTAATTTATGAGTAAAAATAATTCATCATGCTCACAGAACCGCTATTTCACAATTTGAGCCCAATGGATCTTTCTATTTCATCCAGGAAACCATCTGAAGCAACGCCAGATTAACAACACTGCTTCAAGAGGCTTGTGCATTGGGCAAAATTCATGATGAGTGAATTGCTTCATGCACTTCTCTTCTTACCCTGATGCACCCATTGTTTTGGAATAGGGTCAATCTAGACTAGTCAGACTGCAAGACCTTTTTTCTGTTGCTCCAAAGTCCAATCTGTGTGCTCAGCAAATTGCTAACATTTTTCGCCAATTAGCTTTACTTACTAACAAGTGGTTTTCTTACATCCAGACAGCTGTTTAGTCCCATCCCGTGAGTCTTTGTCATATTTTGCGAGTGGAAATGCTCTTATTTTTACAATTTAACATTGCTGTGATTTCTATTAGCTATTATTAAAATACAACTTCACCAAGGGCCTTGTAATTCGAAACTGTGGAGGACAAGAATGACTAGATATTTAATAAGAAATTATGGAATAACCACAAAATTGGGAATTCTTGGAATAATTTGCTTTTTAAAATAGGATAATGATTTACATTTATAATGTTTTTTGATGAATGTAAAGCTATTTATTACGTGCATTGATACATAAAGTTGTGGAACAAAATATATTCAGAAGTCCTGTACCAATCTCTTGGTCTATAAACAAAAATGCTATACTGAGTGGATTCTCTGGCTCTTGTAATGCCTTGGAAAATATTTTGCTTCCATGGTTTGATTCCACTTGTTCCCTTAATACACAGCTTCTCATCACTGTTCCTGCAGTACTCCCTGTCCTGTACATTTTATTGCTTTCCCTGCTAGAACACACCACTTTAACTTAGGGAGTGTTTTTCTTTAGCTGATTAGTTGAATCAGCAGGAAGGACAGTAAAATGGGGTTCTTCAAACTCACAGGGTTGAGAACTAGGGTTGCACGATATATTGAAAAATTATCGTTATCGCGATAATGATATATGCAATATCTGTATCACAAAGAGTTGCGATAAATGAAATCGATGAGTGTATGGTTACACGTAAATAAAAAGTAATGTTTGAAAGTAATTCATA
>JAQMYG010000015.1:23390616-23400995 GCA_030014215.1 Clariallabes teugelsi
TTTTAATGAGCTACTTTTTACTTTTACTTGAGTAGATTTTTATAAGGGTAACTTTACTTGTACTTCAATAAAAGTTCACTAAAGTAACAGTACTTTTACTTAAGTACAAAATTCTATTACTCTTTCCACCTCTGGTAAAAACCTATAAGATGACACTTGACGCTTAACATAAATTCTTGATAATGCATATATTACTTGTAAAGAATTGCACTTAGTGTATTGTGATTTAATAATTGCACAGGTCCGTATCACGATTTTGATTTTTTTTTATGTGATTAATAGTGCAGCACTACGTAAGTGATTTTAGTTTTAAATAACTGTTTTTGTAATCCATTTGTATTCCAGTGAGTTATTTTCAGCGGAACATTAAAACAGAGGTGAAGTGGTGTTGGCTCAAGCACTCGAACACATCTTCAACCTTTTCTCATACAAATCATATGGGCTAAACTGTCTGTATGCTCTACTGTATCCTGAACAAATGCTAAGCACGGACCTCATGCTGTTAGAAAAGAATTAGCAGCGGTGTTAAGCTCCCTCACCCCAGCCCAGCAGAGAGAAGCCCCAGAGACAGCGGCGACTGCGAGGGAAAGCCGACAGGAGCAGAGAGTTGAGATACACGGCCTCCACCAGCAGCCAGGAGAAATTACTCATCACACAGTAATGACAGAAAATGACAGATGCCTTACAGGCTGCCTGCATGAAAAAAAAAAAAAGAGGCAAGCGGGATTTAAGAGAAGACAAACTTATTAAGAGAACAAGAAAGCGTCACTGTTGAAGAGAATACAGAGGTAAAGTCATGCTGTAGTTGAGAAAAGAAAGTTAAATCATCAGAAAGTAACTTCATCACTGTGGCTCACAAAGTGGTTCCCACTGGATAACATGCTACCCTGAAAAGCAGACATTTCACTTTGCCGTTCCGTGCTGAAATGCAATCAAGTTTTAACCACAACCTTGAAATTTCCACCTTTCTAGCATCATTTATTTGATTCCAATATAAATATAATAGCTACAATTATGTGTGAATGTATTATTTCAAAGAAGGTTAAATTCTACATAAATATAGAGGAGCACAGTAACCTCCTTATGTGTGTGTGAGTGTGTATGTGTGTCTTCTCTCTATACACTTACAGTAGACAGGGAACAGTGGTCGGTATCTTCATTGCCAAAGAGTATAGCGTCCTTAATGAACACAGATGCTGCTTTGAGGATGAAGCTGATGAACAGTTGGATGTGGATGTAGTTTCTTGCACAGTGCAACCTCCTGCATACAAGCGCATACACACATAATCACACACACACACACCACCCACAGCGTTACTGTTAACACCCTGAATTTGATTAATTTCCCATAAGGGTAATTAGAATCAGAAATTAAAGATCTCTGTGTGATAAGCTGAAATAGTCTTGTCTAAAGACCTGATGACATAATGCGTAGAGAAAGATGTCCACTGTCTCTGCCAGCAAAAGGCCACAGTCTGTTTTGTCTGCGCCAGGTAAATTGCAATCACCTACCCTAACAGCTCTCTCTATCTCAGCGGTGTTCCCTAGTGGTGTTATAATTAATTTACTCTTTTCAGCCCGCTAGGTTTTATCAGATTTAGCGTCTGCCGCAGCCCAAACCCGAATGACAACATGCTGAATAAAGGTTGGCAGGGTGAATTAGATTTGCTTTTTTATCACCAAGCTTAGAGAAACAGCTAAAAAGTTTTTGCCACATGACGAAAAACCTTAAAGGTTGAAGACAAATACAACAACAACAACAACAACAAAAATAACGACTGGAGTACCTGAAGATCAGCAGGACTACCACCGCGATGGACAGCGAGATCAGAGAGACCCCGTAGCCAATGGAGTAGATCAGTCTCACCATGGTGAAGTACGATTCCTGGCATACACACAAGTAGCAGTTACACACCAATCAGCCATAACATGAAAACCAGCTGCCTAATATTCTGTCGAACCCACAAAAAAGGTCATTGAGGCGAGGAGGTGAAGATATGCTGTGGTATCTTGCACCAAAGCTGAGCAGTGCCACCTCCATGGATTGGACTTCTTTGTGCAGCACACATGCCACAGATGCTTGATCAAACTGAATTCTTTATTATGTTCCTCAAACTGTTCCTGAATAATGTTTGCAGTATGTCAAGGGTGCATGGTTCTACTCAAAGGCGTCACTGCCATTAGGGAACACCATGGTGTAGGTGAAGTGGTGTACTTGGTCAGCAACAATGTTCATACAGTACTGTATGTGTCTCTTCCCTGGGAAAGCAATGCACTCGCACATGGACACGGCCATCCACATGATGTACCATGCCAACTCCTGCATTGCTCCATGGTCCTGTTCAAATGCTCATGAGCCCACTGTAGGGGGTTTCAATGGTGGACACGTGTCAGTGGTCTACAGTAGTGATGGTCGTTCATGAACGATTCGTTCTTTTTGAAAGAATCTTTAACGTGACTCAGAAGAACGAGTAGTCTCGGAGAATGATTCGTTCATTTTCTACTGGTCGCGCATGCGCAAATCATCGCAAAACCTCCGTAGGTTATGTACAGTACAGGAAGCAGACTTGAGCGATTCCTTCATAATGACTCTTCTACTCCAAGTCATTCGTTCTTTTGTCACGTGACTCCCATAGACGCTATACAGTGCAGAACACAGAAAACATAATTGAACGGTTCTCCTCAATGAGTCTTCAAGTCCTGAGTCGTTCGTTCATTTGTCACGTGACTCCCATAGATTCAAAAGAACGAACGACTCAGACTAGAAGATATAAGAGATGAGCTACTCATTCTGTTTATTATAATACGTCCTTAGCTGCATTGTAATATTTTCATTACTGGAACTATAGCCAAAATTTGTGTATGTAGACGTATTGGGGGTCTTTTTATTGAAAATGCAACATTTTATTTTATTTCTTATCAAAAGGACGAAAGGAAATAAATGACTCAAAAAAGATTTTGATGAACGAGATTCAAAGAACCGAGTCACTAAAATGATTCAAACTTTCCATCACTAGTCTACAGCTATGCAGCCCCATACGCAACATGTTCTGACACCTTTCTATCAGAGCCAGCTTGTCCTTTTCTGTAAGGGGTTATGAACCTGTCACCGGTTCACCAGTTGTCCTGCTCTGACTCAGTTGTCTAGCCATCACAATCTGGCCTTTGTCAAAGTTCCTTGCTCTGGTCCTTGCGGTTACCCATTTTCCTTCTTCGAACACATTAGCTGCAAACATTTGAGACTATAAAATGAGACTGATATTCCATCATAGCAAGCGTAACATCTTATAACTCTGTACAGTGGAACCCTGGAGTATGAGCATAATTCCATATACGAGCATAACCTTTGAAAAGAATCGTGACAGAGCAGTGTTTCTGTGTAGAGCAGAGAGTGTGTGTGTGTGTGTCTGAGCCGCGCACACACAACAACAGAAAGGGAGAAAATGGATCTTTAACCTCTCTAATGAGACTTTCTTTTTCTTTACATGCGCGCACACACGTGTGTTATAAGAAACAGAACACGCGTGCTGTACACATGCGCTTACAAACACAAAATAAAAATTTTTTTACGCGCACATGTGGTCACAGTGTTATAGTTAACAGTACACTCCTGCACGGATGTTGATTATACCAGTGAGAGACGAGCACTAAGACCCAGCAGGGGAGACGATTACCCACAATTCCGCAGCGCACGAGAGAGAAAAACCGTTGGCTCAGTGGTAATCAGGTGACGCTCGGCGTCAAAACAAGAACAAGAAGCATGCGTGATACATGATACTCAGTACTCGTAAACTAAGACTTCAAACTTCAAAATTTATTTAAATATCTTTGCTCGTCTTGTGGAACACTTGCAAACTTACTCGTAATCCGAGGTTTCACTGTATATATTTGTTCAGAAATTTCAAACAGACACAAATCCTAACATATCACATGACTATGAATTAAAATAAAGAGCAATGCTCTTGCACTTGTCTGCATTTTCATCTACATTAAAGGAAACCTTTTGTACCCACAGTCCTCTTAATACTGGACCAACAGCAGCTTGTAACTTTTTCCTTAAAATGTATTTATGCTTAACTGAACATCATTAGCAGTGGGGATTTATTATGACATTTACCCTGACAAAAATGCTGGCAATCTGTTAAGCATTCTACGCATGAGACAAAACATAATTGAATGATCAAGTTAGTCTCAGAGCGCAATTTTGAATTAATATGCCCAGATATCCATTCGGGAGCTAATTAGGTGGCATTTCGCTCGAGTAGAAACACTTAAACTGTTGATACTGATGATAATGAACACAATGACCTACTGAGAAAGGTCAGGCATGAACTGTATTAGATGATTCTGAGAGAACAGTTCTTATTTATGTATGAACATTTGCGGCTCTTTTTCTATCCCACTGAACCAGGATCAGACTATAAAATCAAAGTATTATTCATCACAACAATAGTTTAGACTTCAAGTACAGTACAGTGGAAAAGTTTTAAGCCACCCCACATTTATTCATATTTTGCTTCCGAAGAGTCAGACTTTCATGTATTTTTTTTAAAAATGTAGTCTTGAGGAATAGTTCGCCCAGCTTCCTGAAAGACTTAGGCCAGTCCATGTACCTGACCAGTTTCAGAAGATTTTTTTGGAAACGTCGTCACATGGATGCCCCGTGTGGTCTGCTTGGAATGCGTGTGGTGACTGGGGGCGGTTCCACTTGACCATGAAGACGGTCCTGGCCTTGGATGATGCTGACAGCTGTTCTCTGAGAACTTGTGACTGCAGTCGCTCAATAGTTCAAGACTAGAGTTTCCTACAGTCTACCTGAGCCTCCAATAACGAACTGGACTCCAATTGTTATATTAAACATCCAGCCTCCTAACACACAGTATGACTGGAGATCAATCCCTGCTACCCGTTATCATCCAAATGAGCATGGGCTCCCTGTTGAGTCTTGTTCCTTTCAAGGTTTCTTCCTATTGCCATCTCAGGGAGTTTTTCCTTGCCACCCTCCCCCCTCGGCTTGCCCATCAGGGACAATCTGATCATTTTGATTCATGCACATTTTTTGGCACTTTGCTGCTTGTAATTTGCTCTAATTAAAATGTGTTCCCAATACATTTAATCAACATCATCTAATTTAAATCAATATTAAGAAATGAAGGTGGGGGATGAGCACTGCACTGACCTCTGGGATGTCATCTTCGATGCTGCAGGCCTCATGGTATGGAGGGAACGGGTGCGACCAGCCCAAACTGGTGCAGTTACGACTCACTGTACCTACAGGACAATATCGAAGAGCCCTTTAAAAAGTTGCCCCTGATGCAAGTTGTACAATAAATACTGTTATTTAACAAATCAGGACAGAATAAGCTGCACAATGGCTTAGTGGTTAGCACCAATGGACTGGGATTCAATCCATTTGATTCCCGCCCAAGTTCGATTCCCGCCTGAGTTCGATTCCCGCCTCTGACCTGAAGATTAGGCTAATTGGCGTTCCCAAATTGCCCGTAGTGTGTGAATGAGTGTGTGAGTGCGCCCTGCGATGGATTGGCACCCTGTCCAAGGTGTACCCTTCCTCTGCCCTAAGTCTCTTGGGATAGGCTCCAGGCCCCCGCGACCCAGAATACAGGATAAAGTGGTATTAATGATGAGTGAGTGAGTGAGTTCAAAGACGTTTAGTACCTTTTTAATTTGCTTTTAGTTATGATTAATGTTTAATGTTTTTCAAACAATTAATCACTTTTCCAATATACAGTAAGTGATTATAAGTGCTATTTGAAAAACAGCTATTCTTATTCCCTTTATGTAAAGGTAACTGCTCTAATTGCTCATAGCATTCCTTAATTAATTTCAGTTTCAGTTAAAAGTGCTATACAACCAACACACAGAAATCATTCCCTGTATATTTACCTATCCTATTGTTTGTGTTTAAACCCAGACCCTGCCGAGCTGCATTCACAGTGAAATCCCTCAGCGGCCCAGTAAATTTCGATTCGCTTCACCCTTCACTCGGCTCCATTCGATTTATCATGTTAGCAGTCTCCGACGTTGATTCTGTAATTTAGCTTCTTATTTAGGGGAGTCACGGGAGAATCCAAGCTGGAACTGAAACTGGGGAAATGCCTGAATTCCCTAGTCTTCAATGTTGGTTTTCCCGCTTCTTTAAACTTCTTCATCCATCTATACACTTTGCTCTTATCAATAGCATCATCTCCGTAGCCATTGTGTAAGCGCAGTGGGAGACCATCATCTGCGACAAGGACATTTTCAAAGAGGATTGAACGATGGCACAAATGTGCAATTTGAAGCTCTCCCTCATACAGTACAGCTGTATGCATGACTCCAGATGTGTTAAAAGCTGTTCCACAAAAGTGGTAAAGACAAGAGTATATATTTACAAAGAGATGGCAATTATGCTGAAAGTGTTTTATAAAAAAAATAGAAAATAAATAAAAAATTCCTATGCATGGAGACTTTTGAGTCTGTCTATCTATCTCTTTATATCTCTTTTTAATTTTTTCTACTTTATTCACCTCCAGCTTCTGTGATTATTCTGAGATTTGGAGTACCTGCTGGGCTTCTTTAATTGCGTCTTCAGCTTGTCTTCACTGGGATTCGGGGGCTTGAATGAGAACTCTGCTGATGAGCTGATTACAGGTGCACTTTATGTGATTAACAGCTTCTCAGCAGAGATTGTATAGACTATTGCGAATGATGTCTGGTGACTGATGAAGGTAGTGTGTGAGGTATTTTGTTTATTCTAAGTGCCTTTAGGGCATAGACATAGCTCAGAGGTTTAAAGCCCAGTAAAATATTTTATGACGGTTAAAAATGCATGTGTGGAAAACATTAAACGCACATCTGGCATTTTTCCTGGTTGTGGTTGGAAGGTATTGGCCAGCTAGGTAGTCTTTCCACATGGGGAAATTAAGGTGACAACAGATAAAGGTGTACAGGGCAGAAAACCTAGTGTAGATCTCTGTGAATTTTTTACGTAAAAATGAATTCTCCCCTAATCATCAGGTTTTTTATTTATTTTATTTGCTTTATTAATATACCCAATAATTATTTGACCTTAGCCTATATAATTCCCTAATAAAAAATAAATGACAAATTCATAATTCATCAGCATTTCTAATAATTTATGAATCAATCATCCATATTAAGCAATTAATTAGGGTTTGAAGTTTGTTTCTCTCAGTTTAGTGCCCCTAGTGGAAGGTAGAATAATATCTCAATCTGCATAAATGAAAGAAATTGTCTGTACATTGGTCAGAAATCGCTCTTTCAATGATATCTTTACGTTTCATGCGTTGGACCCAAAACCTCAGAAAAATTTCTGTCTGTCCAGCCAGATTTTGTCACGCAAAACTGGAATTTAATGAAAACAGAATTTAATGAAACTTTGCCAGCTTTTACGTGTTTGCCTGAAGTATCATTTTGATTTCATAAATGAAATCAAAATGTTGAGTAGAGGTGACGTTACGAGCAGTTATGTGCCAGATTATAAACCGCAAGTTTTGACAGCGTACGCCGCATTCGGCAAACTATGGGCGCGTCTTAAATCGCTGGACAGAATTGAATGAAACTTTTGCAGAACTTAGATATCTACCAGAATCTTAACTTGCCCCATAAGTGAAATCAAAATGTTGACTAAAAGCGATGTTATGAACAGTTATATGGCGGATTTAATAATCTACTTTAAAATAATCTACTAATGCGCTACTGTCTCAATGTAAACAAACACCTGCACCAATAGATATTAATTAGAAAAGATAAACTGAATATGTTTACTGGGATTAGTTCATATTTTCATTGAAATAACACACATTTTAAGACAAAACTTCATATTTATGCCATCTACTTTGTCAATTTCTCATCTGTGATTCACGCTCCGATTACTGAAAAGGGAGTTTTGGCTGATGACAAAAAAGTACAACTTAGCGTAAACAACTTAGCATAAGATACTGCACAGAAAGACAGGCAGACAGGTACGTGGGTATACTATTTTATATTCTGTAATGAATACACCTCCATCGCGCACTCCCCCCCACCACACACACACTCACACACACACATACACACATACTGAGACCACCTGTAGACCTTTTGGCTTTGTTCTACAGACCCATTTTAACCCTAGGAACTTTATTATTATACACTAAGCCAGTGTGAGCTACACAGCTGGGGGTCCATGGTACCATAAAGACAATCATAGTGTCTTTTCCATTTGATGCTCCGGTCATTATACATTTCAAAGAGGCTTAGGGGCATAATAAGGTATGAATTGCAAATCCAATGCACTTTTGTTATCAGAGAACTGTACCATCAAGCCAATGCCACCATCCTATGCCCACAGATCTGTTTTCTTTTTTTTTTTTTGTACATCATGTATTTCAATTTTGCATAATTAACTTTTTCATTACTTTATTTCTAAATACTAGTTCTTCTGTACGTATGAATGCTCTGCTGAAAAATCCAGGATAGACCAGCATGATTTACAGTATATGCTGGTCTGTGCTGGTTAACACTGGTTAGTGCTGGTCTGATGCTGGTTTAGCTGGTGAACCAGCATAACTGATGGAAGACCAGCATGCCTGCTGAAAAATCCAGCAAGGGTCAGCATGATTTATATGCTGGGCCACCAGCAAGGTGTTGGTAGTTAAAATTGGTTACCATTTTACGTAGCTCATTATCTTGTATTTTAATAGCTAGTACTGAAAATAGTGTGACGTAAATACATGGAGCGTGTAGTGTTATCTTTAAATGCATTAACATACAAGAGACAAAAATACCAAAAACATGTAAATACATTATTTTACATTTATTTAATATCTGCTGGGTTGTCTAAAAACACAACACAAACCTTTTATATAAATGCACTGGCAATAAATGTATATTTAAATATATATATATACTGAAAAAAAAAAAAAACAGTGTTGTACCTGTGTGGTTGCTAAAGAGAGAGAAGACAGCAGGACAGGGGGACTGAACAATTTCTCCAACAGCTGCTCTGGGCCAACACACCGCAGAGTCCCATACTGGAAGGCAGCCTACACGTGTGCGCGCGCACACACACACACACACACACACACACATACACATATTACACACATACAAATTGTGCATCTGTCCAATTTTAGCACAGGTAGGTTGTTTTAAAGCAGTTGCCTTAAATAAGCACAGCCCGAACCAGGGATCCACCTCGTAGTGGATTAACGTTTTATTGCCATTTACGACTTCTGAAAAAATATTAGTTTTCTAACTGCTTGAAAATTGCATCGAGTCTCACTTCCAAGGGGTCTTGTAAAAAAGCATCTGACAAATGAGGATTGTTTTTTTAAAATGCATTTTTAAAGTCTACCTGTCTGTCCTGAAGTGCTAAGGTTTTCATGTTCAGCGATTCTTCTTAAACAGAGCTGCTCTTCTCGTTCCAGTTGGAATATGTACTCACACTCTGGGTGCAAACTCGCCCAAACCTAGAGAGAAAAAGAGAGAGGGAGAGGGAGTAAAAGAGATAAAGAGCATACTTGAAATGAACATCTGAAGAAACAGAATAAATTTGAATTACATTCATGAACACTTTCCTTTGAAGCTTGCGTTTGAGCTACTCATGGAATTGAAATCTGTATCAGCATGTGGAGCATGCGCTTCCTCTCTGATAAAAAAACAACAACAATCATATCTGTCTCTTTAAAGGGGAGAACCAGCCAGTGATCTCATCAACTGTTAACAATAAAAAGTCAAATGCTGATAGAGAGCGATTTAATAGACTGCCTCATTGTTTGGGCATCTGGGGAATTTGGAGGGCAAGACAGCACCTTGACCTCTTTCTTATGTTCCTCAAGCTGTTTCTGAACAATGTTGTGTCGCAGGGTGCATTTTCCTGCTGAAAAAGGTCACTGCCATCACAGAATTCTGTTACCATGGAGGAGTGTTCTGGGTCTGTAACAGCATTTAGGTAGGTGGTACTGTATGTGTCTTGTAATAGATTGGTGATCTGTTTTGCATGTTGTGGTCTTTGATGATCTGGTTGTTTGTAATAGGTAATGATTGCCTATTTGGGTAATGTTTAGTGATCTGGTTGTGTTTTATATGTAGTGATTAATGACCTGATTGTGTGCAGTGTGTAATCAGTGGTGATCTGCACATGCGTGATATTTGGTGATCTAGTTGTAAGTTATGTGTGTTGTGAGTGGTGTACAATGATTGGTGATCTGGTTGTGAGTGATGTGTAATTATTGGTGATCTGGTTGTGAGTGGTGTACAATGATTGGTGATCTGGTTGTGAGTTGTGTGTAATTATTTGTGATCTGGTTGTAAGTGGTGTGTAATGATTGGTGATCTGGTTGTGAGTGGTGTGTAATGATTGGTGATCTGGTTGT
>JAQMYG010000015.1:23460730-23471335 GCA_030014215.1 Clariallabes teugelsi
CCACAGAGTCGCGACGTCAGCCACCTAGGGCGCCATCATTGTGGGGCAGGGATATAGCATAGATTAAAGACTGAGGAGAAATCTGTTAAAAAATGGATATTATTTACTTGAACTGGCTTAAAAAAAGACAAATGCTTGGTTTGGTCTTTAACACTGTGTCTCTCCGCTCCTACTGTATTTAACTCTTCACTGTAAGAGCAGCGGCATCAGTGCACGTTAACTCACATTCAAATGTCTCTCCTTTTATTTCCTTTTTTATTATTTAAATAAATGACAATATGCTACAAAAAGGCTGGATTGTAAGAGAGAGAGAACAGAAGAAAAAAATATTAAATAATAGACAATACAAAGTTTGGTTGACCTCTTTTTAAATAAAAAAAAAGAAGAAGAAATTGTAATCTTGCCTGTGAATTTATTTTTGTTGCTATAAAATTTTGCTTCATAATTGATCATTAAAAATCAGCAGGGTCCAAGAAGCCAAACAACACATTTCTCCAAAATAAACTAAAAAGTTCATAATTTTTTTATGGGTTCATATTACAGAAGAGGATTAGAGCCACCTTAAACAATTTCTTTGAGTTATGCCTCTTAGAATAAAATAATTCACACGTCTCTCTCCTAAGCCAGCCGCACTAATACCGGGCCGTGTCCGTCTGCTTACCTCGCAAACGTGGGCCAGGCCGAATCCAGGTCGTGACCCCGGGACGCCACATCGAACTGGACTTCGTTGAGCTCATAAAGAGAGTTGACGATGTCTCCGCTGAGATCGGGCTTCAGGAAGGGACTTCGGGAATAATACCAGTCACTGCAGATTAAACAAACGACGGTTATCAGCTCCGTGTGTGAGACTCGATCGGATACACGTCCACCTGAGAACTAAAGATTCCCCATGTCCCTATTATTTATAGGAATCAATAAAAATAATAGTTTTGTATGAATTTCGTACATATGAACATGCTTTAAGAAACATCTATCTATTATCAATATTCCTGTATCTGTATCTTCAGATACAGTTGGATTCACAAGAAAAGTGATTTTGGAACAAAAGTTTTTTTCATTACAAATTACATCACTGACATGTCGAATTCAAATACGTATCAGATAATATTAAAACAGTAATGCGTTTGGTTTACACTGTGTGTCACAGCGCTGATGATGAATTCTTTAAACTGACTGCTGAATGTCAGTTTATGTCACTTTTCTCATTTCCGTAGCAACAGCCTACACATGGACTAACCTAAATGTTAACCGAATAATCAGATTAAAAAAAACATGCTATTATACAATAAAGACGATTAATATGGTGATATTTTGTGTCATTTTGGAAGAAGTCTCCAGTATCAGTGCTTTGTAACAGCAGGTTTTTGCACCACATTAAAGTCTTCAGGACTTTTTACACATTTTATAATTGTTATGGAAATTTTCAATGAGAACACTAGAAAACAGCTTTAATGCATGTCTACTGTAACTATGACCCTGTAACTATATAAACAGATATAAAAACAAACAGTGCTGTGAAAAAGTTTTTTTTTTTTTTTTTTTTTTTTTTTTTGAATGAATGAAATGCAAAATCTTGGAAATATTGTCCTGAGGTTTAGGAGTTCCTTATTATTTGGTTTGTTTCTTTGTTCCTCTTGTGTGCACTCGAGCTGGCACAGAATCCCCTCTATGTTTAAGACAATATTCATGAAAATGGACATTTCCTCTTTTTTCCCAATATTTCAACATTCTAAAGTGTTTTATTTGTTTTAAATAATTAAAAAACTCCCAGATTTTGAATGTAGTTTCAGACCTTTGGACCTCACAGTATACCATATAAAGTTTAAATGTTGTTAAGGGGTCGCCACAGCGGGCAACCCGATCTGCACAACAACTTGGCGCAGGTTTTATGCCGAAAGCCCTTCCTGACATAATGCTCCAATTAATAATCCGTGCCACCCAATGCCCTCCCTGGGGTTTGGGCACTGGGTGGGAACTGAATCCGAGGAGAGAGACCTTACACTGGGTCTACATAAAGTACAAAGTATTGTTAAAAAAAATAAATAAAAAAGTTTTTTCATGCTGTATTTTAAAGAGAATAACCTGTTTACAATAACGACAAAGGTGTCATTTTTCTTTATTTATACAAAAAGTTAAATTTTTTCTATTGCACAGAATATTTTTATCTTTATTTGTACAGAAATATTTTTACTCTCTTTTTACCTAGCTAAATTTTATTTTTTATTTAATTTTATTTTCTACTGTATTTCTTTTTTATTCATATTTCTTATAAATAAGCTTTTACTTTAATAAGGTCACTGGTGGTCGTGTAAGCATTTCACTGCATATCGTATGACTGTGTATGACTGTGTATGTGACGAATAAAAGTTGAATTTTGAATTTGAAGGTACTTAAATTGTATTTAAAATGGCTGAACATTTTTAAAGCCATACTTGCTTGATAACTATAAATATTAAAATCAGTGACAACCTCCCAAAAATACAAAAACAAACAAAAAAGAAAAAACAGTATAACCTAAAATCAGCCATAGAAGAACTGGACCTGCGGTTACATGCGCGACATAACGCACTTCCCGAATCGATCCGCACACACGTACTCGGTTGCTTGCGCACCACCACGCACATGTACCTATTATTCTAGCGATAAGTGAAAAGGGCAGCTTCCACTCCCAGTACGGTTCTGATAAAACAGGGAAACAGATTTAAAGAAGTACAACTCGACACGGGAAGAGAAATTTCGTAGGTAAAACATCGTTTGTGCAAACCTGATCATTTACAGGAACACGAAACAGCGGTACGACCAAAAATAAGTAGATAAACAGAACAACACACAGGTCATGTGAAGAGAGTGTAGAGTACAGTACAATACAGTATGTGCTGCAGTGTTATAAATGAATGACCCCTTTAGAAGTACAGCACGGGGTGTGTGTTACCTGGTGACCCTGTGGTTCATGAGGCACTGCTGGAGCGTGTCCGCTAAACGCTGGTGCACCAGAGAGTAGCGGATAAATGCTCGGCCTTTCCCGAGCGACGTCTTCAGCTGAGAAAGAGACAATGAGTGTTGTGTTTCTTTCACACGTACAAGCTGGATCACAAAGAATTTCCTTTACACTGAAATAAAATGCATTTGGTTTACACTGTTCATGTCGCAGCGCTGTTAATTAATTCTCTAAACTGACTGGTGATTTTTTGTAAGGAGTCTCCAGTATCAGTGGTTTGTAACAGCAGGTTTTTGCACCACATGAAAGTCTTCAGGACTTTTATAATTGTTATATAGAAAACAGCTTTAATGCAGGTCTAACTAGGACCTAGTAACTACATAAACACAAACAGTGCTGTGCAAAAGTATTTGCCCCCTCCTGGTTTTTTATTTTTTTGTGTATATTTGTCACACTTAAATGATTCAGATCATCAAACAAACTTTAATATCACACAAATTCTAAGATAACCTGGGAAAATACAAAATGCTGTTTTTAAATGAGATTTTTCTTTCTTTTTTTTTTTTTTTAAGGCTGTCCAAACCTACCTGGCCCTATGTGGGGAAAAAAAGTAATTGCACCCCAATCCCCCCAACTCTTTGCTAAATCATGAAATAACTGTGATTAACAACATCTTTTATTTATTTATTTTTTTGGAAAGCTGAGTTAAATTTCACTTGCCACACCCAGGCCTGATTACTACCAGACCTGCAGAATCAAGAAATCACTTAAATAGATGGTGTGAAAATGAAGCATGTTAAAAGACCTCAAAAAGCAACACATCAATTCTAGAACAGATGAGAAAGTAACTGATATGTACCAGTCTGGAAAAGGGGTTATAAAGTGATTTCTAAGGTTTTGGCACTCAAGAGAACCATGGTGATGGTCAACAGCTAGAGAACTGCAGGTCTCACCTGTCACACAGATAAGATCAGTGCTCATGATTCAACAATAAGAAAGAGACTGGGGGCAAAAAAATGGTATCCATGAGAGAGTTACACGGTGAAAGCCACTGCTGACCAAAAAGAACACAAAGACTTGTCTTATATTTGCTAAAAAAACATTTTGATAATTATGTTTTCACATACAGTAGGGACAGCTTTTTTCCTTAATAAATGAAATGATCATTTAAAAACTGCATTTTGTATTTACTCCGGTTATCTTTGTTTTAAATGAAAATTTGTTTGACGATTAGAATCATTTAAATGTGACAAAAATGTCAGCTCTGGGGTTGTAACTCAGTTTCACATCACATGACTTCAAGTTGCCGCCGATCGCTGAGAAAAAAGAAAACTTTCAGCTTTTGCAGCTGGAACTCGTCCGACTACTTATAGTTTAGAATTAGAAATCTGCTTCTTAAACCTTTTTCTAAACACTAAAACAACAGTAAAGTTTAAATTATCATGAAACAAATGCAGGTTATGTATGGGGGAAGATAATATTTAATAAAGTAGATATTAGATACTAAAAACTTTCCCCAGTGAGAAACCAAAAGGAGGAAGTGTATATTATTAAACACATTCATATTAAAGAAAGTGAGGTTTGTTAAGAAATACTAGGAAATCTATGAAGAACAACAATAAGGAAGGTCATGTTATATCTAATGTAATGCACACGGTCCACTTTGCACTAAAGCATCATTTGGAAAAACTATAAATATATTGCTTTTGAAAGTTCAAATCAAAGAGTAGACCTGGGTGCAAATCGAAAACCCTTTATAGTTTTTAAACAATCGTAATTGATTTGGTGACGTTATTCTGTAAGGAGTTTATTTAACAATCAGAGGTGACTTGTAAGGTTTCATGGCATGGAAAAAGTTTTCAAGATAGGGAAGATGAGCTACGGTTAAATTTCTGTTTAAGCGAAAGAAAAGAAAAATCATGCTGGTAAAGAGACGAAGGTTGTAGGTGCAAAAAAAAGAAAAAAAAGAAAGAAAAATGTTTCATAGATCTTCAACAACATTAAACATAACTAATCGTGGGGGGGGGGAAAGAAGTCATTCTTTTACATATTACACACACATGGTTGCTTATACTGCAAATATCCTGTTCTGTACTAAAACTTTTACACGACTGAACCTGACATTTCAAGAAACGCCGCTTTGCGTCATTAAATAAGGAAGGACTGATATTTATTTCGCTTTGACCTTTAAACAAATCTACCCAACGTGGAACTACATATAACAAACAAAGACTGGAGCTGGCAAGACTAATCTGCATGTCTTCTTCAGTACTGTCCTCCTGACGCACTGTAGATTTAGCCTCGCGTGGATGTGATGCCCTGACCTACGGAACATAATGAGTGAATGAACTGGTGCTACCTCAGCGATGGATCTGACGAAGCGAATGCCATCATTGGCGCCTTTGATTTTGGCCAGACAGTCGCTAAAGTAGTCCCAGTAATCCTTCCTCGTGCCCAGAAACGTAGTCTTGTCCTTCTGGTCGAACTGTGTGAAACGATAAAGAGAAGCTGTAACACCTAAAAACAAGAATAAGAATGTAGCTGGAGGTTACACTGGACGGTCCTGAGGACAAACCTGAAGCAGGTACTCTAACTTGTAGGAGAACTTTTGCAGGTTAGTGCTGTCGTCTGTGATTGGTTCCCCGGTCTCGTTGTACTCCTTGGTGAGCTCCGACACTGCATCTGGTGACAAAAAAAATGTTGGAGAGGATCACCAAGAGATCATTTTATCTCGGTTCAGGATGATAATGGAAGGAGAGCGAGTCCCAGGAACACTGGGTGCAAATACAGCACAGGAGGGATGGTGGTTAGAATTTAGGGGGAAAAAAATTCTGTTATGAAACGTGATTCTTTTGTCTGGTGATTTACGAATCCCCACTCTAAGTCCAAATTCGATTTAAAAAACTATTTCCAATTTGTCTGGTTTTCAGGTTGATTGGCCGTTGACCGGTGATCAATCAATCAGCTTCAGATACAAACGATTCTATGCTAAGGAGAAACGGTTCTGAGTGCCGCAACAGAAACAGCTTTTTAATGCCGTTACATTATCAAAAATTGCATGTGGTTAAGCGCCTCCAATCTGCGTTTTTTTTTTTTTCAAACTCTGTGAGCGAATTAGTCTCAAACCTAATTACTCATTACACACACCACGAGTGCTAATTAGACGAAAATCAGGTCTCGTGATAATATCGTATCTGGAGGTGACTGGTGATTCGCTTTCCTAATGCCAGGGTACCACAAGCACGTTTACACACACGTTCACACCTAGGAGGGAATTTATTGTAGCTCATTCAGCTATAGGTATGGTTTTGTTTTTTTGTATGATGAGGAGACACCTGAGAATTCAAGACCACTGCGATATAAACTAAAATAATTACTTTGACCAATTTTAGCGTGCTGAATCTCTAAACAGATGTACCGGTCACATTTCCAGTAAGTGCATTAAGGGTGAAAAGAAAAACTGGTAGCAATCAATCATGCCTTATTCAGACTCCACCCTCTTCCTTGTTCCGTACGATCCTCGAACATGTAAAGCCTGGAGGGAACTTTGTCCCTTCTACATGTCAGGCTGAGATCTTATGATACATCTCATAAAGATCACAGGTGGACCCGGGCGAGTTTTACATCCATCTACACAGTATACATTCTTCAACATGTGCATGGATGTACTATCACTTTCTCTTTCATCACACACACACACACACACACACACACACACACACACTGTACCATGCAGATCTCTGATAATCCTCTGAAGCTGTCCCTCTCCGGCCATCGCCATGGTCCTGCTCGGGTCAAGAGGTCATGTATCAGGTCCTAAACAGGGAATTGTAAACAAACAAACAAACAAACAAACACACATGTGTCAGGTGCTAAACAGGGAACGGTAAACAAACAAACAAACAAACAAACATCAAAGGTTCATTATGTTTAAAGTTTTCATGTTTTTCTTGCAAGCACAGCTTTAAATATGTGTTTATTTAAAAAAAAAAAAACATCTATAAATAAATAAACAAATAAAAACAAAGATAAATTATTGTCTATTTCATCCTGGAGTGAAAGTATCAAGTTGTAAGAACAAAATAACAGCTTGATAAGTTGTGATCATAACAAGAAACACTAATAAAACAATAGTAAACTTCATCTAACCATATAGATTTCTTTTTTTTAGGTTCATTTTATTAATTATAAATTGAGTAGTGCATGTGTGTTAGTGTTAAAGACAGATATTTCTATAAACACTGACTTAAATACTTCCAAAACAGCATTAAAACACTGAACCCTGAGTGTTTACAGTTTAACAAGTCATAATTCCCAGAAATGTTTATTAACTAGACACATATTACACCGTGAGAGGGAAAAAAACAGGCATGTTTAAAGTTTAAAGTTTAAAGGTTGAGAAACGTGAACATACTTCAGGAGCTCGTGAGGCTGTGCGATGTTTACTACAGGCGAACAAACTTGCTGGTCTTCTCAAACTGTTTGATTGACAGGTCAAAAGTAAACCTTATTACACGTTCAGGGATTAAATACTGATTAATACGCTACATGAGGTTTTATAATGTTCTACAAAATGTTTTACTGACATGTATAATAGTGGAAAATATAGCTAAAATATTTACATCTTTCGTATTTCACAACTTGACGTCCCGCCCACTCGCGCGTCTCGACCAATAGGAAAGACAAGCAAGCTTAGTTGCGCTGGAGCGATGACGTCACGTAACAGCTGAACCCAGCTGTCACTGTTTTTAAATTGAATAGAAAACCACACATGGTCTCTGTTATTGTCTCCACATTCAGATTTAATCAATGAAACACTGTGATTTTTTTTACTGTTAGTTTCTTTATTATTATTTTTTTAATTGTTCCTTCTTTTTATAATGATTTATTTGTCTGTTTATTTGTTTATTTGTTTGTTGTCTATTGTTATTATTTATCTACATATTCTTTAAGTTTGCTTATACAGAACATCTTCTATTTTATTGTGGATAGTTAATTACACAAAAATTTTTACACCTCAATCTTATACTTTAATTTTTTCAATATCGTAACTTTTTTTTAAATTTTATTTATTTATTTTTAACAAAAATGACAAAGTTGTTACTGTTACAACTTCTCGCCTCACAAAATGCTCATTAGCTTACGGTCTAAAATAAATAATTTTTCCCCCAGATGGTTTGACGGGTTTTTATGTTCTTCCACCTTCTAGAGAATCTAATTCTAAATCTGTGCTAAGCTTCTTGTGCGGATCAAATGGTCCGCTGTGGGGAACACTACGGCTGAACAACAACAACGACAACAACATATACCTGTATATTTGTAGATTTTATATTTGACATTCTTTTTAGTGCAATGTTTTTTCTTCTTTTATTGCAAGGAATTCCATCTATCATGCTAAGTTCTAGAAGTTCTAGCTTTTTTAGGTGTACGCAACAAATACAATTTTTATTTGAAGACACAAAGTACAAATATTATTGTAATAACCTTAAGAATTTAGAGAAGATCTGTATGGAATGGTGCAACAAAATCCTTCCTGAGATGTGTGCAAACCTGGTAACCAGCTCCAAAAAACATCTTAACTCTGTGCTTGCCAACAAGAGTTTCTCCACCACGTAGTAAGTCATGTTCTCCTTGAGTAGCTTCTCTTCTCTTAAACAACCATGTCAGAAGACATATCCCGTGGTTGTGGTAAAGATGTTACTCGGTTTCATAAAGTTCAAATTATCGTCCTGCATCAAGCAAAGAAAACAGCTAAGGAGATTGCTGAAGCTACTAATATTGGGTTAAGAACTGTAAAGCGCATTATTAAAACCTGGAAGGATGAAGTGGTGAACCATCTTCAAGGTGGGAAATGTGGTCGTAAAACATCCTAAATGATTGTGATGGGAGAATCTCTTAAACGCTTGGGCAAATCACGCCCAGTGCCCACTGTGGAGGCAGTGTTATGATCTGAGGTTGCTTCAGTTGGTCAGGTCTAGACTCAGCAATGTTATGTGCCCCAAAAATGAGGTCAGCTGACAACCTGAATGTACTGAATGACCAGAGTATCACATCAATGGAATATTTCTTCCATATAGAAATATATATATATTCCAAAATGACGAATGAGCCATTCATCAGGCTCACAGTGTTTAAAAGCGGTTCAGGGAGCATGAAACCATTTTCACACATGGATTGGGCCAGACCTTAACCCCGTTGAAAATCTTTGTGCTGTGCTGGAGAAGGCTTTACGCAGGGGTCCGACTCTGCCGTCATCAATACAAGATCTTGGAGAGAAATGAATGCCACTCTGGGTGGAAATGTGACACTGCATAAGCTTATAGAAACGATGCCAGGGCCATAATCACCCCCCTGGGCAGTGAATGAATAATGTCTGTAATAGAAAAATCACATTTTAATCATGTATTAATTCACATAGTGTTTTATTTTTATTATCTAACAAATTGTGTATATTTAGTCGTCATGTGTTCATATAATGCATTTCTTTCATTTGTTTAAACCATTGTGACTTATTGACTCAAAGTCCACGGTCTAGGGTTCGATCCTGAGCTCAGGTGTGTGGAGTATCACACGTCACGCGTCCATCTGGGCTCTCCGGTTTCCTTCAAACTTCCAAAAAAC
The DNA here is from genome assembly GCA_030014215.1 of Clariallabes teugelsi. Classification (NCBI taxonomy): domain Eukaryota; kingdom Metazoa; phylum Chordata; class Actinopteri; order Siluriformes; family Clariidae; genus Clariallabes; species Clariallabes teugelsi. The sequence goes on from JAQMYG010000015.1 coordinate 23,470,290, forward strand.
CTGCTCTTACCTGGACCTTGTCGGAAATGTGTGTTCAAAAACAGCACATTGTACTTTTTATTCTTTTATATTTTACATTTAATGTCCCAAGACAGGTTAGTTCCCTTTAACACTTTTAACAGGTGCCCTTTGATGTAACTAAGACCAAAAAAATATTGTTCATTATTTTGTGTTTATTTGAAACCGTAACGCGCAAAAGACTATAAAATGTCCCAAACACGTAAATGAAAAACTTACTGACTGTTACACTGGAGTCTGATATTTTTGCGGTGTCTAAATAAATAAATAATAATAAAAAGCATACACTATTTATTTAACATATTTTACTTCCTTATTGCTTAACAAGAGCATCAGGTGGGTCAACTGGGCTGAGACTAAGACTAAGGGAGGAAGGACGCGAACGCCGCATAAAAACACAACACACTCTTGTTCAGTCCAGTGTGGTAGATTTTTCTTTTCTCCATGTAGCGCTTTTAAATTTTACTTTATTTTATTAATTAATATTTTCATCGCCTTTTAGAATAAGAGTTGCTTTTCACACTATAAAGAGTTCTATTTTGTGTTTTTTTGGGGGGGGGTTTGTTAGTTTTTGGGTCATTTATTGGATTTCCAAGGGGAAAAAAATCAAAACTGGACCTGAACCAAACTGGAGCAAAATGGGTAATTAAAGCTATTTTAATAGATAAATCTAATCATTTCATCTGTATATACGGTCAGCTGTAACTGATCATGCATTGTGTCAGGTCGTGGACAATAAGTTCCTTTTTATGCTTGTGAAGCCTATTGTAACAGGTTTATCCTTTAGGGAACCAAAACATAGATAATATGTTTAAAATGTCTCTAATTTCATAATGTTTTTGATTTACAGCAAACAATACTGAATACGACTATGTTAACGTGGATGACGTCGAGGACGTATTGTGTCGCAAGGACGAAGTGGCCAAGATCGGATCCATCGTCGTCCCGTTATTCTTCGGCATCGTGGTTATCCTCAGTCTCGTTGGTAACAGTTTGGTTCTGGCGATTCTTGCATATTATGAGAATCT
>JAQMYG010000015.1:23499234-23511753 GCA_030014215.1 Clariallabes teugelsi
GTTGCCTGGCAACCGCATGTCTATAAATCGCTGCCCCTTTGCCTGTTCAGAACTCCGTGTGGAAGCAGCCTGCGGATCTGCCCGGTCCAAACAGTGCAAAGCATTTTTGAGCGGTTCTGCCCCTCGTGAGACCCACGTCGTCACATTAACTGTATCTAAAATAATTTATATACAATTATCATCAATATTTAGCATATTTTTATATTTTTTTTGTATTGGTAACTCGTGACTGCTAAGACATCGTATGGACTTGATTTGCAAAATGGCTCGTGAACAGAGAACGATATCTATGTGACGTAATATAATATATTATGAATATTGGACTGATTTCACACTTGAACCGAGTCTAGTTACTTTAAAAAATATGTGAAATATGTACATTGGAAAACGCAGTGAGGATTTGTGTGACAGCCAACAGTGTTCATATTGTGCGAGTTTAAAGTTATACGGTAAACTTGTATTACCGTGGAAACGTAACGTGGCATGCTTCCATTTTCAGAAGGAACTGTCTACCACTTTCATGGGCAAGTTCCTATTTTAAAAACAAAAAAACAAGAACTTTCACATCTTTTTATGATGTTAATGCCACCGTTGAATCAGTTACCTGATTCTGCTTTATGATGCGGTTTTCCATGATGTTCTGATTGGTCAGGGAGACGTACGGTCTCTCTCCTACGTAAAGACCCTCCTCCTCCAGGTAACGGGGACGCACGTTCTCCGGGAGCTTACTAGAAGCAGGCACTGAGATACACACACACACACGAGCACCAGTCACGAGACTATATGAAGTGACATCATTAGCTACAGCGGTTGTAACGCAGCCGTATGAACAGGTTGACTGTACCGGGTCTCATACTGGGGATGAACAGAAGCTCGTTCTCTCTCTGCATGAGGCTGTCGTACTCGACATACTCTGCCTTCTTGACCTCCAGAAAGTCCTGCGCTGACTGAATAACAAACAGATCCTCTTCTTCCTCCTGGACCAGCGGCGCATCTTCGTCCTGAGTTACAGGAGTTCATTCAGCTTCATGAGTTCTGACAAATACCCGATGTAATTTGAATGTAATTAATATGTATTAATGTTAGCTAAACGTGAAATGTGTCACCCGCTCCGTGATCTCCTCCTCTCCTTCATGCTCTCCTTCCTTGTCGGTTTCCTCTTCTTCTTCCTCCACCTCATCACCTCTTCCGTCTTGGCTCTTTGCTTCGACCTTGGGGGGACGCTCTTCAGGTTCGGGGTCAAAGTTGAAGGTGAAGAAGTTGTACGCTTCCTCCGCGGTCACCGACCCGCTCTCGGTCTGTTCAGTGGATGAAATGAAACGAGTGGGTTGTGGTTATATAATCGATCACTGTTACCACTGTGAAGTCAATTAATTTCCACTAACACCACGTCTCATTGACTTTCATCCCTCTTTACGACAGATTTTGTCATTAATGTGTTACACTTTTATCCATTTATCGTTAGAGTTTAATGCTGTTGAACCTCGACAAATCAAGCCCCTGCTATCACTTACACTGCAGTGCAGATGCAGCCATAAACAAGTCCTTTCTACACCCACTTTCTTTTTATTGAGCTAACAGATACATTTTATGCGTTTATGACTTCTGATTGGCTGGAAAATTTATTGACAATGAATTGTTAATCATCCCCTTACACTAATAAATCCACTGGATCAATTATACATTTTTATTTCTTTAATAATACCAAAACATTTTTTCATACATACAGTAAACATGTGTTTATAATCAGCCTTATCAACTACGCAGTCTTAATCAACAGCTTCTAAATAACTTACAGTCCTTCCTTCAGTACATTTGGGTATCTCATAGATTCATTCCGTTATGTGCACGAGAGTACTTCCTCACCTTTTTGTCTCTGGTGAGGCGTCTGGCTGCATCCCGGAATTTCACCCTGGCAGCGGTGGACGCGTCGCTGTGCCCGGGAGCGTCGTCTGACTGCAAAACATCATACAGCATCAGAGCTCTCATCAACCTCAACCTCGGTACAATTAACATCCCTGAGTAGTGACAAGGATAAACAAACAAAACGGAATTATAATTAAGATGAGTTAAGGAACATTAGTTAGATTATTCAGCGTGAAGAACGTTCTCTCAGTACACCGGAGCCCTGATCTGACTGTCTGGTTCAGGTCTGGGCTCCGAGCCACCTCGGCCGGGATCGGCATTCACTGACATACGGCCATCTTTAAAACGTTCACAGCATTCAAAAGATTTACTGCGGCTAAGAGTCTCATCACCGTACTGTGCTCCTTCTGTCTCACGTTAAGCCTATTTCTATATATAGTTTTAAAATTAATATTTAAGGGTAAATTTCTTGTTCTACTGGCATAAGTTTTGCTTCTTTCGAGAAATAAATGCTTAAAATTGAATAAGATTCTGGGAATAGTAAATCATCTGCCTTAAAAACAGTAAAATATGTCTAGAAGCTCTAGGTTTAATGATCAAACATTAGCTGAATAATAGGTAAATCCCACTAGTTTTAAGATTTTCTTTTTCCACTTGCTAAAACGTAATTCTTTTTTTAAGCCTTAAAACTCGCTTAACAACTTAAACCTTCAGTCCAGAAAGGAAAAAAATATATTTTATCAAATTATCAAAATAAAGAAAGAAATCATCAGTCCCAGAGAAAAACCAAACAAAAAAACAATACCAAAGAAAGAAAGAAATTATTGAGCAGACGCACGTCCTGGTCGAATCTGGTCAGAGTCACTGTGTCTCTGAGGCTCTTCAGACGACTGGCCGGCTCCAGCGAGGCCTCCTGCTCCAACAGACTCGCAGCTTTGGACTGAAAGAGTGCAAAAACCACTACTGTTACTTTTTGCTGCAAATTACTGACAATGGAGACTCCTTCCTTAACCTTTAAATATCTCCTTGAAGAAAACTCATCGATAAATGATAACATGTTTATTACTATTATAAGCCTTTAATCTATTACATATAATAAAACTGTAAAGTTGGCGTGTCTGTACATGGAGGATATTTGCGACATAAGATGAGTAACAGATCACATCAAGATGGTTTTGGGAAGTTTATCTGTGTGTTTGCTTGTGCACGCGTCACATAAAAAACCTAATGAACACATTTTGGGGTAACACAGGTGTATTTGGCCGAGCCTGTGGTAACGTTTTTGTTTAATCGCAATCGGCCCGCGGGAAGAGAAGATATGCTAATTTGAAATGGAAATTAATAAATAAAATAAATAAATAATCAACTTTGGAAAAATCAGTAGTGCATCTCAAAATTCAACAGATGGAGCTGTACAATTTTTAAAAAAAACATGAGTGTGCAAATAAACTCCATGCGAACGAAGTCGCAGGCTCATCGCGTACTGTATATCATATGGAGAATGACTTGTTACTATAGAAACAGTGATGTATTAAATTTAAACAGGATGTTCCGTATCTGACAGTTTAATAAAGGAAAGAGAAGCTTGAGCTGTTTCCTCCTCAATTTGATTAGAGCACAGCTGGATTGCATAGAAACTCTAAAGCTGTCGCATTCCTCCTCGAGAGCGAGTTATGTTGCTTTGAAATACGCATGCCCACTCTGCGTGAGAACGGGCCGCGATCGATCTGCTTCCCTGACGTCCCTCGGCCATCGGCCAGCTCCATCGAGCGCTGTTCTGATGTTTCTATTTCACAAACAAATCCCCCCGTCGTGCTCAAGTAAACGTTTTCATCATTCCTTTTTCGTTTTTCTCATCTCTCCTTTCAGTTTGCCCCAAAAATAATCTTTCAGGACGTTGACATTTTGAATTTCTGAGTCAGAGTTATTTCCTGCTGTTGTTCGAGTTGGCTTACCCTGGCTTCTCTCAGCTTCTCCCTCATACGCTGCCTCACAGAGCTCTCTGACAGGCTGGAGTCGGCCCTCGGACCGGGGAGAGGAGGAAGACCTGGGACAGAGACAGACACAAAGCGTGTGTGTGTGAGAGAGTGAGAAAGAAAGCTGAATTAAACCACAAAAAACCTAGTGAGTTTTACTGTCACTATTACACTTAATAAAGGAAAATAATCAAACCGTTGTATAATTAGGTGTGTAAATCTTCTATAAGTCAACAACTAAATATTTAACAAGTCAACTCCATCAGTTACAATAAGTAACTTTTTTTTAGAGCCATGAATCATGAAGTATCAACCAAACGTCTGGACACAAGTTAGGTTTTTTTTTTCTACATTCCAGAACAATACTGGATTTTGAAATATAATAAGACATATAATTCCATATTAGGTAATTCAGTTATTATTTTAAGACATGAAGGTCAGCTGTTCTGGATCAGTTCTTGTAAGAACAGTATTGTGTCAAGTACATTTTCAAAACCCATCAAGCACCATGACCTTCCCAGGAAAGCAAGACTAAAACTTACCTCAGAAATCACCAATTAACAAACATTACCTCAGATTAGAGCCATTATAAAGCTTTACAGAGAATAAGTCTCAGATAAATCTCAATATCAACTGTTCAAATTGGATTATTGCATATTTTCGATGCCTTCAGCATGATTTTACAGTGTAGAATGGAAAGAACATAAACTTAGAAGATGTGTCTAAACTTTTGACTGTTTCAAGTGAATTTTTTATTCTCTTTGATTCAATAGTGTTAATGTGTATTGCCCGACTACAGCTTGTAAAGTATTAAAATGACATAAAGTATTTTAATATAAACTGAAATCCTGTGTAACTACAGGTAGTCCCCGACTTACAAACGAGTTCCGTTCCTGGAGCATGTTAGTAAGTCGGATTTGTTCTTAAGTCCGACAAAGTAAATCTTATATGCTTTTGACACAAATATACAATACACTTGAATAACAGTGTTGTCTCTGCGCCTTTAAATTGCGAGGGGAATCCCGTACGCTGTTTTGTCTCAGAGCTGTTTTCCACTGTATTGGACTGTGAACTCTGTTTTGTTGAGGATTTTCCGAAATTAGGACTATTCACCATCAGGACAGCTTTACAGGACAGACTTTTTCTATGACTGATTAACTGAAACCGGTGAGGCCGACTCATTTCTCCCGCACACACACAAATACAATATACCGGACTTTAGACATTTTATACATTCACTTAAACACTGAAAATATTGTATATAATTGTAAATATTAGTATCTGGATCGATGAGGACAAAATAATAGTTTCATCCACAATAATAATTCACATATACAACAATAACATGGACTGAGCTAGAATACAATATGATGTCATTTTTATCTTTCATCCTAAACAATTTTTTATTTTAATATTTGCCTTATTTTGCTTCCAAAAATTCAATAATCACTGATTAAATCTGCTATAATATGATTTAGATTTTTAACCTTTTGCATGTTTCCTTGAGAAACTCTGCTATAAAAAACACAATGTTCCTGACTGTACCAATGAAGTGTGCGAACAGATATTCACCTCTGTGTGCTCGAGCCACTCGATCGCTCTCTGCCTGTGAGTCTTCTGGATGCTCCTCCTGCAGCTCCTGCACGACCGTGACCACCTCCTGCACCACCTCATCTTCCACCTCCATCTCTTTCAACAGCTGGAGCAAAACAGCGAATAACAGACAGCTCAAAAATAAACAGCTTAAAAATAAACATTCGAAGGACATGTTGATTTAAAGCTGTATATGTTTCAGATATGTGACACAATGCTGTTGTATTTATACCATCTTTTTCTTTTTCATTCTCTGTGCTCTCAGAGACTGCCGCAGGGTTTCACCCGGGTCCTCTTCTCTGCCGGTCAGCTCCTGGTGTATACATGGTGGAAATTACTTATCAGAAAGAGTGATCACTTTTTTACTGTACATGAAATAAAGAACGAGTTCATCCAAAGCTCAGCAGAGAAGGAAGTAAAGGAGAAAAGGTAAGGATCTAAGAACAAACAACGCAGTGGTGCGAGGAAGTTCGAGGAGCGAGGAAAGAAGGATCTATAATCTAGAACGTGACACAGAGAACCAACCTCCACCATGGTGTTCGTGCTCTCCTTAGTGGCTCCGGAGTCGGGAGGAACCAGAACCTAGCAGGCAGAGCACAGGATACACACGGGCTTACCAGAGCGTTAGTGTGTGAGTGTGTTAGTGTGTTTATGCTTCCCCAGGACCTGTGCGAGCGTGTCGAGTCATGCTTTCTACGACTCTACATGTTCTCTGTCGACTAAACACTCCAAGTAGTATTCTGTAGTAATGTCAAGCGGTGTGTAGGAGAAGTCGAGCGTCTGGGTTCAGCGCACGTTTTTGTAGATGTACATGATGCATTTTAAATTGCATAGTATTCGCTACATACGGGCAAATCTAGTTTATATATAATCTTGTTTTTATATTTCAGAAACAATACCAAAGATTGAGTCGGAGAGATTACCTGCGTGTCATCCCTGACTTTCACCAAGGACTCCTGCAGCGCCCGCCGCTTCTTGCGCAGCTTCTCACGGATATCACTAGAAGAAAAAACAAGCGCATTTTATGCCATTTATAACTTGACATCTTGTATAATCTCCACACCGTCCATCAACAAATAGGTTGAGGACGATAGTTCCGTCTGCAAGTAGACCAATGATTTTTAACAAAAAAAAGAATTTTTTCCACACAAATTAAATTTTCATCCACTTCATGTGCAGCCGCTTTTGTACTCACCCAGGTCACCAGATCACACTTATCAAACTCCCCCTAGGCAGTGCTGAAAACCTGCCTGCTCTGTATAAAAACCAGGCCTAATAACATCTGAACTAGAATTCATACTGTAACTCAATTATGCTGTATACATGGATACGTTGCTTAAATTTAATTAGCCCTTTAGTGTTATTACCTTAAGACTAGAAAAAAGCTCAATAATTATTAATATATTTATTCACTATTGCTCAAAGAAAAAATGTCAGTAGCTTCTTTAGTTTATTTAAACTTAAGTTAAAAAAAAAGGCCTGTGTCAAAAGAGTATAAATAAATAAATAAATAAGCATTATTCCTTATCCACATTAATTTAATAATTGAATGTTGAATAATATATTTTTATTCTCAACATCTATAATAGTTTTTAGATGTATAGAATACATCTATAGATTTTTTAGGTGTTGAGACAACAGGCAAAAGTTCCTTGCTTTAATTGTTCATTAAGTTTTACACGTAGTAAATAGAAAGCGAAATAACAAATCTCCTTTTTTTAAATCTGATCTGAAAAATTATCTGATCCGTGACCAAAACCTGTGATATGAACCGAACTACGAGGTTTCTGATCCGTGACTTATACAGAATGAGACAAAAATATATGTGAGAAACAGTATCGTGAAAAAGTATTTGCCCCTTCCTGATTTTTTTTTTTTTGCATATTTGTCACACGAAAATTATTTAGATCTTTGAACAAGTTTTAATATTACAACATCATACCAACAGTCAAACATGGTGGTATTAGTGAGATGGTCTGGGGCTGCTTTCCAGAGCAGCTTCAGGACCTGGAGAACTTGCCATAATCGAATTCTGCGTTCTACCAGAAAACCCTGAAGGAGAATGCCTGGATATCAGTTCATGATCCTCAAGCTTAGGCACACTTGCCAAAACTCACCAGCAAGTCCACCTCTGCATGGCTCAAAAAAAATTAATGAAGGTTTTGGAGTGGCCGAGTCAAAGTCCAGACTTAAATACAATTGTGCCGCTTTGGCATGACCTTAAACAGGTTAAACTGTCCAACGTGGTGGAATGAAAAAAAATTCTGCAAAGAAGAGTGGACAAAATTCCTCCACAGCGATATGAAAGACTCATTGCCAGTTATCGCAAATGCAGTGCTTTTTTAAATTGAGCAGATTTTTTTCCTTAATAAATGAAATCATCACTTAAAAACTGCATGTTGTATTTACTCGAGTTATCTTTGTGTAATGGATGGTCCAGTTTGGGGTCACCAAAGCAGAATATTTGGCTCCATCTAACTTTGTCTACCACGTCTTCCCTCGTCACTCCAACCTCCTGCATGTTCTCCCTCACCACATCCATAAACCTGATCTTGGGTCTTCCTCATCTCTGCTTGCCTGGCAGCTCCATCTCTAACATCCTCCTCCCGATATACCCCTCATCCCTCCTGTGCATGGTCCAAACCATATTAATCTGGCCTCTTTATCTTTGTCAACAAACTGTCCTACCAGCATCGTGCCACTAATATACTCATTCCTAATCCTGTCCATTCTCGTCACTCCTAAAGCAAACTTCAGCATCTTCAGCTCTGCCACCTCCAGCTCTACTTCCTGTCTTTTTGTCAGCTGCAACGTCTCCAAACCGCACAACATTGCTGGTCATCAAACAAATTGTAATTTCTTTGGTAATTATAATTTGTTTGATGTTCTGAAACATTTAAATGTGACAAATATAAAAAATTTGTTTTTAGAAAATCAGGGATTTTCACTCTCTGTATTTCGAGCTGTTTTTAGCAGATGCAGAAATGAAAATTTTGCCCTTTTCCATAAAATGACACAGCGGGTAGCTTGGTTGTCTCACAGCTTCATTGCCGCTGGTTTAATCCTGAGCTTGTGTTACTGTTTTTGTTTTGTTTTGTAATCTCTAAGCTCTCGTCAGGTTCATGAGGGTTCGCCTTAGCACCAACTATTCGCCAGTACATAAAGCTATAAAGATGTGACTCAAAATTGCACCTAGTTGTGACTGCATTGACATTTGTGTGTGTGTGTGTGTGTGTGTGTGTGTGTGTGTGTGTGTGTGTGGTGTTGTATAATAAATAGACTGGCATCCACTGAAGGGTGGCTCATTCCCAGTGCTCCCAGTATAACCTCCAGATCAACCTGGATATTGAAAACGGTATCTAAGATCATTTGTAAGATTAACAACATAAAATAATCACCTGGAAGTCGACATGATGAAGGAGGATCAGAGAAGACCTTCTTAAATCATATTAGATTATGTTGTGTAACTCCATAATTCAGGAGTGGTCCATGCTTTCTAGTTAAGATAAAGAAGAGGATCATTTAAACAAGTGCTAAACTATGAGTAAGGTGTTTTTTTAAAATTATTATTAAAGACATTATGAACTACAGGAATAGTCTTTAAATCAGCAGGTATTAAGACTGCAACAACAACAACAACAACAACAACAACACAAATGCAGAGAATATGTATACTTAGGGAGCATTTAAAATAACTAGAACGGACTAAATAGCATATTAAAACATCACACAGTTTTATTTACACTTTTTATAAAAGACATTTTAACTTTATTTCAGTAAAACTTGAATCTCTGAAGCACTAAACGCTCTTACCGCCATCACGTCTCTTCGCTGCTTAGTAACGGAGAGAAACTACGGCGCAACCGAACCCTGTAAGGAGCCGCACGAGCAGCTCAACCGTACGTGCTGCAAACGGAGGAGGAACCGCGAGTTTTGATTCGTCAGATTTGGTGACGTAAAGAGCGACGAACTGCGCGATGATTGGTTCGGTTTACAGTCCATTCAATTATTTTTTTTTTTTTTTTTTTTTACAAATTATTATAAAACTAAAGCAAGATGTAAAAAATTAACTAAAATATAATAAGGACACTTAAATAGGCAAAGTTACATTTATATTAAAGTTATACCACAGGTATTAACGGTGCAACAGTCAATATTTTTTCATTTCTTACTAGTACAAAAATGAAAAATTATGTTGTAGATATGGTTAAAAGTATTTTTTAATTCATTATCTTTAGACCAAGTGTATTATACATAGCTGAAAAAAGAAAAGAAACCTGACCTCCAGTCCAGAAGGTTTTAAAATTTTTTTTATTATTATTATTTTATATTTGGATTGGTCGGTGATTTCATAGCCACGCCCACTTACACCTCTTCATATCCTCATTGATCATTATAACTGCACAGGGCATGATTGTAGACTGCTAATTTTATGCCAGAAACAATAGCATGTTGCCTTCCTGCCTTGACCACTCACTCACTCACTCATCGTCTATACCGCTTTATCCTGTATTCAGGGTCACGGGGACCTGGAGCCTATCCCAGGAGACTTGGGATGGGACGGTGTACATCCTGGACGGGGTGCCAATCCCCACACACATACACACACTCATTCACACACTACGGGCAATTTTTTGGGAACGCCAACTGGGGACTTATTTTCTTGGTTTTATACATGTGGGGATGTCCGTATGTACTGTACTTGTAATATAAGCTAATGTACAGGGCATCTGATAAAGTTAGATTATTATAGAGAAGTCATGATTAGGGCCCAAGCACTATGACATCGGCCAATGATGTCATAGTGTGTGAAGGGCCCTCTTATTTTTTGTAATTTATTTCCTATAAACCCCTATATATTTTAGATTAATTACATGTAACGTGAAATATATCAAGCCTTTATTTATGATTACAGTCATAAAAATCCAGTATGATAGACAGAAAGACAGACAGATGCTGTTAAAAATAATTCATTACAGTTTTTTTAACTCAAATTTTTTATTTGCTGCATTTGTGTCCTCAGTTTCTGACATCACCATCAGACATTTGTGAAAAATAAATAAGGTCAACTAAAACTTCCAGGACCCCTTTATGACTCCCTGTTTGTTCTATAACCTGTTCAACTGCTCAGGAATTTGATTATTTTTTATATATCAAAGATTTTACCTTGATACTACATGTCAACACCGTCAGTCGTAAATTATATTAAATTCATAAAAACTAACTGCCTCCCACATGAATTTCAGAAATTATCTAGCAAAATGTGGAATTTGTCAACACCATCAACAGTCAACACTGTCAGGAAATTCATCTGAGATGGTAACTTAGTGTGTGTTGACAAAATGCAAAATAGGTTTAATTTCACTCATTAAAATACTTTTTACATTTTCTTTAGCAAAACATTAGTTTTTGTTAATTTTCTGTTAAAATTAATTTGTTTTGTTTAAAGCATGATTTTAACTGCACACAGACCCTGAGGCAAAAACTGATCATGTACCCTACAGGTGCAAGGCCACAATGATAACCAAATGCTCAGTGGTTTTAAAAATATGAAAGCTGGATTGGAATAGAGTTCAATGCTAAAACTAGTTGATATTAAAAATGTTTTGAAGATGTGAAAATTGATTCCGAAGTGTTAAATGCCACTACCTGTGCAAACACGACCACCTTTCGCAAAACACTAGTTTTTTGTTTTTTTGTTTTTTGTACCAGCCATCTAACATTTTGTACTAACCCTAACCCTACAGTTGCCCAAAAACACAGAATTTCTGCTTTATATATAGATTTCAACACCGTCAGATGTGTGTCAACACCGTGTTGGCGGTTATGTATATATTTCTTTATGGAAACTTTTATTTAAATGACTACTACTTTACTGTTTTTAGGTAAAAAGCAAGGATGGATTTTTCATAATATGTAACTTAGAAGAAGCCAGTTTTTATCCTAATTAAATGCTATTAAAAATGCTACATTGAATTTTTCAATAATTATATGACTTACAATAAAAAACATTTGATTATTAGACAAAACCTATGTTTTCAAGAAAATGTATATATGTAAATATGTTTTTTAATGATAAAAATCCTGTAATGCACTGAAAAGGTTGCCATTTCTACAAAAATGTTATAATAGGGAGGCTGTTCCAATGAAGGTTTGGTAACCCACAGCTCACTGTTCAACAATACACTACCGCTTAAAGGTTTGCGATCACTTGCAAATTTCTTTGTTTTTGTTTAGTGATTTATTTTCTACATTCTACAACAATTCTGGGGATTTCAAAACTATAAAATAACACATATGGAATTAGGTAATTATTTAACAACAACAACAATCAGTTGGTATTTTAAGACATGAAGGTCAGCTGTTCTGGAACAGTTTTTGCAAGAACAGTGTTGTGTTGAGTGCATTTGTAAAACCCGTCAAGCTCCATGATGAAACTGTCTCTCATGAAGATTTTCACAGGAAAGCAAGACCCAAACTGACCTCTGCTGCAGAGGAGACGTTCATTTTAGAGTCACCAGCCTCAGAAATCACCAATTAACAACCAGCACCTCAGATTAGAGCCGTTATGAAGGATAGCAGACACATCTCAATATCAACTGTTCAAGGAGATTATTGCATATTTTAGACATCTTCAGTATTGTTTTACAGTGTAAAAAGAAATAAAAAGTAACGACCATGGAGTTAGAAAGTGACCCCAAACCTTTGAGCGGCAGTGTATATTTAAAATCTTTAGAAATAATAAAGATTTTTTTTCTAATTAAAATGTTTTGTTCCAGTTTTCAAGAATGACCGATTTGCTGTTAAGAATTACTTTTTAATCTTATCTATGGCACATTAAAAAGTTATTATTTTTTAAAAAAAGAAACGTCTTAAAATAAAGATGGCCAGAGAAATATTTAATGACGTACACCTTCCTGCCAAAAGCACATTTTCTTCCATTGCAAAATCTCCAAACATTTATCAACACTGTTTTTTTTTTGTTGTTTTTTTTCGCATAAAATACAGCAGTAGAAATAACATTCTGGGTTTTATGTCATTAAAGGCACATTGTACAATTTACCCATATTCTGGTTACAAAAAG
>JAQMYG010000015.1:23546826-23572537 GCA_030014215.1 Clariallabes teugelsi
CTGTTATTATTATTATTACTATTATTATTATTATTATTATTAATATCTAACTACATCATTGTTTTTTTTTCTCAGCGCCTATAATTTCCTGGTTGCTTAGCAACAGTGTTCTAGTGACTTTAACCTCCTAAATAGAGAGCATTGTTTCATATCAAAAGCACAAACTGAATTAAAATCCCTTTCAAAACATGCGCGCTTATGTGGTTATTAGTGATGTATAGGAGCGATGCTGATGGCCGGAGATACGTCACGGTGACAGTTTCACACTGATTGTTTGATAAAAGCAGACGTTCAGACTCACAGGCTTGTCTTTGATGGTGGGGCTGGAGACGCACAGGTACAGCTTGCCGTCCTCTTCCAGACAGGCCTCGATCAGCGCCTGCACCGAGCTCTCCTCTTGGAAAAGCAGGAAGGCGTATCCTTGGAGAGATAACAGAAATAGCAACACTCTTTCAGCAGCTGTGAACACAGTGCAGACCGATGTGTGTACGGATGCGTAGGCTGAATATATATGAAGAATTCAAAAGTACTGGAACAGGGTTTTCAGTACCCCGTTCCAGTACTTTTGAATACTTCATGGTTGTTGTTGTTTTTTTAAATATGAATTTCAAAATTGCAGAATACCAAATTTTCACTTCTGATATTTCGAGAAGCACGTGTGTTAAACACGTGCACATTTTGTTTTTCAAGTGACCAAAAATATCGGAACATATGACTAGTACGTATTTCTTGTTGTCCAGGTGTGTGTTGCTACAGCAGCGCATTTTATTTTTATCCATTCATAATTACAGTGAATGCTGCGGAACGTCCACAGAGCCAGTTACTTCCTGTCGTCATTGACATGTTGCTGCAGCTATAATCAGTCATTTCCTCAACAGCCCTCCTTTATTATCTCTCGTGAAATGAATAAGACAGGAAAAACAAAAGCAATGCCATACACTCTTCTGCTCGTAAAATCACAGCTTTAACAAAAAAAATCCCTGAGACTGGAGACTCCTTCCAAACATGTTAGATACAACTCTCCTCAAACAAAAGTCACAGAAACGATATAAACCTGTGATTTGCCTTGCAGCCAGAAATATTATCTGACAAATCGGACTAGAGATTGTTTATACTATTATAGAATTTAGGGATCGGCAGTAGGAAGGAAAAATGAAACCATAAACATATGTACATAGGAATTAAACGATTTTCTTTCGTTTTTCATTTCTTCCCTATAATTGTTCCTCTGTAAATTTCAACAGCACAATAATTTTCGTTCTATATATAGATTTTTATATATTTTTAATTACCTTTTGGAGGAAAGTAGGATTTGCTCTCCGCCTTGTGCGGCCAGTCGACCACCAGGTGACCAAAGCGTCGGAAACTGGATGTGATCTCGTCTGCATGTGACGAGAGCAAAGACATAAAGAGAATACGCTGTGATGGAGAAACTGGATATACTGTACAGTGCTTTGAGGAAGTATTTGCCCCTTCCTAGGTTATTTTTTTATTTAATTGCCACACTTAAATAATAACCTGAGTAAACATGCAGTTTTTGAATAAAGAATGCAGTTTTTGAATAATGATTTCATCAGAAACACACCAGCAAGTCCACTTTTTGAATGACCGTAAAAATTGACTTAAGGTTTTAGCGTGGCCTAGTCAAAGTCTGGACTTAAATCCGTTTGAGATTCTTAAACATGCCGTTCAATTTCAAAAACCTTCCAGTGTGTCTGAATTAAAACAATTTTGCACAGAAGACCGGGCCAGAATTCCTCCACAGCGAGGTGAAAGACTCATTTCCAGTTATCGCAAAGGCAACAACCAGTTATTAGGTTTAGGGAGCAATTACTTTTTCACATAGCGCCTGGTAGGTTTGGACAGCTTTTTTTTTTTCAATTAATAAATTAAACCATCATTTAAAAACTGCATTTTGTGTTTACTCTGGTTATCCATGTGTAATACAAATGATCTCAATCATTTAAGTGACAAACATGCAAATAAACTGAAAAATCAGGAAGGGGGGCAATTACTTTTTTATACACTGTGAATGTATAGAACAATCTTATAATGACTCCGAAACAACTACAATCTTCCATTTCTGCAAATCACCTTCGTCTATATCGGGTGGCAGGCCGCCCACAAACACTTTCCGTGAGAACCTCTCGATGCGCTCGCCGTTCTGATGCGGATAACCGGAGGATCCCAGAACCCCGGGTACGCCCTGGTTACCGTGTCCGTCGTCAAGGAGACCGTCGTCTATCGGGAAGAGGGAGGAACGTCCTATAGAAAAGATCAAATAAGGGAACAGGGATTATTTCTTCATCGCTCATCTTTTACGCCAGTGATAGATCTGTGCTCAGACATTCACCGACACGTTCACACGTTTGATGTCACGTGATCAAAAAGATAACACAAACAAGTTTGGCTGAAATCCTTCTAACCACCGAAACTCTCGTGGTGCAGCTAAAGCACGTTTTTAAACATGAGCTTTAGTAAATCCAGCACTAACGCTGACGTGACAAAAACACAGAAGTCAGACATGGGAGAGCCGCGCGGTGCGGGAAGTGGCGTTTACCTCGTCGTCTGCCGTAACTCCTCGCTGCATGTGAACAGAAAAGGGGATAAAAAGCTGTGATATGAGTGAAGCTGTAAATGCAGGTTAAAGACAGGCTGTAATCCATATTAGAGGTTGCGTTATCACCATGATTTAGGAATACAACATCGTCGGGAACAATAATGCACGACATGGTTGTATGAAGCACCGCAACAAATCGTCCTATTAATTAGTTAATGAAGGTCACACCCTGTGCTTCGTATCTGTTTAAGGTTATAGTTGATGTCATGAAACGATCACAAACAAAGCTCATTCCTGCTATCTCTTAAATAACAGCAGCTACGCGATTAAAAGTCATTTGAACTACAGTCTCTAGTGACGTCATTAAGAAAAAAATGCAGCCTGGCGTGTTTATGAGGACTGGAGACTGTTGCAAAATCCTGAACTTGAACACGTCCTCCGTATGCGTTCAACACGCATGAAGATAACCCTTATGTAACCCGAATGTGAATCACAGTCTGCACTAATGTCTGAGCTGCTGCTATAAAACATGTTCTGACCATCACCTAATCTCTCAAAAGGCCTTGTGCCTTGAAGGTTGTGGGTTCAAATCCCTTCACCCACAAATAACTATGTTTACGGAAAGAAATGTTATGTATATTTTATTAAAAGGTAAAAAAATAATTTGTCCATGTACTGTCCAGTATTATACTGTATAAATATATAAATTACGAACTAAATAAAGAAATCAATATATTTCAATATATATATATATAACAAGAAGTTAGCTTTACTTTGCTAACTTTGTGGTTGCATTGTTTATTTTATAAATTTTAGGGTAACTTCATCAGTATTGTTAGTATTCCTATTGGTTTCTTACTTAACCGTCATTTTTAAGTAATTATTAACTGTTGCCAAATCTATAAAAATGAACCCATAAATAATGTTTCTTCCTCTTATTATTATTATTATTATTATTATTATGTTATAAATCATTATTAATAACTCCTTTGCTATACAATGTATATCTATACTTAATATTAGCAAAAATGGTGATGTTCCAGAATGTTCCAAAAAACCACCATTTAAACCACATTATCGGAAGTTTGGCGGTTCGAGCTACAGCTTCGCCAGGTTGCCTCTGTTGGGCCCTTAAGCGAGGCCCTTAACCCTGTCTGCTCCAGGGGCGCTGTATAATGTCCGACCCTGCACTCCGACCCCGGCATAACAACAACGAAGCTGGGATATGCGAAGAATAAAGAATTCCTCTGTGCGGTAATGTATATGTGACGAATAAATTACTATTTGAAGTGATAAGCGTGATGTTAAAGGGGACTTTTAGGGCATGCTAAGGGTTACTCAAAGTCATCCCTTTCTCTCTGTCTCCAGTCAGTCATGTGAGTCGACATCACATGACATGGCCAGTCACATGACCCCGACCGAGCCCTGCTGATTCATGTGACCTCCTCGGTCATGTGTCGACTGACTAACGTGTTTTGAAGACGATGTGCTTTAAAGTGGAAACCCCTCTCAGAACCACATTATGTCTGTTTATTAAGGATGTATGTTTATTAAGGATGTCTCCGCTTGTGATTAATTAAAAATCGTGTTAAAACGATTGAATGCAAATCTAAATGTAATGCGATTCCCAATTCCTCAAGCTTCCTCGATGTGACGCAGGTTGATGAATATGATCGGACACGTACTCGATACGCAAACAAAACCTGTCCTGAGAACAGTTCTAGATGATTAGATTAAACCAGGTCTGGGGTTCTCGAACTGTTCTGAGAACTGCTTCCGTTTGCGCGTCTTCAACTTGGTGTTCTCGATTTTATCAAATCACGTGCGTCTTGGGGAACTCACACTGCGGAAGTGCAGCGCAACTAGCGTGCCATACGCGCTACGATTGTCAGTGAGCCCTTGGGTACATCCACAAACGTCATGGATGAAATGGTGTATGCCTTTTGTTTGTATAAACTGCTAAAAATAAGGAAGTCAATGTGTGAATATTAAAAAAAAAAAAAATTTAAAAAAACATATCTCTTGACAACCTTAACTATTAAAATATTCATGACTGTACAGTGAGTCGAGGGCTAATCTATTGCTTGTTGCTGTATTTTCCTTGTTTTTGTGAGACGTCGCTCTGACGTCACACTGGGACTATTATAGTACAGTACAGTTTCTCTAAGAGAAAAGAAAAATGAATGCACAATCTGATATTTAAATAATGTTTTTTTGCTCATATAAAATCACATCATGTATTTATTATAAAAAAAATTTTCCTTTGTTTCGAAAGGACAAGAGAACACACACTCATACGATCTCTCATTAGAAAAGAAAGCGAGCAGCTGCGGCTGACATGAAACACGACGGAGTAAAGCGCTAAAAATACAGACTGGATCCAGAGACTGGACAGCGTAAAGCGAGTCAGTCTCAGCTGAAGCAGACGTTCTGCTCCGAGTTCCAGCGCTGCTATAAATGGACAAGGATTGTTTGGCCGAGCGCCGTGTCTGACGAGAAAGCCGATTGGCCAGAACAGGATTTCCTTAACTGGTCACATGAAAATATGCGAGTTCTCTAGATTCTCCTTTTTTTTTTTTTGCTTGGAAGACAGAACACTTGATCTCTGGAATGTTCGGCCTGTCTTTAATCCGAGGGCTGGAGAAAAATCGCCAGGAGACGTCGCTGAAAAACATCTCTCATCTCGGACCGTGTTGCTGATGCTCCTGCTGCTGAGCTTACTGATTTATCTATTTTAAATAAAAAGCACTGAAGGATATATGAGCCACATGAACAGGGAGATCTGATCCAGGATAAGTGCTGTTACTGCCAAGATGTCTGCCAGCGCACCGGTTTAATCACATCGGGTTTCTTCTGACTTTAGAGGGACGACACGGGATCCACAGCGTCGGAGTCTTTACCATAATGCAATTATTTTCTCTGGGAAATTCGATTGTAACATCTTTCCTCTCTCAGACACACAACCAGAACAGCATAATATGAAGTTGCCCAAGATCAACATAATGGATGGTGCAAGGCTTTCCAGACAAACCCCCCCCATCCGCCCCCCATTCAACCTCTGACCTTTCGATAGTCCTCTCCACAGGCCCCAGGTGGCTGCATGTGATAAGGCCATGCTATAAAAAGCGTCTGCTTAAAATGCGCCCCCCGCTGCGACCCTTACAAAATGACGTGCTTGGTGAACTATATAAACAAATATGGCCTGAAATACGAGGGGCGTTCAAGTCAAACCGGGACTTGTGATGAGATTTCTAGTGCATGGAGGTGTCGAGGTGTTTACAGAAGACTTTAATCACAGTACAGTGATGAGACTCTTAGCCGCAGTAAATCATCTGAACAGCGTAAACGTTTTGAAGACGGCCGTATGTCCGTGACAGTCCACGGCAGTTGTTCCCGTAAACGTTCTGTGAATAACTTGTCGCCAGCTTGCGGAAGACACACAACTGTCCGTGGGAACTGTACACACAATCTGTCACCACTTGCACATTACAGGATCTCAGCTGGGAGTTATTGGTAGAGTTCTGACCTCGCTCCAAGCCATTTCCACATGTTTGGATCATTAAAGGAGTTCCTGGGAGGCCAGTCATGTCTCCAGACATGAACCAGACAGTCAGATCATGGCGCTGGCTTTCTACCTTGATGGTGTCCAAGCACTAGTGAAACACTGGGATAAGTGCGTTAGTGTAGCAGGGGATTATATAGAAAAATAAAGGGAGTTTTTTTGTCTCACATAACTGTGTCCTGTTATTCTACACAATCAAAAGTCCCGGTTTGACTTGAACACCCTTTGTAAATAAACGTTTCTGTCGAACTTTATGATAAATTCTATAAATTCCCAGCAAATTCTAAATAAAAATCAGGCTGGAAACATACAGTATAAAAGACGGCTAAGTTCGCTGAATAGACAGATGGTAGAACTATTTGGGCGTGGCCTAATATTCTCATGAGTTGACTTTTGTTTGACATTGCTCAGTTCAAGGCCTCTAGCCTGCAACGTCACACAAACAAAAAACAAAATTAAAATGTTGTTGGGTTTGTTTTCGCTCGCCAGTTTGCTTTCGTTTTTCACGTTTACATTCACTCGCTCATTTTTTCACTGGTTAAAACTTTTGTTTGTTTGTTCACCTTTGTTTTTCTGTTCGCTTGGCTTTCGCTTGCCTTTACTTTTATTGCTTTCGTTAGCTGGTTAACTTTTGTTCGCTGGTTAACTCTTGACCACATGGCTGATCGATGATTTTGGTTCAGTTACTAGTTCTACGTATCCTGTTCGCTTTTCTTTCTTTCGCTGGTTTGCTTTCATGCACAGCGTTGGTTTTGTTTGCTGGATGACTCTTGTTCATCGGCTAGCTCTCTCTCATGAGGCTATTTTTACCTCAATGTTTCGTTATCACTTCCCCGTTTGCATCATTTATTAGTTTGTTTCTGCTCAATGTGTTTTTTTTGTCTGCTCTTGTTTGCTATCTTTAATTGTTTGTTTTTGCCAGCTGGTTTGATGTCGTTCAATTATTTAGCCTTTATTCACTGCTGTGTTTTTCTCATTACTTGGTTTCCCTTGCGGGTTTTGGCGTTTGTTGTACTTTAACTAACTCGATTGCTTCCCTTTGTTGGTTTCAACTTGTTTGCTTGTTCAGCTTTCCGTCACCAGTGGCTTGTTCATTGGCTAGCTCTCGCTCATGAGGCTACGTTAATGTTTTGCTGTTTGTTTGCTTGTTTAGCGTTCCTTCACCAGTGTGCTTTCGTTTGCTGGATAACTTTTGTTAGCTCTCATTCGCAAGGTCTCATTTTATTCACTGTTTTGCTTTCACTCACTATTTTTTTTACTACTAACTAGTTTGCTTTTTTTTTTTTTACTCACTTATTATCTCTTAGCTTTTTGCTTTTGTTCACTGAATATTTTCCACTCACCAGATTATTTTTCTTACACTAGTTTGCTTTCACTCACAGGTTTGCTTTCGCTTACGTTTTTTTTTTTAAACTCTCGCTTGCAACTTTACTTTTCTTTTTCTCCTTGTTTTTTTTGCTGGCTGGATTTCAAAAATGTTTCTACTTGTTTGTCTTCACACAATCGCTTGCTTTCGCTATCTGTCTTCATGCTTTTCTCCTCTGGTTTGCTTTCATTTGCGGGTTCGCTTCGGTTCGCCGCTTAGCTCTCGCGTGCATGGTAATGTTTCTGTCACCGGTATGTTTTTCATTCCACGTTCATTTTCGGTGGCTTTCTGTAACCCGGATTATTTTAACTGAAGAAAATGCCTTCCTTTTGTCATATATTTTAAAAAAAATTGTGAATTATTATTCACTTATAATGTTATATAACATTACAGGAACCTGTTGACCAAACTGCTTACATCTATACAAGTCTCAGCTTATTATTCAGCAACTAATACAAATGACACATTATAAGCTGATGTGAAAGTGATGTGGGTGCAAAAGTGCGGAACGTACAGTATATCTGAACATTTCAGGAAGTATCATTGCATTTCATACATTTCCTGATGCTAATCATGTCATAGCGTTGTATCAGAGTACAGTACACTATGCTATTCAGTGTTCTAATGTAAACAGATACGGTGTAAATGCACTGCTATTGGGTTACAGACGATGGGGTCAATAGGAAGGAGCACAGAGAGATGTGATTGGTTGATGTAATTACCATTGAGCATCAGCAGGCCATCGGCACCAGGATATGGACATCCCATGCGGCCTGGACATCGGAGAGCGACCGAGAGAGAGAGAGAGAGAGAGAGAGAGAGAGAGAGAGAGAGAGAGAGAGAGAAACGGAAAGCTGAGTGTCACACTGTTATCAGCTGCCATGACATTTGTGATGCTGTGATGATTATGTCTCGCATGATGGACAAAAAAATAATACATAAATAAAATAATAAAATAGGCAGCCATTTTTAATAGCACAATATTCAAAACTCAGTTCTGGTTCAAGGTTTCTTGAAGAGACAATTAGATTTCTTTCTCACCACTTGGATTGAAATCAACATCTGGATTTCTGTAAAGCTGCTTCATGACAAGCTTTATCGGTATAAGTGCTACACAAATACAACTAGGAAATGAGTATGAAGGAATTCTAAATGCACAATGTGTCTAGAGAGAGAAAGAAGCACCGTAACACCCTGCCACACCCAGACAACCTTAAACGGGCACACACACACACACACACACACACACACACACACACACACACACACACACAGCCAGTCTTCTAGCCAGGATTTTCAAGTTCCAGACAAATATTTAACATTGCACAGATGCCAGTGAAACCATTTATTATTATTTTTATTATTCATTTATTTATGACTAAGAATCGAGATGGTCAGTGTCTGGGATTTTTAGCTCCTTTACTGTTTTTAGTGACTATATTTCCAAGCACCCTAATCATCCATTAATAACCTGCCTGATTTAAAAGAAAATGAATGTGTAATCATTTTAATTATCGGTTAATTAAACAAAGAAACGCTTGCGTCACAGATTTAAATCTATTTTAAAGACTCATGAACAAGTCAACTTGGCATGAGAAGCACTCGCCAATCGTAGGCGTCTGTCAGCTCATATATGTGGAAGCGGGCGGATAGCGCTTTTACGCAGCGAGTTACATAACATTAGTCGTTTTTAAAAAGAAAATCACACTTGATGATGAAATTGTTAAACAAGACAAAAACAAATTTTTCCTAGGTGAAAAAACGACATACGCACTCCAGACTTACGCATAACTATAAACTTAATTTAAAAGACAACACGTCTTATACATCTGATACCTTTAATGCTTCATATCTTTCAAGCGCATTTACCAACATTCAAGTCTGCGTTCGAGTCAAACTGGGACTTGTGATTAAATCTTGTGTATCACGTTCTTTGTCACTTCCTCATGCTAACAATCCCAACAACCGCCATTAGATTTTGTGTGTTTTCAGTAACAAATTGCTGTTTTTTTTTTTTCTCTCTTAGTAATCACACATACGCTAAAGAGAAAGAAATAAACATTAGTCTAAAAGCGAGCAGCCACATTCCTTTAATTCAGTTCCACGTTTTGAAGTATCTTACATCATGGATGGTTTTTAATCATGGATGTTTGATCATAACAGAGTGCACAGGAAGTAGAAAGCAGGAAGCAGGAGCCAGGAAGTGAGTCTTACCTTTCAGAGGGTCCTGCTCGGCCCGGATGATGTCGATCAGAGAGCTCTCCAGCGAGTGCATGTTCAGACTGTCGTACATTCGGCTCCGATCCTGAGACAGACAAAACATATTCCAGGTTATACAACAGCGCTGAAGGAGGTGTAGATTAATTTCATAACCTTTCCTGTTTATAGAACTAACTTCTACTTTCCCAGGACATAACTGTAACTATAAACGAGTAAAAGGAAAATGTATGTTTCGTATCCTAGTGCATGCTGGGAGATTCCTCCTGTGCTGGGTCACGTGAGCGGTGTGTTTATAACTAGCATTGAAGCGGAACCATTTATTTCTGGAAAATTATATCCTGGAACGTTGACCTTTAGGAAACCCCATGGACAGTCAACAGGAGTATGTTTGTGTGTGTGTGTGTGTGTAGTACAGATAACATCTCTTTCTGCTTCGCCATAAATGTCAGAAGGGCATCCTGTGCCTCTGTCCTGAGTAAAAGCAATCCCGCAGAAGAGTGTGGACAGTCAGGGGAATGTTTACTGCACACACTGACTGCTCTCAAGGAGAACATGACACACACACTCGCACGCACACACACACACACACACACACACACATACTGGGTGTCATGCATGACTGTAAATAACCGAGCACGTGGCCTGCTTCCTGCTGTAGCGTTTCCCGTGTCACACTTTCCAGATTAAACCTAGCTCTGGATTATGTTATACTATCGACAAGCTTAACGACATCTCAAAAACATTTCCTGAAGATACTGTAGGCCCGAACGTTTTGATTCGCTACTCTGTCATTGCATGGGAACCAGTGTAACCGTGGTGTGCACGCATTTCTATTTCTAATAGTAAGAAACATGTCGAAAGACTGGAGATAGAATAAACAGATACTGTATGCAGAGGATCGATAACATAATATCAGACTTTAATGACAGAATGAGACACAAAGACAAACTGGAGTCGCTGGAACTGTAAGTAGAACTGGTGGCTACGTATTAGCTATAACATCTTACAACACAGTAAGTTCAGAGCTCAAGTTATACAACTGGACTTCGGGATCTCTACAACATACTGTAATAAAACTACAGACAAAAATCAGGACGACAAAATGATACTAAAAGTGTAGCATTAAATTGTTACTTCTTGACCTCAATATATTAGGCTAATTTGGAAAAAAAAAAAAAAACTTAAACCCAGACACCTTAGAGGCTCTGTAAGGACTGGTCAAAACAGGAGAACTTTGGGTTCTCCGTTGGGTGACCATTCGTCCAGATTTCCAGTCCTCTGTCCATACCGCTGTTTCGTGTCCTCATTTTTGCCCATTTGTCCTCATTTCCGACCCTCAGAAACCTATTTGTACATGTTCATCATGATCAAGTCCTCACTTTTGGACACAAGCGTCCTCCACTTGAGAGTCAAGCCAGTGGTCACCCTAGTTCAAGGTTTGTTTTATCCCAACTGGAATTATGAAGATGGTAAAAAGTGATGCTACAACACATAACGCGGATGCATTTAAAGTCATTATCATGATCATATTCAAATGTTTCGCCGATAAGCAAAACGAAACAAAACGCTAGCTGATGTAGGACAAAGACAAAACACCCAACCTCAACAAAACTAACCTCATTCTAGCTTTAAATAACTGTTGGATAACATACGGTACATAATATATATACCTGCCTTCTATATCAGATACACTCGTTTAAAAAAAAAAAGAAAACTCAACTTAAAATTTTTTGTAATTATCCTAAAGGTGGCTTTTGACAGCTCAAGCAACATCCGGAACAGTTAATGAGCAACTGTTGTTACTTTCAGAGCTGTGAATCATATGTAGACTGATTTGATGCTGTTTGAATTTTATGCATTGCCATTTTCATTTCTATTCTATTCAACAGCTTTAACGTTTATTGTCTGATTTGTCTCAAGCTGATACATTTCTTATAAGTATTAAAAACTAATAAAAGTATCTAATAAACACTGAAATGCTGTGTAACTTGTGTTATTGATTGTTTAAATGTCAAGTCTGGTACAATGCGATAAACTTTATTTTATTATTCCCCAGTCCAGTAGGTGCCCGTATTGCACAAACTGCCCATAAACTAGAAAACAAAACAAGAAGAAGAAACGATAATCTCGCTAAACAAGAGTATTTTGCAAGTATATTCATATTTCATATTTTCTGTGGTATATTTTTAAAGGAATTTGTCGGTTTTAAAACATTTACCATGCAAAAGTTTACCGTACCATAATGTAAAAATTGGGAATAGATTCTGAATCGAAAAATAACCCTTTGATTAAATTAACTGAACCGACCAACAAAAGATCGACTAAACAACATAATTGATTAGAACTGTAGTTACTTACTACGTAGTAAAAAAAGGTTACGTTATTAGTTGTACATATTACAGAGAACAAAAAACAAAAAGGCAAACACAAACATACAAAAAAAAAAAAGTACGATATATAATTACAATCACAAGAAGCTGAACGCATCACAAACCAAGCCGAGGAACCAACCTGGAATTCAAGTTAATTCATGGGACACTGAGAAATTCTGTCTCCCTAAAGGATGAACAAATTTACCAAAAAGAGCAAGACACGTTGGCTCCCTCAGCGTGAATAACGACGGCCTTCGGCTTTAACACACTTGAGGCTTTTTCGCCGTTTTACCGCATGATAAAACTACGAACAATATTGTGTCACCTAATCATTGTAAAGAATATTCTCTAGCCTCATGGGGGGGGGGGGGGGGGGGGATGGTTTAAACGTAATGGGAACCACCACAGAGTTGGAGATATTCCAGTATCCATATGGCGCACACACACTAAAACCTAATCCTTAAGCTTCCCACAGGTCGCCTTGGCTGGTCCTCATTTTGTCGGCTTGGGTTTAATCTGCTCGAGCAAATGCAGAAAATCTGATGCTACCACTAGTGTTTCTTTTCATTACTTTGCCCAAAACAGTGCTAAGTATAAAATTACAGTTTTCATTTTTTTACGCAAAATAACAGAAGTAGCTGCATGTTTACCTTCGCTAACTAATATTAATGTATCTATGTAACATCATGTAGCTAGCAATGTTGTCGCGTTGTCGCTCTTGTTTGCACATTTGCGCATGCACTTTAAGTTGTATAAAAACGTAGATAGTTCTGTTAACTTAAAATGTCAATCTGTCTTGTTCCAGCTAGCCGGCTAATTAGGTCTCCGAGTTACAGTAGCTAGTTAGTTTTTTTGTTAATTTATGTTGTTAATTTATGTTGTCATGTCAATCTGTCTTGGCTTAGCTAGCCAGCTAATTAGGTTTCTTAGTTAGCTAGTTATTTTCTGTTAATTTATGTTGTTAATTTATGTTGTATTGTAGCACCTTGGTCTTTGAGGAACGTTGTTTCGTTTCACTGTGTACTGAACTGTATATGGTTGAAGTGACAATAAAAGCCTTGACTTGACTAGCCATAGCTAATCAATATTATGTAATTAATTAAGACTAGTATAAACATTGGCAAGTAAGCTAATAAACCCAAAGCAATACAAGAACAATAAAAGAAAGGCTAGTGGAGAAATAATCAGGGTTAAAACAAAGGTCAAATTTAAACAAAGCTCCGTTCTTTGTTAAGAACGTACGAGAGCCTTGCTTTCTGTTCTCTAGCATTGCTGTTTAAACCCCCAACACATTCTGTGGTTTGCACATCCACTGCTGCATAGAAGGTGCTACCTAGCAACACTAAGTGTAGTGTTTAGCATCAGCACCAGCCTCCAAAAATAAAACCACGACAAGTACAACTGCGAAGAGAGAAGTGAGCAGTCTGAGCTTCGTGTTTTTATTACCGACAGCTTTAAAAGCCATCTGGAGTCTGTAAGCAGTTCTGTAGTTTAGTATCAAACACTCCACACATTGCTGTTCCAATTTCACTCCAACCTTCTGCCCTTCCTTTCCAATTCTTGGCTCATCTGGGTCACTTTCCCTAACCATGACGCAGGCAGGACAGTCCAGAAGAATGGGGCAGGAAGTAAGGAGACGCACGAGGAATGCGTGGAATTCCCAAGCGCAGGAAGGGCGCAAGATCGAGGAAGAGGAAAAAGTGACGAGGGACAGTTGAGACGAACCATGTGGGGCCAAACTCAAAAGACTTGAGGTGAACACAAAGTAATGACATGGTGGTTATGATGCTTAGTGAAAGTACCAGCCAAAAAGACACAGTGTTAGAACTTCATAAGCTTCATAATGCTCTTTCTGAGATAAGTGCATTAGTGTAGGAGGGGATTATATAGAGAAATAAAGTTAGTTTTTTAATTCTCAGAACTGTTATTCTGTTATTCTGACTCTTGTGAGTCAGAATGCAATCAAAAGTTCTCGTATAATAACGTAACATAATGCAACGTAGTGTAATCGAGGAAGACGAGTGTGGATTATCAGAATCACATCGATGAACTTGAGTCGAATGAACAAAGTGGTAAAATGTTGCTCCTCCTCTATAATCCCGCAGGGTTATACTCAGCACAGTGCCCCCGTGTGGTAGGAGCAAATTCTTTGCTACGTTTGTTCAGAATTGTAACAAAAATCTAAAAAATCTGGATATTTATTTTAAATCATGCTACTTACATAGCATATATTGCGTTATACATTTAATTCGGTACCTACACATTGTGATTTATCCTATTGGGGGGGGACCTGGTGATTCCCATCCCAACTTTATAAACAGTTTTCCCCCATAATTCCTCTAAGATTCAGTCCATGTACAAAGGGAACATTTCTAAAAACAGGAAAGCTCATATTGATGATAAGACGTAGGAAGATCTGAGCTTCAGAGACTTGTGAAACCTACCGCCCCATAATGCAACGCGGTATGATGTAATGCTCAGTGTGATTGTGTAAAACAGTAAAACAGGCCCTGTTAAGCCAGGTGACTACATGAATACAACACACAAGTGAATCCAGGTGCTCAGACACGGTTCATATGGAAATGAGGCGGCCTTATTCTCAACACGCACATACTCAATGGTTAAGCTTTGAGAGATCCACTCACACACACACACACACACACACACATTCTATCTCTCTCTCTCTCTGTCTGTCTCGGTTCCCTATGAGTCTATAGTTTGCGCTTTGACTCAATTCTCGAACGATTCTCGATGCAGCTTAATTCTATACGTGAGACAGATCACACGCTGGGTTTGTACCTGCAGAGGCAGCAGTGTGTTGCTGTTGTTGTCGGTGCGGAACACGTTGTCGTCGCTCCAGGTCTTATGACCGAGTGAAACTCCAGAGCGTGGGAATTTGGGCGGGGCGATGACGCTCCCGCTGCTGAACGGCTTCTTCATGGGCGAGATCTGGCCGAGCGAGACGGGCACGGCCATACCGACGCCACGCCCTCGATGCTCCCTGCCCCAGGACACGCCCGCTGAGTTCCAGCCGCTGCCCCACAGGGACTGTTTCATCAGGGGCTGCAAGGAGAGAGAGAGAGAGAGAGAGAGAGAGAGAGAGAGTTACTCTAAAAAGCTGAATGACACAAAGAAACATGCAGAGAATACACGGATAGAGAGTGAGAGAAAAGTCTGAAGTCTGAAGACAAGAGGAAAAACAGTAATCGTTAAAAAGGTAGAAGATAAAAGGAAGCTATGAAACAAATGTGAGAGACAGAAATGATAAAGAATAAAGAGAAACGTGTGGACAGAATGATAAATAGAGGTAAGGAATGGAGACAGAGAGACAAGAAAAGTAAAGGAAAAGAGTCATAAAGATCTGTATCAAGTCAGCATGGGTGTGAATACTAATGAGAGAGAGAGAGAGAGAGAGAGAGAGAGCTGCCTTTGCAGAGAGGGTGTAAGAAGCTTTAAAGCTTTTCCTGACTTCATACCCTTGCACACACACACACACACACACACACACACACAAAGATTACAGACAAAACACAGACTTTAATCTGTGCACATATTTGCACTTCATATTACCAGGTATATTTCTGTGTGTGTGTGTGTGTGTGTGTGTGTGTGTGTGTGTGTGTGTGTGCGTGTGCGCGCATCATTGTGTGTGTCTGTGTGTTTTTCCCCACCTCTCCTGTGCTTATTCACCACACCCATCTATACAACCTACACTGCCTGTGTGTATAATTAGATATCAGGCTGTATTTGTGTGTGTGTGTGTGTGTGTGTGTGCGCGCACACATGATGAGTGTTTTGGTGTGAATGACTGATAATGATGTCGCCGTCTAGACGTTGGGAACGAAAACATAAGCTGCCTCCAGCACTGCTGTGTTTCAGGAGTAAGCTCCATAACGCCTGGATTCTAAACACACACACACACACGCACACACACACACAGCGCCAACGCCTCAAAAAGGGCTAATACTATTCAAATGTGTTTATTGTGTGCTAAAGTAAAAAAACAATCTCAAGGCTTAGGACAAAACTCAGCAACTTTGTACGTGTTAAATGTTCTCTAAAGCTAACAAGCACGTAACTAATGTTCCAACAAAGGGCCTGTCATGAAGCTAAATTGGATGGCTAAGTAGCTAGCAAGCTAATACCACAAAACCGAGTTCATGGTAAAAGGTAGTTGAAATGTAATTTTAGTCTTTTGATAAAAATATATAACATATAGGCATACTTTAGTCGTTTAGTTACAAAAAATATGTAGATAACTGTTCACTAAAGCTAGCTAGCTAGCTAGCACTGTGACTATTACATCAGCTAATGTACAATGGGCTGTCATGAGGCTAAATTAGCAGAAAGCTTACTAGCTAAACCTTGATAAGTCTTAATTTTAACAAATACTTGAATCAAATTAAACCAGTTTTGGTAAAAATAAACATTTACATCATATATAGGTTTATTATTAGTTAGTTAGCTGGTAATATTTTGCTATTACAACTAAAACTAGTTTTACAACAAGGAACTGGGAAATTTAGCTGATGAATAAACAACTAGCTAGCTATTGCCTCAATAAAACAGTATTAATTAGTAATAATTAACTTTAATTTAAATCTTACTCATTTATTGAAAATATTTTATACATATTTTGGTGATTTGGTTAATAATCATTGATGGATAACAAAGATATTGAAAATTAGTTTCAGTTGTGTCTGTTTCTGATATTTAGTTTTGTTTATTTTGTTGTATTAATAAAATATACATATTTTGAGCAAAACCTGAATTATTATTAAAACAAAATTTATTAGAATTTAGAATATTACTCACTACTATTTAGTAAACTAGTATTTATTTGATGCTTATTTTCCTCATCGAAGAAGGTTGTTTCAGTTTTCAATGAAAGAAACACTATCATAAATGGTATTATTATTGTACATAGCTATCTGACTGCACCTATGATTTGTCGTTGCTATAGCTTGAATAGATTATTGGCTAAAATAAACAGCTAGCTTGTTGGTTAGCCTTTATGATCTTATAGAATGGTGATTAAAGGACAAATTAATTTTAAAAAAGCATTACATGTCCTGCAAAGACTGAAACGAAAAAATAATAATGTATCAAAATATTTAAATTAAGCGCAGAATTTCTAACCAATTAAAAGATATGTAAGATGAACAAAAATAAGTGAAAAAGTAAATAATGGTAAAAGGGTATGTTTCGGTTAAACTAAACAATTTACATGTTACAAACATTTTTTTTTTTTATTAATTTTAGTAAAATAGGCAGTATGTAGGCTAAAAGCTAGACAAGGCTAGAATAAGCATTCTGGACTTAGACCTGCGCTCGACTAAATTATATGCTGGAATTTGTTTAAAGCCATTTTATCTAGTGAGGTGGCGTGTTCGTACCATACACAACTCATTGTCAGCAAGCACTTAAGAAAATGCAACACCTACGAAAAAACTGCTTTTTGACAATGATAATGCAAGGATGTAGAACTTAATCCTAACCAATAATATGGTATCAGGTTTCCCCTCCCTAAGCTCAAACTCTGTGTTCATCACAATGTAATCCAATCCTGATGAATAAAACCAAAGCCCAGCCACCTATTATTATAATTTTCCACCCTTATATACTGTTTTACACACATGTAACAAAAGAAAATCATGCTACAGAAGCTAGATATGTCCTGATTTCTGCCTGATGCCTTTAAACCTAACAAGCTTCTTTTAAGATGGCAGGCTTTAAAGCGTGCATGTTCTCTTCTCCTGACAATTTCCTAACAAGTGAAAAGAAAATGGAAAATTACTAAGCATCCAAATATCCAGTGTAATTATGGAGTTGGACACAGCTACACAAACACATCCTAGAGGGCTTTAAATAAATCACAATGTCTTGTTTAATTATGTATATTGAGGTTGCTATGGACATGGAATCTATAGAATGAAAGTGCATACATTATTACATCACGATAGACTTTACCTGACTATTTGAATTTAATAAAAAATATTAACTTAAAAAATACATCACCTTGTCCTATAAAAATATGTTTCCTAATTGCTATTTAATCAATTAAAGGTTCAGCTGATTAGCATTATCATTACAAAACAATGTTACTAAGTAATTATTTATTAACTACAGTAAAACTGGACTCATTTGGCGATTTAATGTATATTCTGAATAATAAACATTTATGCACCGTACAATCTGATGCTATCTGCTATCCAGATACTCTGTGCATGTCTGTCTGGGGTTTTTTTTTTTTTTTTTTTTTTTTCCCCAATCACATTCGTGGCACAATTTATATTCAAATCTCTCATCATTTTAGAGTGGCCATATATATAATATCATTGTGGTTGCACGATAATTATCATGGGATAATCCCATCGGCTGGGGTCAATAACAAAAGCCTTGTGATCTATTATTCAGTACTGATGCACAGATGAAGATGCTGATTAAATGAAAGGTTGCCAGCTTGGCGAGTTTCCAGCACAATTATCATTTCAACCCTCTGAACCAGCCTATGACAGCGCAATATGGACAAAATATTATAATTACGCTGGCACATATGGTGTAAACCAATTTTCTCACAATTACGCATACTCCATGTCAGGGTGTGGTCTTTTTGGCATTTTTTTTCTCAGTTTTCCTTTACAGAAGGAGTGCCAGCTAAACTGTGCCAGCTGAATATGATGGTTTATCATTTCACCAGACGGACATGGACAGCTATTCAGACATTATGCACAATAGAACGCACTACCTGGTCTTTGCATTACTAATCACGGATGAGCGGTGTACAGTAAATGCTCGTAAAACGAGGCCGAATTTTAAATTAAGGTGCACAAAGGAATGTGAAACATGCTCGTGTGTGTACATGAACTGCAATATATTTTTGTGCATATTGTGCAGTTCTGACACCTCATACACCAGTTCTTTGTGCGTTTATGGACGGCGGAGGCATGGTGGCTAGGAATACATACGTGATGTGATGTGCCTTTTGCACTGTGTGATCACACCACACAAAGCTGATTTGCACACTGTGACTAAACGCATCGATATTACTCATCGTTTTTATCCTGTATTCAGTGGGAGCCTATCCCAGGAGACTTAGGGCATGTGGCAAAATACACCCTGGACGGGATGCCAATCCATCGCAGGGCGCACACACACACACACGCGCGTGCACGCAGACTCATTTACACACTACAGGCACTGTGGGAGGAAACCGGGGTACCCGGAGGAAACCCAGCAAGCACACCTCCACCAGACGTACAGACACCATGCACGGATATTAAAACCCCTTATTAATAATATCGCGATATAAGATTATAAACGATACACTGCGCATGCCATGCCTGGGACCCTCTGGGTGTCACCTGCTGCTGGTTGTAGCTGTTCCTCTGCTGCAGGAAGGCGCCGTGCTGCGGGCTGAGCGGGGAGCGGCGGCTGGGCGCGTGCTGCGGCGGTGCGCCGCCCATCTGCGGCGAGAACGGAGCGCCGAACCCGTGTCCGAAGCCCTGGAAAAACCCCGGGGACGGGATTCCTGGGTAGAATCCTCCTCCTCCACCACCACCACCTCCTCCTCCTCCGCCGCCGTCGGGTTCGGTTCCAGGCATGACGCCGTTGGATCCCGGCGGCGGCGGCGGTGGTGGTGGTGGTGGAGGAGGTGGAGGCGGCGGGGAGCTCGTGTGGACCGACCACGGCGCGCCGCCGAACCCGGGCAGGCCGGGAGACGCAGCCGAGGTGGTCTCGTGATGCTGGAGGCTCGTGAAGGCCGCCGCGAGGTGCGCGCTCCCGGGCTCCATGCGGATGTGGACGTTGTTCGGGCTCACGGGCGCCGCGGCATCGGTCAGCGCCTCCTCGGTGAGCTGAGCTCCGGGGCCTTCGGGGACGCACTCCGAGTCTGCGCGCGACTGAGGCTTCTTCTCGCTCCGGTCTCTCTCAAGGTCACGCAGTGACGCGACAGCACTGAAGCGGCCCTGCCCGGCCTTGTAGTCGCTGAAATCGGTGCGAAGGTGAGGATGAGGATGATGGTGATGATGATGATGATGAGAATGAGGTCCGCTCCCGTTCTCACCGCCGGTGGGTGGCGATCGCTCGGGGGCTGAGTTTCCGGTCCCGTCGTCGCTCAACTCGGTGGACGCGACCTGACGCCGCGAGGAGGCTGTCACCCCCGCGGGCACATCCTGCATGTTGTGCCGGGACGCTGCTGATGCGCTGCTGCTGCTGCTGCGGGTGTGAGCCGGTGGCGGGGAGGCTGCGGGGAGGAGCAGGAGGTCACCGGAGAGGCTCGAGTAGGTCGGTCTGAACGCGCCGAACAGTGCGCTGCTGTCGAGACTCGCTGTCTGTAACAAGCCGAAGCTGTAATCACCCATTTATTAGCGGCGAAATACAGGAATAGACCGCATACACAGACCTAGATATCCCGCGGCACGTTTTTAAGCTTTTTTCTTCTTTTTTTTTGCTAAGAACAAAAACGGGAGCGCGCAGCCAGTGACCTTTAACTTCTTATAGAGAGAGAGAGAGAGAAAGGAGGAGCTGGAGGGGGTCGGTCGCCAAGAAAATCGTCCTTACACGGTTACTACGATTAATCTGCGATTGTTTTATTATTACTATTATTGTTATTATTATTATTATTTTCGCAGACCGACCGTCCGACCGACTGCGCGCCCCCGCTTCCTCGGTGTTTCCCGGCCGCTCATCTGATCTCCTGCGGCAGGAGGATTAAAAACTCATCCGCTTGCGTCACGGCCATAATTTATCCAAAGCCACGCCCACCTGCGTGTCCCAGCCCGAGAGGCGCTTCGCCGCAGTGATGACGTCACCTCATGAATTATTCACCGGGTGCAGCAGAAGCAGCAGCGCGCGCAGGCTTTTTGCCCTCGAGCTCGGGCTGTGTCCTAAACCGCACGCAAATCCACTCACAGCCTAGTCAAGGTGGATTATAACAGCACTAGGGTGCGATCTGACCTCCAAATGCAGAAGATGATTGGTGTGCATTCCTAAATGCTGAATATCATGCACCTTTAATTTTTTATATAAAATGATAAAGTTATATTAAAAATGATAAAGCAGTTGGTTGCATGCATGCTTTTCCCCCTAAAAAGGCTCTTGTGTCTAGTGTAAAGCCATATGGTAGGGCACAAGCCCTGAAGAAGACACAGCGCGCATGCGCACAACTCTCCAGTGCTATAAATAGCTTTATTAAAAAATAAAAAAAAATCTAACCGGATGTCAAGGAGATGAATTCTCCATGCATGCTTAAACAGCAGCATCATCCTAGCCAAAGCACACCTAGTTTCTAAGCAACACCTCATAGGCTTTTACAAAAGGCACCCATGCTCTGGCCCTTTCAGGTCAATGTGGCTTTTGTTTTAGGGTGAAGAAAAGCAAAAGTTTCAATTGCTGTGATAATGGATTTGATTAAAGTCAGAAAAGGTGAAATGTAGAGAGAAACCAAACGACCACAGTGTTTTCATGTTAAGCTGCTCCTTTGTGTGACTGATGGAATTACACAATAACAAGCCATTTCATCAGGTCACATTGTGCAATCATTAACATAAGCCAATCATTGACAAAGACACACACACACACACACACACCTGAACCACCCTGTAATGGTGATAAGTCCGGGCAGAACTGCTGTCCTGTGTGAACTCTTCTGTAATGAAAAAATTATGAAATTTTTTTTTTATCTGTGTTTCCTTCTCAATGAGCCCTAGTTACGTGCCTTTTTGCATATTAAAAAACAAAACTCTTATTAAACTTTTACTTAATGCATTTATTTTAAGGGTACTTGTCAAGGGTACAAGGAGTTTTACACGAATAAATAAATTTTTATTGTTCAATCATTTAGTAATTGTATGATTATACATTTACTCTAATTCTTTGAAGTAAATCATCTTTCAATGCTTTTTTTGTTAGTTCTTTTTTTGTATTTAATTATTATTAGCAGGAAAGCATGATAGACGTGTTTTGAGTTGTCATTACAGAGCAATAACGCACACTTTCAGTGATTCTTATATAAAATATTCATTTGTAAGAGTTAAAAGAACAAGAAAAATTGGAGAAATTGAGGTTAACATTTTTTTTAAATGACAGGCAGACATATATTTTAAAGCTGTAAACGTATTTTGTAATACATTTTCAGAGCTGTCCACCCAACTTCCACCCAATTTTCACGAAATTATGGAAAAGAAAGTGTATGTCGAATATATTGTTACGATTATAATATCCATGAAAGAAAATTTCCCTTCAAAAATATTCCTCACGCTACAGGAGAGAGTAACAACGTCAAAATCGATACAAACCATAACTGACTATTAGATCTAGTTATAATTCATAATTTAAATATGTTTGTAAAATGATGGTGGATCGTGTGATCATAGACCGCTGCGAGATCCAGTTCTAAGAGGTCAGTCTTGGTCGTCTTGGATGCGTAACGTGACTGACTGTAACATGATGAGCAGGAAAACACTCACACCATACACACACACCATATACGTACAATCTAATTTATGCATTGTCATCCTATAGAGATGAGATAATGCCGTTTTTACCTACAACTAACGACCAGCTGGCCTTTTCATTGTGAATGTTTGTGCGTGCGTGTGTGTGTGTGTGTGGTGGGGGGTGGAGAGACGCAGACACACAGTAAGAAGATTGAATGATCCCGATCCCGTTAGTGAGCAGAAGTGCTATAATATCCAAACGACCATCTGCCTTCTCCCAGCGTTCACACTGGTTTTAGATATACATATATATACAGAAATAAGCATTTACTGAGTCCGTTTTATAATCAAACGACTAATCTGAGAACTTTTTAGCGAAAGACGATAATGACACAATGACATTAAAGTAAACACATACTAGATGAAATTTTGATTACATATAATGAAATATATGGCATTTACTATATAAAGATACCTATATGTTTAAGATTTTTACGCTTTAGTTAATTAATATTTTTATCATGAAAGTTTGTACCTGTTCGAACTATGTTTCTACATTCACTTTCTACAAATTTTTTTTTAGGAATACCATCCTAATACTGGCATTCAAACAAAACCCGATTTAAGTTACATTGTCCAATTTACACCAAGAAAACTTTCCCCACACACCATTATACCCCCACGATGTATATATACAGTATGTTTTACATTCTGTTTTGCCCTTTTTCTACATT
The DNA here is from genome assembly GCA_030014215.1 of Clariallabes teugelsi. Lineage (NCBI taxonomy): Eukaryota > Metazoa > Chordata > Actinopteri > Siluriformes > Clariidae > Clariallabes > Clariallabes teugelsi. The sequence continues at coordinate 23,570,080 of JAQMYG010000015.1, forward strand.
TCACTAAGAGACACATACTGTATTTCATCCTTATATTTAAAATAAATTATGAGAAAAGATACGGCAACCCTTTGCAGCTTTGCACACATACTGCAGGCTTTCTCTCTTTTTTAACATATCTACCGGACTTGCGTAATTTGCCCATGTCTGTTTTAACAGTGTTTTATATATATATATTCATTTCATACTTTTGCATATTTTTCACATTCTGGCTTAATTATATGTTGATATATATCTTTTTTTATATACCTATTCTTACCTCTTTTTATACTCATATTAATTTTTTTACTATCTTTATTCTATTTCTATGCTTATTTTCCACTTTTTAGCGACATTTATTAGGGGGACAGCAAAGGAAAAATTTTATTGTACAGGGGGAAACACGTCTTTTTTTTTTACTGTGCATATGGCAATAAAACTTGAAACTTGAAACTACACATGTTAAGATGTTAAGATGTCACTTCATTAGTCCTAGATCTATATATGTTCATCCTTGGGCTTAAAGTGACAGAAGCATTTGATTTAACTTCAGCAAACGCTAGTAGTAGCTTTTCTAAATCTTTCACCCCTTTCATTTAAAAAGAAAGGAACGTCACCATGACAAAAAGATCACTTTAGTATCAGGTCAGATACACCTAGTCATTTGACAGCTAGCATGCAAGTGAGAATGCTAGCAATGTGTCAGTGAAAAGGACGCCATCTTTATACACCGTGGTCTCCATTCACAAAGACACACACGCACTGCGTCTCTGTCCCCTCTGTCCTTTTTCATTCATGCCCACTTCTTGTCGAGCCACACACTCTCACACACACATGCACGCACACACACACACACACACACACACACACACACACACACACACACACTTGCATCCCAGATGGAACAATCTCACCAGTCAGAGGGCAGGTGTGGCAGTCCTGAGCAATCATTGGCTGGTATTAGTCTGCGTAAGGTCTGGGTGGAGTTGTGTGTGTGTGTGTGTGTGTGTGTTTGCGGGGGCTGCCATAATAGGGCAGGCTGCCAGCTGCCACCCCCCCACCCAATGTATACACTTCTTAAATAGAGAGAGGGGGGGGGCATGTTTGTGTGTGTGTGTGTGTGTGTGTGTGTGTGTGTGTGTGTGTGCGCATGGGGGTTTTATCGCTTTTTCAGTGTCCCAGCTGCCCAGGTCCCTTGAACCAACTGAATATGACACCTCACTATGAGGATGAGCAGTACACTACATTATACACACACACACACACACACTTAGAGCGCAACATTTTAAGCAGTGGTAAGGGCATGTGGGTTCACACCTTGTTTGTTACACTTCTATATTTAGCTTAAAACAGGTTCTCAGTCTTAGTATGCAAAACACACACACACGCACAGGGGTGACGTTTTGCTGAGAGTACTGGTTCCTCTTGACTGGACAAAGCTCGAAGGTGTATCAGGAGACAGTTCACATGGCGGCCATTTTGTTTTTGAGGCCAGTGGTGGCCTGGTTCATTATATCCGTACAGGATTTTCTTTTGTGGAAACAAGCGCAACAGCACCACCGGTGGTCGTAATAAATACACACAGGATGGTACGACGAAGCAGGAGGCAAGAAGGAGGCAGGGGTTGATTTCTTACGAGTCCAGACTGTAAATGCAGCAATGTTTATCATTGTAATGAACATTAAAGGGCACCAAATATGCATGATTACATGTTTTGTCATTTTTAGGCATTTACATGAAAAAGAAACCTTCTCCAAGCTTGTTGCTCGGCTCTACTTTTATCTGGAAGGGCGTGGCTTATAAGTAGCTCATTTACATAGACACTGAAACAGCAGATTTGGAATAGGAGTGGAACAGATAGAGATGGAAAAATGCATTAGCTGGCGCATTAACACATACTTTGCGGGGCTACTGTATGAGACTTGTGTTAACTCTGTAAAGAAATTTCATTACTATCACCTTTCGCTAATCTGAGTCAAGTCAAATAATAATAACTTTTCCAGAAATTGTATTTAGTGCTCAGCTGTGTTGGGTGTAACGCGTTACAAAGTAACATGTTAGAGTACTTGGATTACTTTTTTGATGTAACGAGTAATCTAACGCATTAGGTCCGTCATTTGAGTATGCAGTTATTTAGTTACTTTTTCAAAAATGTAATCCGTTATTTAGATAATTTATGTAATCTGTGAGCCAGACAGCAGTCATTCCCAATATGTTAGTGTATACATGTGTGAAAGTCGTCCTACAAGCCCCGCCCCCGATAACCCGCCCCCCATGTTACTCCTGCTGTTATACCCCTATCTCACCTATGCGGTTTGACTATGTGAGAACCGACGCGCAGAAAGATGGAAACCTAATCACAGCGCCAAAACTCGCGGTGAATCATGATGAACCGTACTTACGACCAGGGGCGGACTGGGACCAAAAAGTGGCCCTGGACTTCCTGGCCCACAGCAGCCCACATCATAATACATTGGCT
>JAQMYG010000015.1:23588216-23590716 GCA_030014215.1 Clariallabes teugelsi
TTACTTACTTACTTACTTACTTACTTAGTAACAGTAACAGTAGTTACCTCATAACCCATTTATTTATTTATTTATTTTATTTTACTTATGCTCGTGCAAATATACTTACTTACCTCATTTTTATTTATTTATTTGATTGTTCATTTGTTTGTTTAATATATTTATTTATTATTTATAAAGTATCCATTTACCTACAGTACATACTTACTTATATATTTACTTACTTACTTACTTTATTACTTATTACCTACTTGCTTACTTAATTATTTATTTGGTCAAGATGCAAAGATCAACCTTACATGGGAAAAAGTTTGCATGATTCATAGGGTTTCTACCAAACCATACTGATGGACTATAAATACTACATCTGCATATACTGCCTACTTGTCAATAAAATAATAAAGTCTAATGCTGAGCATCAAAAACTACAAAAATGCTGAAGATTACAGAGCAAGAGGGGAAAAGAAAGAGAAATTATTGATGATGTGATCATTTCATGGTTATTTTTTTCATAATCTCTATTTTAACTGATTCATGTTGAAATTCAATATTCCAGCATGTTCTTTACACAGTTGATGTCACATCTATAACATGAAAACGTCACATCCATAATACCAGGTTCTCCTAAATAATTTAATCCAAAAATGACAAATATTTTGAAATAAGTACAAGTAGTCTTCTGCAGCTGTGTTTAAAATTCACAGAGTTTGTAGAAAACCTTTTTAACTGATGATTACATTACATTTTATTTACTTATACTTACACTGATGTCATATCTATAATGTTGGAATTTCCTACTTACTTACTTAATTACTTATTATATCCTTACTTACCTACTTACCTATTTACTTTTTTACATCCTTCTTTACTTAGTTAACTAATTACATATCTGCTTACTGACGTACTTACCTATTTAGATTCCTGTCCCTGTTCTGACGTAAAGTAAAGTACTTCCAAAAACGTTTTTAAAAACCCAATTTCTAGGCCACAATATAAATGCAGGCACATTTGTGATATTAGTTGTGTTAACTTTGTTGTGTAAAAGGACAGATTTGGAGGAACAATTTTGTCTTCATTTAGTATCCAAGAATTCTTACTGTACAAAGAGCCTTATGACACATTTATAAGCATTTCATGAATCTTTTATAAATGAATGCTGAATAATTTGTAATACAGTTATGCCAAAATGAAAGGTTTGGATATATAGATAACTGATCCAATCCATTGCTATAATATAAGGTAAATTGTAAGGTATTATTACTGTACATTAGATTGAGGACATGAAATTAATTAGTTCTGAATGTATTCCTGCCTCCCACGCATTGTTCCTGGAATAGGCTCTGGGTCCACCATGACCCCGACCAAGTTCAAGCAGTACTGGTGAGAATACAGCATAGATGGGATTCCAGTCCAGCTCAGTGCACTATTCACACACTTATTACCGCCTTTTTAGCAATTCAGCATGACCAATCCTCCTACTTGCATGTTTTTAGTAAGTGGGAGGAAAACCCGAGAACCCAGAAGAAACCCATACAGACACAGGGAGACCATGTGACACTCCACACAGATAGTAACCCGAGCTCAGGCTCACCAGATACCTTGTAGATGTGAGGTATCAACCACTTTCCCTCCTAAATACAAGCTTGGTTCTGATCATAAGGATAAAAGTTGTCCTTCATGTTCTAAGCGTTTCCCTATTCGCTGCATATCGTCTTCAATTTTTTAAAGGATGCTCACCAACCCGTGCACATTTTTACATGTTTGTTAGGGTTCACATAGAAAAACCTGCGTTACAGGGTAGACAGGGGCAATGGGGTGAAGGTCAAAGGTCACGTATTGTCTCCATTGTCCTCAATAAGTCAAAATGGGCAGGAAGAGGAAACCATAAACATTGTGCAGGCTGTTTACAGAAGCTCAGGTCTCCGTGGCGACGGGGTTGAAAGAGTTAATGATTAGACAGTTCAAACCCCTTAGCCCGAACGATGAGCATCCTGTCGTTCATGACTGGCATTCCTCAGAGCTGAAGGGCTACAGAGGTGGGATCTGTTAGAAAGAGAAAAGCAGACACAGATGGACAATTGTCTATGTGTATGTATATGTGTGTGTGTGTGTGTGTGTGTGTGTGTGTGTGTGTGCGAGAGAGAGTGTTTGTGATGGCTAACGCTACCTCCAAATCCCTTCTGTCTCTGTTATCACTCAAGCGGTGTGAGAAGCTTCTTCCACATTCCATTACACTAAGATAAGATATCAGCTCTTCACTGTCCTCAGAGCGGCGTGCTCCAATTAGGCTACACAATCCTCTGAACGACATCAACACAATGTCAGTGCCGAGCAACAAACACAGACATGCAACTCTCCCGAGGGTGCAACTCATACCTCATGGGTAAGAGTAGAAACCGAGAGTTGGATGCAGGTGCCGGGCCAGTGTCATACTTTCTGTAGTAGCTCCACAGTCAGGAAAATTGGTTAGGACAGAATATATGGGCGCAAAGTCTTCGAG
>JAQMYG010000015.1:23595716-23600214 GCA_030014215.1 Clariallabes teugelsi
CCCTGTGTCTGTGTTTTGGAGTTTGTTGCGACCGCAAAGCCCGTCAATCCCGCAAGCAGCGCGCGCCGCACCGCATCACCCATCAGCCCGGAACCTATCGCGCAAGAGCCTGAAGGACAAACTTTACTGTTATATCAGTTGTCTTTTAATGTAATGCTTTCGAGTTGAAGGTCTGAGCTCCTGGAGGGGACCAAAAGCAACACTTTTTTTTTTAAAAAGGGAAACAGATTTTTTTTTTTAACATCGGGGTCAAACAAAGCAGAATAAAAAGGTAAAGTGTTTTTTAAATACTTAACTGCATTGAAACATTTGCATTACTTTTCATGTGTTGCTTTTTTGTGCATGCATGAATTTCATGCATCAGGTGTTGTGCAAAATAAAGCCCAAGAAGACTTTTTTTTCCTTTTTCTTTATTTGACTGTATTGATATTTGCGTTGAACGTATTGCACTCATAAAACATGAACTTTTTTTGAGAGCATTTTGTTTTCTCTTTTATAGCCTAAATCTGAGTTTGCATATCCGATCTGGCTTAAAATCTCATAAATTTCTTTTATTAGGAAAACTTTGTGCATGTCATGGAAAGGGGGGAGAAAAAAAAATAGAACAACCCGGGACTCTCCGAGCTCTAAACTGTTCCCTTTGAAACTCGTGCCAGAGTGCGATGGAACTTGGGTTTGTCTTTCTTTTGCGGTTTTTACAACTCCGGGAAGTTATAGGCGTTTCTACAAGCGCGCTTCAATCAAGCCCGAGCTCGTACGCGCTTTTAATTTAGCACCCATGCACCGGGTTGCGGTTTGAGAGGTGGAGGAGGAGATGATAAGGATGAAAAGAAAAGAAAAAGAGGAGAAAGAAGAAGAAGAAGAAGAACGAGAAGAAGAAAGAGTCGGTTCGCCTTTTAAACACAGGTGAAACTGGGCGCACGCGGAAAGCGCGCGCTCAGGCTGTGTGCGCGAGGCTGCATCGCGCGCGCTCTCTCTCTCTCTCTCTCAGGCTCTCTGACAGGACCGTTAGTGCCTCTCTTCATCCGCGACGCTTTCTCTGACGCTGTTTTTACACAATATTGTGCATTTTCACAACATTTTACACTTTATTAATTAGTCGTTTCTAACAACGTGTATGAAACTAAAATGGTGTAAAATGTTTACACTGGATTTAAAATGAACGGAAGCATCACTTGCTAACTCAATTTTTTTTTTTTTAATTTGGTAATTTTACCTCAGGTTTAATGTTTTTTCTTCTTTTTTATACAGTAATATACTTTAAAAATATATATATATATTTGAACGAGTAGTTTCACTGTTTCCTGTGGTGAAATATTGATGCACATGTTATATTTTGACAAATTTATAAATTTATAACTGTAAAATCCATTAATCAGTAAGGGTTGCCAGATTTAGATGAACTGTAAAGCCTAAAAAAAAAAAAAAAAGAAAGAAAAGAAAGTGAATCTTCACTCACTGTGGTGGTGAACATATCAACATCAACGGAACCTGCTAATTATTTCAGATCGGTTAGCATCGCTTGATAACTTAAAGAAAATTTAAATTTGGAATTTTGTAAAATGTAAATTTTACCTCAGGTTTAATGTTTTTTCTTTTTTTTTTTCTATACAGTAATATACTTTCTGATACTATCTGATAGTAGTTTCACTATTTCCTGTGGTGAAATTTTGATGCACAGTTGTGTTTTATTTAAAAAAAAAAAAAAAAAAAAAACCAAGAAAGAAATTTATGACTGTAAAAATGGTTAGTCAGTATATGGGTTGCCAGATTGAGAATAACTGTGAAGCCTAAAAAAACATAAAGTACTTAAATATTGGTTTATGGTAAGTCCCTGTGGTGGTGACCATAATACTACATTATGGATAAACAGTTGTATGGGAACCTCACCAAGCTGAATGAAAGGAACCTAAGAACAACAGCTGAACTGTCCATGGTGTAATTATATACAGTAGTTTTTATTTATTTATTTTATTTTATCTTAGCAATCAACAAAACACACAGTTCCCTTTTTATTTCTGACAGTCTAACCCAGCTCAAACCTTAAGTTCTATAATCTCTACAAACCAACACAATAGAAAAATTTCAGTCCAGTCGGATGTAAAATGTAAAAATTCTGAATTGCAGTGACGGGGAGGTCAGGATAACAATATTCTGGTACGAGACAGAACACCAAGGATTAGAAAATGCAAATATTGATTTATACTGCAAGCTTGAATCTTGAATTTTGTGAGTCCATTATTTTTATTGAAATAAAAAAAAAAAAAAGAATAAATACGGGAAGCTGATTAATATTTTGAGAATTTGACTTTCTTTGCGGTGTATTGAATGAAACAAAAAAGATTGCTTATCTGTTTTACTTTGGTATTATTACTACTGGAAATATTAATTAACCATTACGATTCAAGTTATTTATTTGCCTGAATGACCTGCCCTGGTAAAAGTGATATTTTCTGTTCACTCCTTATAGAGAAACAGACAAAAAGGAGAGGATTTGAATAAGCGTATTTAACAGCGAGGCCAAGTCATTGTTCCTGCATTCTCTCTCTCTCTCTCTCTCTCTTTCTCTCTCGCTCTCTCTTTATCTGTCTTGCTCTCTTTCTCTCTCTCTCTCTTCTACAGTCTTTCTCAGAGAGGCAATGAAAAGTGGAACAAAAGTGTGAAAATGGGCAAGGCCTGTGTCACATAGCGTATCTAAACCCTCCATTTGCATATGAAAACCGCTGCGCAGAAAGAATCCCGCCACTGTTGCATTAGCCGTGTGTGTGTCCGGCAAGTGTGACAGGACGCCGTCGGTATGCAGCGCATTTTCGGGTCGCTGTTTGGGTCGCGCTACTCCCCAGGTCTCCATGTCAAGCTTTATAGGTGGAGAATCAGGGGTGCTCCTTTCTACCCTCTCATTTCCATACCTGTTCAGCCCGTAACGCAGCTGAATATTCCCTCTGGAATGTTCTTTCCCAGCGGGTTCTATACAAACAGCTCGGCTTACGGTTCTCACACACTGATCAGACACCCTCTGAACGGTGCCTCTGTGCTCTCTGGGTGGAAACACGGAAAAGGCGGCCACGGAACGGATTCCCACCGTGCCTTCTTGTCACCTTGGTCTTGAAATAGTGATGTGCCACGGCTTTCACTTGTGGGTGAAGTGACTAAGTCCTAATTTAGAGCAGAGAAATGCTGACTTGTGCAGAACTGTAGCTTGGCAGGATTTGAGGACTCTCTGAACAGATCTCTCTCTCTCCCACACTTTGAAACAAAAGCACGAGTGACTGGATTCCAACATTTTTCATAATAGAGATTTGGATAGTTTTCATGATAAAGATGTGCACATGTTTTTCATGGAACTGCCCGCTTTTTCTTGTTTTAAAGCTTGGTTTTGTTGGCCTTGTCTTTAGATCTCTTCCTTCTTTATACCCATCAGCTCTTGACTTATAACCTTGGGGTCACTGGAACATAACCTATCTCAGCACTGAGAGGCAATTGTTCACACATCTTGCCACACATTCAGACTCACTTAGAATCATCTTACAGCTCATTTTCTAATTTATAGCATTGTGCATATCAATGAAAAAAGTTAATGATGCACCCCCATGTCCTCCTCTGGATTGGTATTGGATCTGATCCACTGATGAATTTAGTGCTGTGAATGTGTGTGACAATAAGGACACAGCTTGTCTTACAGCAGGCCACGGACCTGCCTGTGATCAAATGACTTGGCAACCAGTACTTACTGTGAGGATGTCAGTGTCGGATCAGTATCGGGTAACGGCTGATGCTTGGAGATCCGATATTGGTATCGTATTAAAAATGAAAAAGCGGGACTGGTGCATCCTTAACAGTAGTGCTGGAATCGAGAGTTAATGATGATCTTGCAGATCAGGGTTTTCACTTTATTTGATATTCATTTTGGAAAGTCAGTTTTGAACTGTAGAGTTTTCCTAACCTCTTCTGGTGGTACCTTCCAGGGTGCACCTTTTGTACATTTAGACTATATCTTTTACCTAGAATTTTTTTTTTAAAGAAAGCATTTAGAAGTCTTAGGAGCATTAATCTAAAATCTTTATATCCACATTTACAGGTGAAAATGAAAGGGAGTCACCCCAGTGACACTTTGGTACTATTTTCCCTGCGATAGTAAAACAGGCTTTCAAGATTTTATCTGAAAAAAGTTTGGCTTAAACTTCACTCTAGACTCACACACATGCAAACAACCATGAAGTGCTGTGTTTTGCAGCGCGGCACCTCATGCCATATCCTGCACCATTGTGTTGTTTGAGGCTTACACACTAATAGCATTCTGTCTGTGAGCTTCGTGTAAACAGTCATGTAACAAACTTCACCAAACTTTCTCTAAATTTAGATTCTGCAAACGCCGTCTTGAGCGCTGGCCAAGAAGGACGAGAGCTTGCACAGCGTTCCAGTGGTGGCTTTGGAGCTTAGCTTTAGTCATCATTCTCTCTAGCTAGTGGATGTGTGTGTGTGTGTGTGTGTGTGTGTG
>JAQMYG010000015.1:23600314-23624877 GCA_030014215.1 Clariallabes teugelsi
TGTGTGTGTGTGTGTGTGTGTGTGTGTGATTTGGCTGCCCAGGCAGAGTGGTGTCACTTTGGTTTGGCAGTTAACTTAAATCAAGTCCAGAGCTCTTAAGTGAGAGAATAGGAGAAGCTGTCGCTGTTCCATTGCCATCTCTTGAGTCCTGTCTTGTTCCCGCGTAGCTATAATGATAAATGTTATTGTCCAGATTCGCAATTTAGATACCGGCAGGAATTTTAAGCACCATAGTCTCGGAATGCTGGATAAACCCCAAACTTTGTTCATTTCTGCCTTTCCGTATCTCCTGGAATTGCGTGCGCTATGGCGGTTGTAATATTTTCCTGCGTGCATTCCAAAGTGTAGATTGTGATCAGTGTTGTAGAAAAATATTGTCTTAATGCCAAGTTTTGATGCCAAGCTGTTCTCCGATCTTTTCTCTCTCTCTCTCTCTCTCTCTTTTGCCCAGCTGCCAGTGCGTTTTTGTGCGTATCAGAGCACACAGCCTGAGCTTTGAATATCTACAGGAGTCTGTTTGAATAACACACACATACACATATGTTAGTAATGATGACTTTCTGGCGTTTGTGGGCAGCACCACTGGAGTATGATTGGCATGTGGAAATGCCCATGTGCTTCTGCACTGTTGGTGCCGCTCCTGTGCATGCTCCCTACATGTGCTCCTCATCTGTGTGTATATGTGTGTGTGTGTGTGTGTGTGTGTGTGTCTTGACAACCTGCTAGGAACAGCCATAGTCTCCAGTGAATAGCTGCACTAAGCTTATTTTGGTTGAAAGGCGATTTTGTGCACATTAACACCACTTACAGATCAATCAAGTCCCCGAGTGATTGATGAAAGACGTTATCGATCCGGGCTGAGCTCTTTCATCCACCGAGTGATGGATGGATCGCACATTTTTTCTAAACGAGCACAATTAATTAATGAATGATTGCACGTGCTTGTTACTTTGTCACACGGTCATTTAGAGCCCACGCAGCTTGTGCACTTTTTCTGTCCTGAACCCTATTTTTAGGACAATTTTAAATGTGACTTAATAGTTGAAAATCAGACAATTAATGGTGGAAACCAGTAATTTTCCACTGCGTTAGCTCAGTTTTCGAGCAGCTGGCGAGGAGTAATTGTAATCCGTATGCTTGTTCTCTTTGATGCCTGCCCCCGAGATTAGAGGAAAGGTTGCAGAATTGACATTTTTATTTCGACCTGGCTTTTATGCAAGCGATTAAGAGGGGATAAGTGATGGTCATACAAACACTATGAACCATTACTATGCTCAAAGAGTTTAAGCTGTTTAGAATTATCCTCTCTTAATCCTCCAGCCAGCCTCATAACCCCACACACAAACACACACACACACATGTCATGCATCTCATTTTCTATATGACCTACATGTGACAAAAAGCTCTTGTTCCAGCAATATATTATAAAACGTATAAATAAATAAATAAATAAATAAATAAATAAATAAACAGCAGCAGCAAAACAAGGTTGACACGGTTGTGGTCGGCTCTGCCTTCAAATTATCCGCTCGCAAATTATGATCAGACATTCTCCCTGGCTGTAATTAAACATTTAGCGTTATTTGTTCCAGATGGAGTTGTTTTGAAGTTTAATTTTAGCAGGAGAATGCAATGCATTGTGGGAAATGCAACTGTGTCCGAGGAATCTGACAGAATCCTGGTTTAATATTCTCACGTCCTGTGACATCGGCAGAATCCTGGCGATGAATAGCTTACGTTCTAGGGCTGGAACTTCAGACAGAGCGGGGTTCTACAGTATAACGCTCCCATACTCCTTCAATGTTCTCATATTCTATGGTATCCTCTGATGAATGGTGTAGAATTAGATCTTCCAAGAAGATCTTCCTAGTTTAATGTTGAACATTCTTTACCTACACTATCTGTCTGATGACCTTTCTAGAACTAGAACTTCAAAGATGCTAGTGTTCCATAACTCTCCCTTATTTTCATGTGGCATCAGAATCTGTCTGATGTGGTGTCTAAACTAGAATTTCAAAGTAGACATAATTCATTAATTCCTGGTTTAATGTTCAAAATGTTTTGACATTGCCACTATCTGTCTGACGAGCATTGTGTAGCTGTGTGTAAGGCAGGAGGTCCTCCAGGACATGGATGAGAACTGCTGTTCTAGACCTATTACATTTAAAATGCTAAGATTTCATAACTCTACCAGATCTGACAGAATCCTGGTTGAAGTTTTGAATGTTCTTTGACATCAATATAACATGATACTGTGAATTCAGCATCTTGTGTACAAAGCTGTCCACTTGCATCACCATTCTGCTGCATTATAATAGTAAAAGCAGGCCTTGATTTATCACATATAGATCATGGACAATTTTTTCTTCACATATACTGTACCAACTCATTAATAATTCATGATCAGATCATAGGATCAGCCAAGATCCAGCTGTGTTGGCCAACAGTGGCAGGATAATAGACTGGGACTTGAACTCTTACCCTTCTGACCAGGAACCCCCTGACTTTACCATTGAGCTACCACCACCCTGAGGGTTCGCAATTAAAAAAAATTTGTATCCAACATGAGTCATAACGGAAACAGGATGCAGCCTATACATAGCGTTGCCTACTTACAGTTTATGGATACAGACCTTATGATTGGTCCCCCAGGGATTTCTTTGGGATTTATTTCTCATTCTTTCAGTTACCAACTTGGGACCTTAATGTCTAAGTCAATAGTACGCACTAAAAGTAGTTACTAAAAGTGGGGTTCGCACCAACGCAGACACACATCCATTGGACCTAAAGTCGAATGCCATCCTGGATACAAAACCAAACCGAAGTATTTTATCCACCAGTTGTTAGTCTTCTTAAATTGCTTTGTTTGTTTAATTCAGTAACTAATGAGTTACTTGCTGGTAAATTTACAATTAAGATTGTCTAACTTAGAATTATTATAATATATATATTTTTTACAACATAATTTGAGTCAGGGTTGCCAGGTCTCAGTAAAACTTCCACCCTAGTTATTTCTCAAACAACATGCAACAACACTTACATTTTATATTTATTTCCCATCATGTTTGCGGATGTTGATCAGATTTCATTCTAATGATTTGCATTAAAGCCTCTAACCTTGTTCCAATAAAAATGCTATAAACTCCATGACCCTGATTCCTTTAAAAATGATTGAATGTATTTTAATTTCCATTTCATGTTGTCTCCCAGAGAACATTTCCTTCACAATCTGAAGCCTTTCAGGGCTAAACCTGAGAAAAACCCTTCTAGTGACAAACCTAATGTCCAGGAGTGTGGCGATGAACGGGAAGAATGTTTGCGTAAATTTGAGCAAACCACGAGAAATAAAAGAGGCATTGGACTTTTGACAGAGATTGACTTTTAAACATGGAATAAAAGATGTGGAAGAGGTGAAAAGAAAAGGAGAAAAAGACAAAAGAGGGACAAAGATTGAATGAAGAGAGTGGTGGTGAGAGAAAGAGAGAGACTGAGAGGGAGGAGGGTGGAAAAGAAAGAGGTCATTAAAAGGACACCCACCCGTTCCAGCTGCGGTAAGGAAGGCAGTAACGTAACGGGCTAATCTGCCATCATTAGCCTGATTATATCAGGAGGGATCAGGGTTAGACATCAGCTTCGATCAATGGGGCCCGATCAATAGAGGATAGGATTTGAGCGAAACAAGTGGGACACTGAGCAGCACTGCATGCTGGGTAACGAGGGAATAAAGGGGATGCTGACGTCTAGTCTAGTCTCGTATCAGTTTTCGTTTTAACTAGATGAATGTTACTGGTATCCACAATCTTGACCATTACAAGTAAGTGTAGTGGTTGAGTTGTTCTTTTTATGTAATTCCATTAAATTCCCTCTTCCTCGTTACATTCCTCACAGAACTGCGGAGTTATTTTCCCCACATAGCTTTTCTCTTAAATTAGCAAGACTGATGAAGTTCATTCATGGATTAGATTCTGCTCCAAAAAGCACTTTTTGAAAAATATTTGATGAACCTTAAAGACCTGGTATATTATTTCAACGATAAGATCTTTAACTCAACAGACTTTATATTGCACAGGACCGGCTTTAGACCGACCGGGAAATAAGGAACTGACAGGACAAATGAACGAATTCAGACGGCTGAAACGCTCCAGAACAAATACAAACAAGCTTCACATGTGCTTCACATCTGCGTGCATGTGAGCTCCGCTGCCAGTGACTTCGGTCCAGGCCGTCAGCGTCGTTATGTAACATGCGATGTGATAACCGGTCGATATCGAACCAGGTGTCGATCTGTGGCGTTGCATCAGTGCAGAAATATCAAGTTCAATTCTATGTTTGATGAGGGAGAAATATTAAGCAGGCTTATGTAAAATCGTGTGACCATATGTGCATTTGATAAGATGTTCTTTGCTTGGCAAGTGCAAATACAAGCTCCTGGAGTGTGTATTTTAAAAATGAACCGAGCATTGATGAAGAGTGAATCCGTAAAACGTTCTCTGAAGTAAATTGTGTTTGATGGATCATCGGCATGGAATCATTTTTTTCCATCTAAAATAACTGCAGAGTAAACATGATATATAATTAATTAAATAAGTTTAATCTTCTTCCTACCTACAGTAGCAGGACTGTTGTAATGAAGTTGTGATGACGTTCACCGTCAATGCAATATTGTTTTTTGAAAGTTAGAAAGACTTTGATGAAATGACGTTGAGATAATGTTGAATGAACGATTTACAGCAACCAAACTGTAACCTTTATTTGTAGCATTTATGGCGATTAACGTCCATTCACGCAACGTCCGACCGCGTCCACGGCCCCTTCAGTTCCTAACAGGGTTTAGAAGTCGGTTTGGGGATTGGGCAGCTTCCCGCACACAGTGTGTATATCTAACGTCATGCATCTCTTAGTGATGCAATGTGAAATAAGTTTTTAAAGTTGATATTTCAGCTACAATTTGTCAAAAGTCTGAAAGAAAAGTCTATTAATTTATTTGACTATTTTTTTGAAAATGACTATAACGATTTTGATCGAGATGTGACGTGCAACTTGAATATTTTAAATAAAGAAAATCAAATTTGAATTATTAAACGAATCCTGAATTTCGCAACATATCTTCACGGAATAGCTTATGTACGTTGTAAAAACAAGAACATTGTAGATCTTATAATCGTCAGCTTTAGCATTTGTAAGGTAGCACTTATATCACAGCCGTGCTTCATGTTCTTTTTCTCTTTCTCTCTATTTCTCCGCAGCAGGATGAGGCGAGTGTTGGGCTGCTTTGCCGTGCTGTTGTTGTCGGCGGTGCTGTGTGCGTTTGGGCAGAAGTTACCCACTCGTGATGAAGGCCTGTTCCAGATGCAGATTCAGGATAAGGCTCTGTTTCACGACTCGTCTGTTATTCCCGATGGAGCAGAGATTAGTGGATACCTGTTCAGGGACACGCCGAAAAGGTATGCCAACACAAACACACACACACACACACACACGCAAAACTATGTGGTTGCTGTTTAAAGAAAACGTTCCATGCTGCATAGGACGTCAGTTTCCAAGAATCCAAGAAGGTGATCTGCACCTGGAGAGCTGCACTACACTGCCGGTATATAAAACCTTATCGACGTCCCGTTTTACATGATGTGAAGGACTTCACGCAGCCCCGTGCGTGGATATGTTTTATGTGTCCTAATGGAGAATATGGAATCGATTACAGCCAGCGCACAGCTGATGAGGGCATAAGGAGGCATGCATTATGGATGAGATGCTGGGAAACGTGGGTGTGTGCGCATGAATGAGAAGCACTTTTGATGAAGAAGCAGGTGTCTCTAGCGAAAGACGATACCCACATGCACAGCACTCTCTCTCTCTCTCTCTCTCTCTCTCTAAGCACAGGGGACAAGGTTGTTTCAAAGGGCACAAGTGGAAGCCTATTTAAATCAATCAACTCCAACACGCAGGCCACATATGGTCACGCCAGACTTTTCCAACAGTTCAGTCATTTATGCGTCAACCTGGCAAACAGGTGAATGCTTGGGTTAAGCACCAAATCTAGCTAAAATGTATTTCTTCACATTCGACACTGAGTTCTGGATGTCCTACTCATAATTATGTTGAAATCGCAACATAGAACTAGAACTGTAGACAATGTAGAGTGCCAATACTTTGTAATGCACCTGAGTAGTAATAGCTCAAATTAATTATTTAGTCATGCCGTAGTGTGCTAATCTGTTGAATCTTTCATCAGGCAGGTGTCTCATCTCTTTGTTCAGTAGCTGAATCCTTAATAGACAGTGCTAATATGGCGTGAACACATGTAGCAGGGATGATGAGGGTGATAATGGTCACGGATGCTCAGCGAGTTCAGTGTTTTCCCGAGTCGAAGAATGTGTGCGATGAAGAAGCACATCGAAGTCATTTTAGTGGAGGTGTTAGGGGTTCAAATCTCGCCGCAGCTGTGTGCATGGAGTTCGCGTTTTCTCACCATGCTCGCTGGGTTTCCCTTTGGTTTCCTCCTGCGGTCCCGCAAAGACACAGAGACTAGCTGTTTGGAAATCACCCGTGTGTGAGTGTGTGTGTATGTCGAGCCTTTGCATGTGTTGTTCATCCAGAGGAAAGCTCTATCTACGCTTCTCCGGATGTGTGGCCTCAGAGAATGCCGAAAGCTAGCGATTCTTGGTCTGCAGAAAAGCAACGCTAATCCTTTCCACCCGGCCTATTTAGCTTCCTTAGACTCTTGACGTCATCAGAAACCAAAATTGCGATCTGCCCCAGAATGACTTTGTCCACAACAACATGAAGCTCTCAACCAAATGGACCCGCTTTTATTCTATCTTCTTTGGAAGGCAGGATGTGAGTCATATGGTCGGCCCTGAACTGTGTTGTTTACTTTCACAGGTACTATTTTGTGGTGGAGGAGGACAACACGCCGCTGTCGGTGACGGTGACGCCATGTGACGCTCCACTCGAGTGGAGACTGACGCTGCAGGAGCTGCCTGAGGAAGGCAGTGGAGAGGGATCAGGTAACTACAGTCAGGTCTTAACAGTTTACTGAGATGTACAAATCTATACCAAGGGATCATCACGGAATGCTTTACAGCTGTTTTATTTATAATTTATAGCTGAACGTATAGTCATGTGCTCGAGAAACAGCCAAATGGAGAGTCAATAACGGGGTCTTCAGTTATCACCAATCGATACAGTTTATAGCTTAATGCACACTTACACATACCTCCCTCCATCCGTCTCCGGAAGATCAGACGGAGTTACAGTTGGACATTCAATCCTTAAAGAACAGAATGTGTCCTGGATACCACCGGCAATATCATCTCATCTTTTCAGAGCTGCAAAGGATATTGTCTTATTTTAGGTTTCTTTTTAAACACCAGAGCGATGCATGGACTTGTGTGAATGTGTTGCTTTTTCGTTTAATCAGCCAAAAAGCAGATGAATCACTCTGAGAGATCAGGAAAAAATAGTCACGGATTGATTTTTACCAAAATAGCGGAAAGACCGTGAATGAGTCCGACTATCCCAAGTGCATAACCGTGAATCTGGGTAAATATTTGTAAATATTTGTTGTCTACGTGGTGGAGGTTTTCAAAGTAGTCACCGTGTATGGTTTGTGTGTGTTGGGTGTGTTTCTGGGTTAAGCAAGACCACACTTGACGTACTGAGGAACTCCATCTGAGTGGAAACGCAGGGAATAAGGGAGCGATAGAGCGGATAGAGATTATAAATACATGATGTAGACTTTATTAGGATCCTTTTTTTCTGTTCCAATCAAATCAGTGTGCAACTCAAGCAGAAAAGAGGTCATGACTTTTTCTGTACTTCGTTTGCTTCCTTTTACATCAAAGCATCGCTGCAGCGCGCGCTCTTGTTCTGTTAGCTTTTCTGTTTCCCTGGCTGTAGGTCTATACCCTGTTGTTGGTTTTTTTTACTCTGTGATCTCCCATCTGCCCCGTTTCTGCTCGCTCTTTCTCTCCCCATCTGGAGCATATCTGAAAATGCAAATAGTGCCACAACACACCAGACCTGGAGTGGAGTCATGGTTTTATTTAAAGAGAGGATTAGAACGAGAGAGATAGAATAATTAGAGAATGAGAGATTGAGATTATCAGTATGCTTTTGAAAGAACTGTCTGTTGTGCAT
This sequence comes from Clariallabes teugelsi, assembly GCA_030014215.1. Taxonomy (NCBI): domain Eukaryota; kingdom Metazoa; phylum Chordata; class Actinopteri; order Siluriformes; family Clariidae; genus Clariallabes; species Clariallabes teugelsi. Next base: position 23,608,454 of record JAQMYG010000015.1, read on the forward strand.
GTGTGTTTAGTTTCAAGTCGAGTATAAAAGACGTCCATGTGCGCACGAATCCGTTATGGGGCCAGCATGTGAGTCTGTTTTAGTGTCTGTGTGTTAGGTAGTCTTTGAGTGCACTAATGTGTACCAGAGCACTTCCCATCTTTCTTGCATGAATCTATTAATTCACTTTTACTCAAGGGTGTGGGTTAGAATTTTTTTCAGAATGTCTACATTTCCATCTTAGTTCATGTCTATGTCCGGATTTTGCCACTGATCCTGAGGAAGAGGCATTTGTCATCATCATCATCATCATCATCATCATCATCTACCCCCACCTTAAATGCAGAGATTTACAGAAAACTGTAAATATACAGCTATGTACATAAATCTACACGTCTCCGCACATGACCCTTGAGCTTTTTGGCGTGTTTGCCGAATGCCTCCGAAGGGAACGGCGTCTACAGTATGTGCATGCTGTCTGTTAATTTAGTACGCGCTCTTAGGTTGACAGACAAAATATTATGCTTTCTCGTCCGGCTTTAAGGAGAAGGCCCGGATGGGGACTGTGGGCTGGAAAGAGGCTACAAGGCGCCTCTGTATGGCAGTGGAGATTTTGGGGGAAGGCAAAGTGAATAAGGCTCTGAAGTTGAGCAGTATTTGCAAAGAAAACACTGCAGCTAGTGGCACAAACTACTAATCGTCTACGAAGGCTGAGGACTGTCAGGATTGACTTGATGAAACACCGAGCTCCCCTATATGCTGCAGGTTGATTTTCGTTGCTACCTGTCGGTGTCAGGTGAAGGGGAAAGGAAAGCAAATCATCAAGTTCAGGAAAAAATAGAGAAGTTATTAGCTAGCCTGGGGTGGATTAGTTGGTTTCAGACATCCAAACAGTACTTGTGAATCGTTTATTAATCTGTGCATGTGTGTGCACTTGAGCTTCTCTGAGAACTTGATGTGTCTCCAAAAAGGTCAATGGTGCTTCTTTCAAAACCTCATGCAGATGTGTTTGTCTTTCCTAGGTGAGCCCGAGCCTCTGGAGCAGCAGAAGCAGCAGGTGACGGCCAGTGAAGGCACAGAGCTCTTCTCTTACAAAGGCAATGATGTCGAGTCATTCGTCTCCAGCAGCTCACCCTCAGGCCTCTACCAGCTGGATATTCTCTCCACAGAAAAGGACAGCAGCCTGAAGATCTATGCCACCACTACGCCAGAATCGGACCAGCCGTACCCCGAGCTGCCCTACGACCCCAGAGTGGATGTCACCAGCCTGGGCCGGACCACCGTCACGCTAGCCTGGAAGCCCACGCCTACTGGCTCACGAATGGGCCAGCCTGTGCAGTACTGTGTGGTTGTCAACAAAGAGCACAACTTCAAGAGCCTGTGTGCCGCCGAGGCCAAGATGGATGCCGACGACTCCTTCATGGTAGCACCGAAGCCGGGTTTAGACTTCAGTCCGTTTGACTTTGCACGTTTTGGTTTCACTTCACCAGAAAATGACCTCACCAAGGACCGCCATCGGTCTCTGAATGCCAACCGGTTGCCAGCTTCCAAGCAGTGGCGTTCTCCTGGTAATAATGACAAGCCCTCAGATATCCGCAAGATCTGCATTGGCAACAAGAACATCTTTACCGTGTCAGGCCTGAGGCCGGCCACACAGTATTACTTTGACGTGTTTGCCGTCAATGCAGCCTCCAATGCTAGTACGGCCTACGTTGGCACCTTCGCCCGTACCAAGGATGAGGCTGAGCCCAAGACTGTAGAGCTGAAAGATGGAAAGATGGCTGACGTCTTTGTTGAGAGAAAGGGTATCAAGCTGCTGCGATTTGCTCCCGTTTCCTCCCACCGACGTGTCTCCCTTTCCGTGCACTCCTGCTTGGACGCTGTTCATGTACAGGTTCGCCGCGATGGCAAACTCGTTCTCTCGCAGAATGTGGAAGGAGTGCGTGAATTCCAGCTCCGCGCCAAACCCAAGGCCAAGTACCTTATCCGTGTCCGTGGATCTCGCAAAGGAGCTTCAGCTCTGAAGGTGTTAGCAAGCACGCGTGCCGATGCTAAGCGGCCATTCCCTTCCCTTCCGGAGGATACACGGATCAAGGCCTTCGACAGACTACGCACCTGCCAATCGGTCACCGTGGCCTGGCTCGGTACGCAGGAGCGCAACAAGTATTGTGTGTACCAACGTGAGGTACCTGACGGATACGGCGAGGAGCAGCGTCGCCGCCAGCGCAACCAGTGTGCCGGACCCGAGACGCGTCGCCGGGACGAGAAAGTGCTCTGCAAATACTTCCACAGCGCCAACCCACACAAAGCCGTAACCACCGAAACCATCACAGGTCTGGAGCCGGGCAAGAACTACCTCCTTGATGTCTACGCCATCGGTCATGGCGGACACTCGGTCAAGTACCAGAGTAAACTGGTGAAAACGAGGAAGTACTGCTAAAATAAAAAAAACAAAATAAACAAAATCCCATAAAATAGACTCTGCACAGAAGTAAATATATTATATATATAATGAGAGGAAAAGTTTATTTAACTGGAAGTGATATTCTACTAAATTGTTTTTTTTTCCTTTGCTGACTGACTACTTGGTGGCAGAGCTCGAACTGCTTTTAGAGCGAGATAGCGCACTGTCTGTAAACGAGTGCCGTTAACGAGAGAGGCACCGCCATCTGCGTCACTCACCCTGGACTCGTCGGTCATTCTGTTTTCCGTTGTGGTGTGAGAACTATGTTAAACTCATCTGCATATCGTTTGTGATCGCATCACCCTCTCCCAATCCGCTCTCTCTCTTTCTCTCTCTCACTGAGTACTCACATTTAGAAAGAGTTGTTAAGTTATTTTATACCTCTTCATTTTTTTGTTTTTTGCTATTTGAACTGTTTTTCTTTTTGCTTGTTACATGTTATAATTATTACTGCAATGAAAAAACAATATGTTGTAAAAATTCCCTGACGAAGTCGGGCGGTTTGTTGAGGTGTTGTCCCCTCCCCCGCTGCCTTTGTCTGTATATTATCTCATTCTGTGAGTGAATCGCTTTGGGATTCTGTAAATGTGCTCTTCTGTGTGTCTGCTCTGCCTGTCACATGTACAGAGTGCTTCTGCCAATATTCATGTACATAAAACCCTAAATATAGAGGCCAGTAATCCCCCCCATGGTGTGGCTTCTGGTGTTGTGTTTCTCCGCAGGGATTAATCAGTTGCTCATAAAGAGGTGCGCGGACAGGGATCAGTGTCCGTGTCCTTTAAGCCATGTCCGTGGATTATGGTACGACGTGTCGGGAGGTTTTAAAAGGGATAACGTACATGACTGAGATGCGCATATATCATACACAGTTACTGCAGTCCCATAAGCTTAGCGAAGCACGTGACTAACCAGGTGACCGAAGCGAGAAAGAACGAGCCTGTCCATTTTCCACTTAGTCGCAACAAGGTGGAATTTATTACCTCCATCCTTCGCGCAGCCAATCATTTACGAAACCAGACCGGGTCCAGATGTCACTGCTTCCCTCTCGATAACTGGAACTGTCAAGACGCACTGATATTATACACAACTCCCCCAGCAGATCTGTTCAAACCTCAAACAAGTCTGAGCCACACTGTCTTTAAGTTGTTTGCCAAATCTGGGCCATGGCGTGCAACAAAACCTGGCTCTCGCTAGACTTACAAACAACCCGATTCAGTTCTGCACAATCAGATGTGTGTGTGAGAATATACAGTACAGGCTCGCGAATAAACAGCGACATCCAAACCAACGCGTTAGCGCAAACACTCACATGCGTAAGCTTTATGCTGGGCGATTTTAGGATCAAGTTTTACTATCGCCAAAACAGACATCATGTAATCAATTACACCAATAAGAGGACTACATTAAGATTACACAAAACTCAGTGGACACCTACGAAAGAATCCACCATTTAACTCACTTTGAAAAAATAAATATGTTTATTTGACAATGTTTTTTGATTAATATTGTGAATGGAATTTTTCTTTATCTGGAAGCGAATCATTAGAGGATCTTCATAGAGAGCACACATTATAACACACTCAATTTTACACTTACAGGCCAATACACATACACAGTTGATGCTTTGACTCATAAAGGTGAGTAGTCCCTACTTCAAGAGCTTCCCTGCAAGGTCTCAAGTGTCACTTCAATTTTCTCCCGTCATCCATTCCATACATTATCCAGAGTTCAGGAGTCACCAAGTTTCAGGAGTCATCTGGTTTGGATTAACCTTCACACTTCTCAGTATTGATCTGGAAGATCATCTGCTAGTTAGCGGTGCGGACTCTGAGTCACTCGTTTGATTCCTAGGAACAAAAAAAAAAAACTGGTTTGAAACCGGTGAGTTTTGATGATTCCTTTGAAATGTGTGAGGTTTTGATTCATTCGACTCACTCTCGTTCATTCGAAATGTTTAGAGTAATTTCACATTCACATATGGACCGTATGCATACCGAAGAACTGCACAGCTTTGGAGAACATCTTGAAGCCACGCCACCACCACCATCACCACTATATATATATATATAAAACAATGCAGATGTATTATAAGAAATAGATATCTCCGAGAGTGCAAAAACAGATTTTAAAACAAAATTTTAGGTACAGTATATTTATTTCTATATGCTTAGTTGTGTTGTTGTAGCCAGACATACTTTAATTTATATAGTGTAAAATCAAATCTCAGCTAAGCTATACCGAATAAAGTGAAAGTGGTGCACGTTTCTTAATACGAAATCATGATGTAACTAATATAAAACCGTTAATGGTATTTTTTACTTAAGCATATACAGTATATTTATTACATTCAAGCCTAAATTGGCTTTATTTAAGTTGACTTGGTTCTCAATCTTCTAATAGAATAAATTTCAAATAAAATATGTGTATATACAGTAGGTGTAATATTCTTATTTTTGTTTAAAGCAATAGAATGAAGATAAATATTAACTAAAGTTGCCTCTATTCGTGACCACGTGTAAAGGTAACCACAGATGGCATATTACAGTTTTTCTTTATTTTTTAATGAACATTTCTAGAAAAAAAAAATGAAGACCTTTCTTGGAAAACAGCAGGTCTGTAGAGGTGCACACTGTGTTACCAATGCACAGTAAGGCACTAATATCTGTACATCTGTCGTCCATGCTTGTCTATTGAATTGTGTTAATAGTCTAGCCATGATCACATTAACGGCTCAGTCAGCGGCTAATATTGTGGTATAATGACAAAAGCAAACAAGACAACTGTTACCGACCTGAAGTAGATTTTTTTTAGTAGACCTGACCAACTGAAGCAACTCAAGATCAAACACCTGCCTCCAAAGGCTTATACATGGGTTCCATCGCTTGAAGTGTTTTTTTTTTTTTTTTTTTTTTTTTTATATAATCAAACAGTTGTTAATTCTCAGTCCTGTAAATTCTAATCACATTGGGCATATGGAAATGATTTTACTTTCATTATTAATGATAGCATTGATTTCTGCAGTCCTATTTTGCTCATGATGCAACTTCACCAGGCTTTTAGGTGATCTCTGATCTTTCTTTTTTTCTGTATTTCATCTGCAAAGTTCATTTATTGTTTAAGTTATAAAAGCTACAATTAGTCGTACCTTCACCATTGTTTGGTGAGGGGAGACTGAAGATTGAATGATATTGAATGACCAACCTAGGGATTTTTTTGGACAAAGCACAAAAAAGAAAAAAAAGAATCTCCATAACTGCCTCCAGCATAAATCACTTAAAGTTACCAAAAGTTACTTTACTACTGTGTCTGAATTCATACCTGATACCTGTATTTAAACTGATAAATCTATAGAGTACATAAACAATCACACAGCCTCCTCTGAGTTTTCAAACACAGATTTGTACATCCAAAAAATAAAGTAACCCACATGTGATGTTCCATTTTTTTAAAATTGACATTTCTAGAAGAAAACACCTAATTCATTCATATAGACTTTTCTTGGAAAGCAACAGATCTATAGAGGTACACACTTCATATCTAGTCCATTGGTTGTCTATTGAATTATATTAATAGTCTAGCTAAAATCACATTGACTAGAGATCATACCATGGAGGTAAAATGTGAATAAATACAATGGTAATCGCCATTGGCCTCCATCCATCTAGGAACCTCTGTAGTGCAACTAGGCATTAGTTGCAGTACAGAGGTTCCTAGATGGATGGATGGAAGCTCACATTAACATCAATGGTTAAATAAAAACACCAATTATGGCTAATAATACATGTGGTTTAATGATGTAAAACCAAACAAGACAACTGTTACCAACACAAAAGTGATTTTTATTAGTAGACTTGACCATAAAGCGTCCAAACCAAAAAAATTGGCACATCATATACACTCCTAAAAGTCCTTTTGTTAAAATAGTTGGTTTGTATAGTTAGTTGTTTCATTCTGATTGGGAGCCATGGCACCATGTAGACACATCTAGTGACTTTTTCAGCAGGTTTTAGCTACGTCCTAATGGCAACCCTGACCTTCACCAGTTAACATGCTATCAGTACAAAAAATCAGCCTGACATGTTTAAAATAGAGACTTCTTTTATAAATTGTAATTTATTTCATGTTAAATAAGCAAGAAAACAAGGACAACGTGAAAATGGGAACAACTATTTACGCTTTAAACCTGTTTAAACAGAAGTCTACTTTAAATTTACAGTTACTGGACCTAATGTGGGTATGTAAAAAATATTGAATCAAAAATTCAACAACACGGTGTTGAACTGTTGGTGTTGAATTCCGACGGTGTAGGTGTAATCGATCGTAGCTGAAAATCGAACCCAGACCATGACGGTGCAAGGTGACGGTACTAACCAATAAGTTACCACACTGCGTATGATTAAAATTATTTATACTAACCATCAAAACCATCACTGGTAATGGCAATTTAGGAACACCAATTAGTCTAATCTTGACTAGATTAGGTCTTTGGACTGTTGGAGGAAACCCAACATGCACACAGACCCCAGGGCAGGAATGAAACCCAGACCCTGAAGGTGCAAGGTGACAGGTCTAATCACTAAGCTACCATTCCGTCCTTCTTCATATACCTACTGGACATTTATTTTCACTTTAGATCCTTGATAAATGTAGTTGTTGTTTGTGTTTTCGGTGCTCCTGTCAAGGGGTTTGCCAAAGCTGACCAACCGATCTGCACACAACTTGGCTCTTTTGATTTTGTCAGGTGTGGAACTGACTCTAAGGATGCCCTGCATCTAAATGTCAGGATTCGTATGTCAGGCAAGAAGCCTACCGCTGAATGCTAAATATTAAGCTAAAAACATTCCATCAAATTGTGTATTGAGATACAGTATTCGTGCAAATATATCTCGCATTCAGTTAAACGTGTATGCGTAAGTGTATAATCTATGATTCATTTTCCACCCCTGAAGCACTCTTCCATATCCAGACTCTCATCGTCTCCCTTGTCCTGGAACGGTTCTTAACCGCAGCTTGCTTCGCATAGCAGCCAAAACTTACTCGCACAGCAACTGTAATAATTCAATCAAAACCAAGACTTTGTGCTGTAAAAAGGACAAAGGAGGTGAATAAACAGTTTCAAAGCGAGTGAAAATCAAACGATACGGGAATCTATTTGACTCTGGGATGCTTTATCGGGAAGGGGTGGAAAGGTGTCCCATTCTGAACTCCCGGTGACACTTTTCGAGTACATTCGTGAGGAACACTCTGAAGTCACTGTGGCCTATACATGCTTACACTTTTAAACTCTCTGACTGACCACATAAACACTCTAACACGCTGTTTCAATTTATGGCACCCGTGTGCGATTCTGTTTGTAAAGCAACGAGAAGAGAAAGGATGAAGGGCGAGCGGAAAGGCCGCGAAGCTTGGTCGAGGTACTCTGACCTTTGTTTCAAACTCTGCCATGTCTTGCAGACCAACCTTTTGAGGTTCTGCTCGAAATGTACTTACTGACTCAACACATCGTACACACCGTCTAAATCAGCAGGTTTTTTATTTTTATCCCAGGCTTGAGAAATTGAGTAGTGATTTGAGAATACAGGAAAATTTCGGACATCACGGATCACTGTTCTGCGAGAACAGTATGTGGCTAGTGCGGTATTTTTCCACAGGAACATTTCCAAAATGCTAGCACTGTCAGCAAATATCACTGAGCAGATAAAATGCCTGCTAGCTAGTCTTTATGAGAATCGACAAACATGACAGTGTCTCGCTGGATGGTTGGCTAATTATCCTGATTGATAAACTCGACCATGACTTGCCAGCCACTTGGCTAATTATCTAAGGTGTCAAACTCTTGTAGACCAACCAGCCAATTACCAAAAATAATAAAGTCAACCATGACTTGCTAGCTAACTAGCTAAAGATGGTACCCTGCTAGCTGACTGGCTACTAACCCTGATTGATATAGTTGATCATGACTTGCTAGCCAATCAGCTAATTATCAAGTTTAACAAACTCAACAATGTCTCGCTAGCTAATTGGCTAATTACCAAGAATAAAAACTTAACCATCACTTTCTGGCAAATCCGCTAATTATCAAGACTGATCCATCCATCCATCCATCTAGGAACCTCTGTAGTCCAACTAGGGACCGTGGAGGCCAATGGTGACCTTTGAATTTATTCCCATTTTGACAACCATGGTAGGACCTCCAGTCAACATTCATTATGTTAGCCTAATCTGCATGTCTTTGCACTGTGGAAGGAAACCAGAGTACCCAGGAGAAACCCACCAAACATGGGAAGAACATGCAAACTCTACACACACGGACCCTGAGACGTGAATCGAACCCAGACCCTGGAGATACAAGGCGACAGTGCTAACCACTAAGACACTGTGCTGTCTAAATATACATTTTTTAAATTAAATTACAGATTAAAATTCTGATTAATACAATACTTGAAAAAAAAAATTAAATGCTCTGCCAAAAAAAATAAAGAAAGTTCTATTGCTTCATGCGCTTCCCTTCTTACCCTGACACTCCCATCACTCTTGAATAGGGTCAGTCTGGACACATCAGACCACATGAACTTTTTCCATCGCTCCAAAGTCTAATCTTTATGTTCCCTAACAAGTTGGAGACTTTCTTCTGATTTACATACAGTATCATGAGCTGCGAAAGCATGGGACTCTAGAAACTCTCTCTTTTCACAACTTTCAGCTGTTGCGATTCTGAAGCTTCTGGCCAGAAAAGTGTACAGAAGATCTCACACACCCTGTACGTGCGGCTTTTACTTTAGCACTAACCGGCATATTTTTATGATTTATTAGCATTTCCACAGATTGACAATATAATCCTGAGAATAATCGTTTTAACATGTGGAAGACGTGCCATCCTCGCTGTTTTCTCACGCTTAATCTACACAGTGATCTCTGTCTCGTCTCTCTCTCTCTCTCTCTCTCTCTCTCTCTGTTTCTCTCTTATCCTATCTTTCTCTCTGATCCAACACAGTGAGAGCATTAACGGCTGACCTTGGAGGACTGGAGGAGTAGGCGAGGCTGCGGTTTGAGAGTGGAGCGGGGTCGGAGTGGTAGGAGCACTGTGGTGTCTGAACTAACTTGAAAGAAAAGCACAGAGAGAGAGAGAGAGAGAGAGAGAGAGAGAGAGCTTGCTATCGCCAGAAACTCACATAAATGCTTTGAACAAAAACATGGTTCCGATGAGAGGTGTGAGGTGCCGATGGTAATCAAAGCTGTATAGGAAACATAGTTGACTCAGAGAAAGAGGGACAGACAGACAGAGAGACAGACAGACAGAGAGAAAGACAGGTGACAGATGAGGTCAAGACAAGTGTATTTTCAACTCGACTGTGAAAAATGTAAAAAGGGTGTGCGTCAAAGATACTGCTGTGTTTATTCAATTCATTTTCATACACTCTCCCTGTTTTTGTGTCAGAGTACGTGTGTGTGTGTGTGTGTGTGTGTGAAAGAGAGACAGAGAGACAGAGAGAGAGAGAAAGAGAGAGAGAGAGAGAGCAAATGAGCTATGTTGTCATCAGAAAAGTGAAAGTTGAGAGTGAAAGTTGTAGTCAGGTCATTGTGTGTGTGTGTGTGTGTGTGTGTGTGTGTGTGTGTGTGTGTGCGCGTGCAATATGGGGTCACGTTCGGGGTCGTCGGCTCCTAATCGTTTCAGCCCACTTTACACCAGTGGCGCTGACAGCGGAGTCATCAGGGGTCAGAGGTCATGGAGGTTGGGGGCAGGACGGAAGAGGCCACACAAAGACCACTGTTAGAATAGCTGCCTTTTTCTGGACATGACAGAACACACACACACACACACACACACACACACACACACACACAAAATACATAGTCACACAGAAGCAAGCACAGCTATACATATATGCACACCTGTGTAAACTTGGCACATACTCACACACACACACATACACACACACGCGCACATTATTTACAGCCACAGTGAAAACACTATGAAGGGGAATTAATCAGGGGAATTATAAGGATAATTTTTTTCAGGCGTATATTCCGGATCAGCATGTGGCGGTGTTTATTCAGGAAGATATGAGTCACGTACTGATCTCAATGTAGATCAGAAAGATTGTAGATCTGAGAAGGAAAAATAAAAAGCAATCGAGGAATAATGTTCTCTCCAAGTCGGTTCCATGAGGAAGCCACCCGGGATGCTTTACAGTACAAGCAAAAGTGTGTTCATAGAAGTGGTACTTGTTGGGGGGCATTTAAAGGAAATGCTAAAAAATAAAAAAGCTTTTGATCTTGCGTGCACAGGCATTATTCATCTTAGAGGAAGAGTAGAGAGGCATAGAATCCAAGCTGCTTAACATCCAGTGTGAAGTTTTTTACAGTCGGTGATGATTTGGAGTGTCATGTCATCTACTGGTGGTCCGCTGTGTTTTATCAAGACCAAAGTCAACGTAGCGTCTACCAGGAGATTTAAGAGCACGTCATCCTTTTGTCTGTTTACTGACCAAGCTTTATGGAGTTACCGATTTCCTTTTCCAGCAGGACTTGCCAGACGTACCACTGGTTTTCTCATAATGATATTACTTGTGCATATTTTGTGCTTTAAAGGACTTTAAATCATGCTTGCACAAAACAATCAACAAGACATTGCCATGACACACAAGTGTGGTGCGATTTGATAAAAAAAAAAAGGTGCACACATTAGGTGACAGGACAGACTTGGAGACAAGACCATAATCCAAACAAAGACACTTGTCAAAACAAAACGTCAGTGATGAATGCGGTGCATTTCCCAGCACAACCAAAGCCTTCTCATGTTGTGGTTTGTTCCCCCAAGAGGTGGATTTCTGACTCCCTTCCTTTGTCATGGCTGATCGGCCAGCCAACTTGTCTGACCTGAACCTCATAGAGAAACGTCAAGAGGTATCGTCAAGAGGAAGATGAGAAACACCCGACACGACAATACAGACGAGGTGAAGGATGCTATTAAAGCAACCTGGTCTTTAATAACAGCGGTTTGAACGCCTCCATGCCATGCCACGTTGATGAATTCCTGATAAAGGAGTCCCGATCAAGTATCAAGTGAATAAATAAACATAATTTTCCTGATTTTTTTTTTTTACTGTAAATCCTTTTGTGATTGATCTTAGGAAAGGTTCTAATATTTTGGAATACTGGATTTTTCATTTTCATGAGCTGTGAGCAGTAATCATCAAAAGGAAAACAGAAAAGGATTGAAACATATTTGAATATTTTGATCTTCACCTTTAATATCGCTTTATCTTGTAGGACCTAGAGCCTATCCAAGGAGTCATAGGGTATGAGGCAGGGCACACCCTGGACAGGATGCCAATCCATCGCAGGGCACACACACACACTTTGGGCAATTTGGGAACCAATTATCCTAATCAGCGTGTCCTTGGACTGTAGGAGGAATCCGGAGTAGGCAGGGGAACCCCATTAAGCACGGGGAGAACATGCAAACTCCATGCACACAGACTTGAGATGGAAAATCGGTCTCTCGACCCTGATCCAAACCACTAAGCCACTTTAGTTTTTAAATACATTTTTTAGGATGCACTGTACATCATGGCTGTACTGCATTCTGGGGGTTCATCCTTTGCACCATTGTTTCCTCTACATCTACATCGGGTTTCTTAACATGAATATGCTTAACATTCTTAACTACTTGGGATTTCGTTAGCGTAAGAAAAAAGTCTATTTGTTTTTTAGGATCCGTTGTAAGCACACTAGCAATAATACACTTCATGCCATGCCAGAGAACCACTTCTTACTGGAAAAGAATAACGCAAGTACAGCAACAGAACAACAATGCAGTCATTAAGACATATATTTATTATTTCAATATAAACCCATTTTGATGTAGTTTTCCATTATATTACACATCCTCAAGGGAAAACACATCACTTACAGAAGCGAAAGAAGCCGACTTTTGTGTTTTCCAGTCGCAGCATTAGACTGAGCTGAAGTAAATAAAGCTTGTTGTTTAATTCGCTTTCATAAAAAAAAAAAAAATGAACCCAACCGCACGACCACAATGCCCCCCCCTCCACCACCCCAAACCTAAGAAGAGGCTCATCAGGAAGCGTGCGAGATAAACAAGGCCTGGGGGAAAGGAGTAAACAATTGCACTGAAACATAGATGCTCAACTGATTAGAGTGAAGAGAAGTACGTATTGAAGGTGTGTTATTAAAAAAAAAAAGTGTGTGTGTGCATGTGTGAGAAGCATTTTAAAGCCATTCGCACTTGATCAAAAGGTTCTCATGCAAACTACCATCGTGGTTTATGGTTAATGGGCTGGACTTTAAAGCCTGCTCAGATGTGCGTGTGTGTTTACATGTGTGTTCCTGAGTGGCTGCATGTGTGCGTTTGCGTGTATCCTCTCCTCGGTCTCTCTACATTGTTGTCCACATGTTTTTGTATCTGGACAGCATATCCATTTCTCAGTGATTCGCCCCACGGCAGCAACCTGCCTCCAATTATATCCTGGTCACCAGATACTTAGGTAGATCCAACATGGAGAAGCAGAGCATGGGATTGGAAGAACTGGAGATTGGAGATAAGAGAGGCTTCCAGGTCGAATGTGAAGGATCTGGTGATTCCACCAGTTTGATCCAAGCTTGCCTCCATCATGGTGTTGTTATTAATAACGTGCTTATGCCTAGTCAGATAGTTGATTGTTTCCCTTTGTAACATGCGACAGAGGTGGATGGAGCATCCATCCATTGGCAATACAACGTATACTTTTTGTAGCCTGAAGCCTTCAACCCTGGAGGTGTGAGAGATCCTAGGATTTTAAATCAAGCCTGCACAAAACAATCAACAAGACATGCCATGACACACAAGTGTGGTGCGATTTGATAGAAAAGGTGCACACATTAGGCGACAGGGCAGAGTTGGAGACAAGACCATAATCCAAACAAAGACACTTGTCAAAACAAAACGTCAGTGATGCATGTGGTGCCTTTCCCAGCACAACCAAGGTCTTCTCATGTTGTGGTTTGTTCCCCCAAGAGGTGGATTTCATGACTCCCTTCCTTTGTCATGTGATAGAAACTGGAGGCAAGCATGTGTAGTGTGTTCTAAGAAATCACAGTCATTGTCTGTAGTTGGGGTTTGAACCTGGAAGAGACGTATGGAATCTGTGACCAGGGAGCAGAAGAAAACGAGGCTCGGACCTGATCCAAACGTATAAGACTTGGCAGAAACACAACACGCACGTATAAGGAGATAAATACACAAACTAATCAAGAGAAAACAAGGAGCAGGTGAACACGATCAGGAAACTAAACAAGAACAGGAAGGTTGAGAGGCGGTGCGGGAGGGGGGTAAAGATACGTAGAGTATTGAAATGAGTGCAAGATTGGGAGTAATACAACATATGGATGAAAGGTAGACAATCTCAATGACAAACTTTGTTAAAGGTTAAGGAATTTAAAAAACGTCTCTCTCGGTTGTAAGTAAAGGAATGTTTACAGTAAGACCATAGTGTTTAGATACTGCATGGTACCATCAGTGTAGAAATTGTACAGACGGTAACGCATAACTTTTTTATTAACTGACATTGGTCATTTATGTAGAGATTTAATTCAGATTTTCAGGTTTGTTTTTAGGGCTGTCCGGACACACAAATCTGATGTTTTTCAGCTCGGATCTGAGTCACTTTTGTACGTGGTCCTAGATCGGATACATATCTGATACATGATCATGTGACCTGAATGCGAACGGGCAGACCGGAATTCATGCAACTTTTTGCTTCTGCTTCTTCATACATGGGGTGCTCGTTGACGTCAGTCAGCACTGGCAGCGCAGAAATTTCATAGCAGTGCTAAAACAGCTAAAGCGAGACATTTGGCCTTCTTTCTTCTTCTGGACCTCAACAAATACAGCCGCCTACCTGGTCTCCGTCCTCAAGATCAACATCCCAGGCATGTTTTTGCTAAAATCGCATCCACTGGATGCATTCGTTTGAAATGAATGAGCGTTCACACAAACTCATGATGTGGTTTAACCCCATCGGTGTGAGCAAAGATGCATCGATGTGCTCAACCGAGCCATTTCAGAGGACAGACTCGTCCACGTAGAGTCAGATAAAAGTCACTTGTCATTATGAATGTAAACCATTCAAAAAATTAAAGAATCGGAATTGAGCATTGTGGTTTGAAATGTGAACGTAGCCTTAGTTATCATCATAAGTCATGTATTTACGCCATTGTTGAACCCAACTCTCGAATCCTCTTTAAAAAAACGTTCTGTCACAGTTGATGGTCTCCCATTGAGATTATACCATTGATAAGAGCAATGTGCACAGATGGATGAAAAAGTTTAAGGAAGGAAAAATCAGCATTAAAGACAAACCACGCAGGGGATTTTTGAAGACGATTCGAAAGTTTGGTTCAACGATGTCGCAAATACATGACTTGTGGTGGAGATTATATTGAGTAGTACCTTTGTATAGAGGAAGAGTTACTCTACCAACATGTGAAATTTTAACCATGCATGGCAGTTAATAAAACGTTACGCCCACTTTTGCATTTCAACTGAAGAAGCGGGAAAAATCGGGTTTGAAAATAATGTAGAATTTCAGAAATACACACAGTTGTGTGTTTGTAAGGTGAATGACTGTACGATTCCATCAAGACGCCATGTGTTTTCGATCATTTGGTTTTATACTCCGTGGCTTGATAATTTTTCTCTCTTCTGGCGCTTGTTCCAGACTTGATGTTAAACTTCAGTTCACGCAACATCTCACTAAATTCTATCTGGCTTCATGTTTGTATTTGTTGATGCTGGATGAATAAAGGTGGATGCAAATGCCAGATTGTGGCACATATAGAGCTTGTCTAACTTCTAACGTCTGTGACTTTTCTTGTCCCTTCCTTTGGGACTCGTGGCCTAAATACTGCCCCAGTTCACTTCTAAACTGTAAGACAGAAAAAAGTTGGAGACAAAGCATGCTAACGATAATTAGTTTGGAAATTTTGAAAAACAGTTGATTGTAACAACTACAAAAACGTTAGGTGATGAAAAAAAAAACAGAAAATGCATTCTATTCATGTTTCTTGGTGAAACCCGAAGAAGGGAAAAGTTGCCCCCAAAGGACTTGCAGTTGAACCTTTACAATTAACATGATTTAGATTTTGAGGAATTTGATTTTATATGAAAGTCCGAGTTGATGCTTTTTAATTTAAACGTCTTACTGATTGACATGAATTTTCTGTTGTTGTTAACAGGCTTCTACTGTACATTACCCACAAATCCAGGGATCCCGGGATTGACCCTGAGCTTGGGTTCCGGTTTTTTTTTTTCTCTTACCACAGCTATGCGAAGAATAAAGAATTTCACTGTGCAGTAATATATATGTCACGAATGAAGGCTTAACTTATCAAAATAAAATATATATATTTTTTTATTTAAAACAGTTTTCAATAAGTATGGACAAACCAGTACTAGTGTAGAATATATAGGAACTACTTTTCTTTCTGTTTTATCGCTCCGCTCCTGAAAGGCAGAGAAACAAGAAGAGGTTGTTTCTACACATTATTGGTTCCGTATTTTTTTTTTTTTTACAGATAATCACAGATATTTCCTGTTTTCAGCTATGTTTCTTCCTCTAATATTAGAATGAGCCATAGTCACGTAACTGAGACTTATTCATGCATTTTTTACTTTTTTTTCCCATAACATTTGTTTTCAGGTATATTTTAACATTATACTATAACTATATTACCTATATTACTCACTCACTCATCGTCTATACCACTTTATCCTGTATAAATGGGCGGGGGGTTGCAGGAGCCTATCCCAGGAGACTTGGAGCACAAGGTGGGGTACACCTTGGATGGGGTGCAAATCTATTGTAGGCCACACACATACAGTGGGGCAAAAAAGTATTTATTCAGCCACCAATTGTGTAAGTTCTCCCACTTAAAAAGATGAGAGAGGCCTGTAATTTTCATCATAGGTATACCTCAA